>JAFMOC010000021.1:5590000-6012500 GCA_019802505.1 Corydoras sp. C115 | reverse complement strand
GCACCACAAAATTCTTCAAAAGTGTATACACAAAAGTGTATACACAAAAGTGTATAAACTATAAAATCATTCATTCATTCATTATCTCCCGCCTTATCCTCTATTAGGGTCGCGGTGGGGTTCCCCATGCCCATCCAGGGGAGAAGGTCTCGGGCGCAGGGCAGATAGACCCAGGACAGGGCGCCAATCCATCGCTGGGCACACACTCACTCACACAGACACACTCTAAATGGGGCAATTTTTTGACAATTCAATTGACTTGATCCATGTTTTTGGACTGTGGAAGGAAACCGGAGAACCCGGAGGAAACCCACGCAGACACGGGGAGAACATGGAAACTCCACCCAGATGGGGATTCGAACCGGGAATCCCTGGCGCTGAGAGGCGAACATGCTAACCACTAAGCCACCGTGCCGCCCTATAAAATCATGTTAATTGAAATAGAACTATTCAGTAGTGCTATCTGCCCAGTCGAGATTTTCTTCTGTTGTCTTTTATAAGGGACATGATATTTTTTGTCCAGAAGATGGACAAACAAATCTGATCCATGGAGGCGCCACCATACAACCTACAGGATCGTCTGCTAACACTGTGGTTCCAGATGCCACATCACACCTTTAGAGGACCTACACAATATTAGGAGGATGGTCATTATGTTATGCTTGGTTAATGTATAACCCAACTAATTCCAAAATGAAACCTGCTTTGTATAAGTCAGTTGTCTCTGACTCGAGTATAAGAAAGAGAGAGAGAGAGAGAGAGAGAGAGAGAGAGAGAGAGAGAGAGAGAGAGCATGAGTGTCTAGTATGAGTGGTAAGAGATGATAAAATTAAAATGATTGAAGATAATACTTGATGAGCTTATAGACTTTAACACTTCTTATTACCATATAGTTCATTAAAAAATTATATTAGTTTGATATTTATTCAGCGACCATACGTATTAATTGAATTAATTTAATTTTTAAACTATATCAATCTCATATCTAAAGGCATGTTTATGTTTTAACACTGACTATCAAGCAGCACAAACATTTACAGAAGTTGATGCTATGCAGGACACAGTTTTAGTAATTATAACTCTAAATATTAAAAATAACATTTATAAATAAGGTAAATATCCAACACTCTCAGAGTTTAAAATATATAATTTGTATTGAATGTTGAACAAAGAGGGCTTGTGTGCTTAATATTTGTATTGTGTGCATCATTTGTATGGCTTAGTGTCGGAAGGCATTGCCAGGTTCGGTTGCATCACTGATGGTTGTCTAATCCACCCACTGCTAACACTGAACTCTAAAATCTTTCCAAGGATGCTAATGAATGACAGATGATATGTTAGCTTTATGTAATTCTTCTAAAATTAAATATGAATTTCATTTTTTTTTCATGTATTTTTTGAGGATCATATTTATTTCACACAAAACAGGATGACATTGTTTTGAGAGTGGTTACTGTAATAAAAAAACAAATCAGTAACATATTAAATAAATTAAAATTGTATGTTTAATGCCTTCACCAGTCACTGCATTTGTTCAGTATGAAATATAATGACATAGTTACAGAGTTACAGTGGAAATAAATAATTTCTGATTAATTAAGTTACAAAAATGTGGTGTTTAATATTTACAAACCTAAACTGTTTTTTTTTCTTCTACCTCAAATGGGCAAACTAAAGAAACAGCTATGATTAAAGCAGATATTACAGTCATCACTAATTTCTAGTTTTAAATAAGGCAAAGGTCCTATGCTACATGTCCTAATTCTGATTAAATGTAGTCACTCATCTATAAATCCTAAAACACAAACTGCTTCAAGTAATATAAAATGATTTGTCATACAAAGATATAAAACAACTTTGTGGTACCTTAAACAGTCAATCTTGGCATATAGACACTTAGATGTGTTTGGTATGAATTGTTTTTTTGTACTAATGTGTAAGCGTTCCTATTTTACACAGAAATGCTTGTGCTGAACATTAAACCTGAATAATTGGCAGTGTGTTCACTAGATGGCACTGTGACTCTATTAAACTTGTTTAATCGCAAGCAGTGTAGGAGTCCTTGCATTGAATGGTAAGGATCAGGGGAAAAAAGGAATGCAATAATAGCATTTTTTTTCCTCGTGATATTACTTTTCGTTTTAAATTTGACTGATTTAGTGTCTTCATTAACATGCTTTCCAAAATAAGTAACTTGATGTTTACTCTTAACGCTATTTGTTCAGCTTCATGGTGATCAACTGTGTGAAGATGGCTTAGTATGAAATGTTTATCTTGACTGAGTCACAACTCAACTTGATTAAACTTCTAGCAGAACCAGAAAAGCCTTAAAATCGTCTTTAACCCAGTTTTACTGAAGTTTAGATTGTCGCTTATCTTCCAGTTGTTTTTGTCGCTGTAGAGTTTGTATACGTATGAAAATATCTGGGGAGTAAGAGTCAGGGTAAAATAACAATAAAACTAGGTGTCTTACTATTGCACAATGCCAGCACCACAGTCAGCTCCAAGATGAAAGAAAGATATCATACATATCACACATTCAATCAGCCACCTCTCCCTCATTCTCCACTGGCTTTTACAGTATGTGGGAAATTTCCAAATTTAGCAAACCATCTGTCCTCTTAACCCCATCATCTCTCACCTTAGCCAGTCCATCCTCAATCACACCAGCACCCACACTCAACATCTCACTCACCACTGGAACTTGCTTATATTGAAAAAAAAAAAAAACCTTAACCCAAATGTGGTTAAAAGCTACTGGTGTTACTTTTATTCTTTCTGTATAAAACATTTAACTGTGTGTTATCTATTCAGGTGCCGAGCGTGAATAGATACCACAGAACAACCTTTTTAAACCCATACAGTCTTAAAATCTGTGGTTATTTATTAGTAATTTATTTATATAGTGCTTTTTACAACAGTACATTGTCACAAAACAGCTTTACAGAGTTAAAAGCCTTAAAAGCCAAGAAAAAACTCCCTGTTATGTTATTTTAAGAAATAAACCTTGGGAGGACCAAGACTCAGTGGGGAGGGGGGCTCATCTTCCTTGAGCGGCCGGGTAGCAGCAACAGTGTAGGACAGCCATGTACAGATAGTATCGAGATCGGGTGGCTATATTTAACAAATGGAAAAACTCTAACAACTGGAAAACTATATGTAAGTCCATTAAGAGGGTCCTGCAGAAACGCCAGTTCAATTAACATCCAGGTTCCATCCAGTAATCATCTATCCTTATTCTGTTGGAGCTTTCTGCAGCTTACCATACAATGGATCATGAGATTCTACTGTGCGCCTTATATAAACTAGTCATCTTTAAAATGGTGCTTAATTGGTTTTGATCCTGTGGTATAGGAAGTTTGATTAATGTGTCATGAAATGGGGATGTTTCCAAATCTCATCAAACTAACACTGGAGATGGCTCACTGCTAGGTCAACATCTCTTCTCTCTACTTTTGCTACTCAAATATAAGTCCTCATAATTTTGTGGTTAGTCTACTGCAGTGCATTGCTTGCCTTGAACGGAAATCATAATTCATTAGAACCTTTGACAAAAAAATCAACAGTTTTTCACACATGTTTCCATGCAGCAAAAGCTGTAGGCTTATACTACACATTTCAACATGATCATGTCTAGGTGATGCATTGTTATGAATTGTTTTGTTGTGATTGATGCCATTTGCTGAAATGAGCTGTAATGTCAACCACCAGATGTGTGACTTTTTTCAAGAACATGATGTATATTGGCAAGTTTAAGCAGAAAGAAACATATAATGTAAATGCAGTATAAAGAAGGTAATATTTACCTATATGGGATTCTACTTTATATATATTTATAGGGACATTAATGACACTTTTACGGTTTGTAGTTTTGCCATTCTTTTATTTGCAGTTCCTGATTACACTATCACAGAAGACACACCTCCTCTTACTCTTTGATAAGCCCAAAACATACATTCACATACATTCATATGAAGTGTTACAGGCAGATGTGAATGTATGCACATGCTTCCCTGCTTCTGTCAGTAAAACATCCCAGTGGGCGCTTTATCCTCAGTTTTTATTCTTCCTAAGCTATAGTGTTGATGCACTATTTTTATTATATTATTAAAACAATTTAATTTATATTGAATGTATTTCTGTCATTAAAGTTCAATATCTTATGTCTGCCTGCAAATATGTTATGACGGAATGTCTAGTCTCCTCAGTGTCTAATCCTTTTTAGTGTTCTAGTCATCAAAATGCAATTAGAATTAAAAATTCTTATGTAAAGCTTAATTAAACTTAATTAAATGTAATTCAATTAATTATTTTCCTATAAGTTGTGCTGTGCTGGAAAGCCACTTTAGGAGAAAACTATATTTAGACAACTATATCTTCTCCAAATTATATTTTACATGATCCACAGGAGGGTCCAGAGTTCAAGTACCTGTTCAGGTCTAAAGTAAAGGTCTAATTTTTAGGGTGTGTAGGTCGTTGGGAGTCAGTCTGTCTGTAGTTTGTGGTTTCCAATCCAGGTCCACAGAATCAATGGTTAAAAAAAAAGAATCTAATGAAACTATGGTATTTTTTAAATAGAGAAGGTAATCAAAGCATGCCTCTAGAAACACTAACAAATAGAAAATATAGATGTTTAGGATACAATTCATTATATAAATATTTAAAACCTGCCCTGTTTAAAGCTTAACTCAAAAAATAATGCTTACTATTTGTGTTATTTAAACTGTGAAATAAGATAAATATAAAACAAGAATAAATATGAGTAGAAACAAATGCAAATTACTATTATTCAAAATTAGTTCTAATAATATGTTCTAATAATTAATTTAAAAAACACCCTTTTAAGAAGGACAACAGAAAAATTTAGTCTTCTTTTACCTGATAGTCCAAAACTGGTCACATGAATTAACAGCTTGGGGTCTCATCTTCAAAGGCAAAGGTCCAGAGGCTGTCATCACATGTACGGGGCTCAGAAAGGGCAACTGCAGGAGATGGAGGAAGAGACTGTGACACTGGGTGAAGGTTGTCTTTGTACCACTCTATGCAAACTCTCTGACAGGGTAGTGATTAAACGAAGGCCCTGATGTGAGGCCTGCAGCTGGGCCAGCTCATCTCCGGCTCTCACAGCACCACATCCTCTGAAGCCAGTGGACATATGGGGCATTGCACTGTTGGGGAGTAATAGACGCCCCTCTGAAGTTAAAGTGATAAGTGTATTTTCTTATTCTTTAAGAGTCCTTTAGTAAATATTTATATGTCTGAGTATGGACAGCTGTGACTATGTTTGTAATTTTTGAATAAAAAATTAAATTGAAATTAAATTAACCTTAAATTATAGTTTTAAAATAACCTACATTTTTGTGACCTACTAATTTTTCAATACTTCAAAATTCATTTAAAAGCATTTACAATAAACTAGACATTTAGCTTTAAATGCTTATCCAAAAGTGACACTTAAAAGCAATTTACACGAAATAAACCTAATTTTATATATGCTGACATTTTCAAGCTGAATTTGTTTTATTTAATGTTTAACTTCCATCCATTATCTTCCACTTTATCCTATATCAGGGTTCCCCATGCCCATCCAGGGGAGAACGTTTCGGGCGCTGAGCAGATACACCCAGGACAGGGCGCCAATCTATCGCTGGGCACCCTCACTCACACAGACACACACACATACACACATACACACTCGGGGCAATTTGGAGAACTCAATTGACTTGATCCATGTTTTTTGACTGTGGGAGGACACGGGGAGAACATGGAAACTCCACCCAGATGGGGATTCGAATCGGGAATCTCTAGTGCTGAGAAGAGAACGTGCTAACCACTGGCATAGTGGTTAGCCTCTAAGCACTGGGGATCCAGTTTTGAATTTGGGTGGAATTTCCTCGTGTCCAAGTGTTTTTTTCCAGGCTTTCTGGGACTCCCACAGTCCAAAAAATTGGATTCCATGTGAAATGGCTTCTCCAGAATGTATAAAAATGTAAAACATAGTGTGTGTGTTTGTGTGTGTGTGTGTGTGTGTCTTCTCAGTGGTGGATTGGTGCCCTGTCCTTATATCTGCCTAGCACCTGAAACATTTTTCCCCTCACACTCCAATTCCTATATTATATTAGTAGTCTTGATTTAAATAGCATGCATATACACCTCACTTTAAATGTTTTAGAATGTGAATGCCTGAGGTTTTCCAGTGGTGTTAATACAGTATAATAAACTCCTTAACGTGACCAGCAGCAATAAGAATTGACACTGACACTATAAATTGTATTAAATAAACTATTTTTTACTGTTTCAAATTACTAAAATCTGTATGCAACCCTATTGAGTTGCTTCCATTCTCTTGTTTGTGCTCTCTTGCTCACTCCCTTTCTTACACATATCAGACTCATCTGTAATTAGCCCTCCTAAGTATGCTCTGAATTAAAACCGATAAGGATACCTAAATCAATACAGGGTTCATGCATGGTTCGAAGAAAACTCTGATAATTAGTTTATCTTTGCGTTTAGCAAAATACATTATGTAAGAAGCCGAGCTAGTAATGGATAAAACAAATGCAGAGAAAACAACAGGTTAGTCACTATCGTGAAGTTAATATTGGCTGATCATGCAGTTAATTTTAATATTATTGGAGGCAAAGAGAGGATTACACAAGGCCTGATTAAAGAAATAAGATGGCCATGTTTTGACTAGTTTAAATAATACATGATGTTTTTTTTTTTTAATGTGTGATGTACTGTATATAGCTGTATGTTTGTATCCAGACCAAGAAAGAGTATAAAAAAAACAAATGAGGAGAAAAATCAAAGCAACCTTATATGTTTTCAGTCAGGAAAGTGTAATAGCACATAATGTTGAATAAAACATTACTAGTTCTATCATCTGTAGTAGTTAGAGTAAATGATGTGGCAAGTCTTCGTGTCCCTCTAATATTTATGTGAGTTTCCTTCAGGGACTTACATTCCAAAGACATGCCTATTAGTAAACTGGAGATGCTAAACTGCTTCGTGGCTGTATTCCTTTTAATTGTTCCTGACTGGAAGTAGCCTTTGATGCCTCCCAGATGTTAAATTTTAATATCATTCTGACAGCAGGCTAGGTTAAGGCAATGTTGAACAATAGTTTTTATTCAGCAAAATATAAAGTTAAAATCTATTTTCTCTATAAACTGTGCATACCTGGACATACGGGATGATGCAGCCAGTGGTGGCAGCCAAGAGGTAAAATGTCATTGACCCGAAGCAAGGGCCGAACACAAAACAGTACAGGCAGTACAGAGACTGGCAAATAGGGTCTCATCCCTCTGACTATGTTCACTAAATGGGGAGCATCAAAACTGGACAAAGCTTGGGGCAAAGCTTGACTCAGGTGAGTGCTCCATGTTCACCGTTCAGTCTGTTTTCTTTGTTCTCTTGTCTTCCACACCACAGCAAGATTACACCACACTCCACTTAAGAAGTATAGCTAAAATGGGAGCACTGTACATATCTTTAAAGATGAAAAAAATATTGATTATTTAAGCAAAACGTGTTAATATTGACAATCCTTGGTGCAAACAAAGGTTTACACCTGAGTACCTGCTAAAATAAATATTACACATTCTGAATTGTTTACATGGAATTATTGACATTTTTTATTGTGAGTGATGTAAATAGCTGAGATGTATGTTTGCAACTGGAAAAAAATGGTGGAAGACCTGGCAGAGAGCAAATGAAGTGAAGAGTTAAAGTGACTATTTATGTGTTGAGTTTGTAAATGGTAATGGCGCATGAAGGTGGATGAATTGGTTTGGAAAAGAAACAGCAGTGGATGTTTCATTTGACATTGGTGTGGGTAAAATATGTTAAACAAACAATGTTATTCAGCAGCATATGAAGCAAAACTACTGCCATTCAAGATAGCAGTGGCAAAAATGGAACCCAACATATGATCCGATGGCTTTAAGAAATGTAGAGATATTCTGGAGAGCTTTACTTATTGAAGTTAGATTTTTTTTGTTATATTTTTATGCAGTCTATAGAGATCCACACATGATTTTATACTGTTGCACTATAGAGTACACAGGTAATTAAATACATTCAAATATATTTAAAAATTTGCTTTTGTTAGCATCCACTACCATCCATCTATAAGAAATTCTATGGTTCATAGCATTAGCATTTACCAACTAAGAAGACTAAGGAGTGGCTGAACTTAATATATAGGATTCCAACTTCATAGAATTCTATTTTTAATGTTGTTCTTCACATAAACTGACTATAAAAATTTCCAGTATTATGTTAATGTTACAGGTGCCTGGGGCACTTGTCCCTCGTTTGTGTCCTTAATTGTCTTAGCTGGGTGATTGGTTTGTTTTGTGCACGTGATTAGTTGGTTTATTATTTACTTTCCATCTTCCTTCAAGTCGGCGCACGTCTTTGTTTGTGGTTTTTCTACCCAAATGTTACTTTGTTCGTTTGTTCCCCCCTTTCTGTTGGCGTCCCGTCACCACGTTTTAATAAATTCTAGTTTTGGATTTTATCCCGGTGTTTCTTGGACTCTCCTTCCGCGTTCAACCACGGTACGGCGCTACGCACCTTCTCCGCGCAGGTCGTATTCGTGGGAGCATTTCGTGGACCGACGCACGCATTATTCCCCGCGTGGTCGGTACCCGGGAAGTGCTCACTAGGCGCGAGCGGTCTTACGCATTTACTCCGCGTAGCCGCCCTCTTCCGGGGAAGAACGGACACCCGGTAACAGTTAATGTAAAGTAAATACATTAAAAAGTGTAAGTTGCTGTGGTTCCTGAATGCTTTCTTATTTCAATACTACTGTAACCTGGGGTGGAAAGACTGAGCACCGGAAACATGAGTTCACACCAACGAACAGGATTTATTGCTCACACGACACACTTACATTATGCCATACTAGGCTTTTACAGCATGCATTATCTATAAATGGGTCACGTCCACCATAATTCCAGCTCATGGTTGGTCTCTCTAATCCCAGCATTCGATGGTTCTGGGTTTTAAATGGCGCACACTTGATTAGGCTGGAGCTGTGTCCGGTGCCTGAGTTAGCTATAATTAAGTCCAATACACATGGCTCCACCCAGTGCCACAGATTATTACAACTTCCACTCACAGTTAATCAATAAATATTCATTCATTATCTTCCGCTTTATCCTATATTAGGGTCGCGGGGGGGGGGGTTCCCCATGCCCATCCAGGGGAGAATGTTTCAGGCGCTGGGCAGATACACCCAGGACAGGGCGCCAATCTATCGCTGGGCATTAATCAATAAATATCTACAAGAAAATTAGTACACCATTAGAAAAACTCCCTTACAAATGTTAAAAAACCTGAATTTAAAGATATGAATTAAAAGAAGTATGTTCCAAAATATCTCCATGATACTACTTGGTCCCTTTAACATCATTAAGCGAGTCAGTGCAGTTTCATATTGGCTCTAATCATCAGCTTGCATGCATCTGATCTCCACCTTGTTTTTTTTAAAGATTTTAGTTCAGGCCATCTGGACTTCATTTCTCACTCTGTTTTCTAATGACTATACAACTTTTTCTATTCTAGATTCCCAATGTAAGGGTTCTTGCTTTTAATATCTGGTAGATTGAAAAGGGTTTGTTCCAAGGGAGCATTCTTGACTACCAGCTTTAGACATCTTATATCTGGACCTATATCGCTGAATTTCAATTGGCCAGCTCCTCTCCCTAAGGGTTTGTCCTCTGTGCTAAAGAGACCTCTTTTTCCCCCTCAACAACCTATTGGCTCTCTTTCTTCTTCACCCCTGGTGTGTTCCTTGTAAGGGTTCTGTCAGTAATATATCCTTACTTTCTCTTTCAGTTCTGCCTGACCCTGCATGTCCCTTTTTCCCCAGAGTATAAGGCTCACCTGTTTTCATTCACATTGCTTGCCCTTTTCCTACTTCCAAACTTTAATTAAACACAACTAACCCTCGGACCAGACATCACTTAGTTACGCTTTGGTGTCTGGTAGCTTGTTTGTTCATGTGTTTTCAGTCTTGTTTTATAGTTCTACCTGATATCACTATCTCTGCACTGCTGCTCACACTCCACTACATACCCTGCCTGGCCAAAAATGGTCTTATCCTGGATTTAACTAAGCAAACAGGTAAGAGCTTCCCATTGTATAATTACTGCATGGGTGATCATGCTCAGCTGGCAACAAGTTCTTTAACCCTAACTGTTGCGGTGAGTAGCTTCTCATTTGTTAAAATGTTAAACCATGTTAAAATACACATTCTGTGGTCGTGGAAAAGATGTTAATCTGTTTCAGAAAATATTCAAATTCAAATTGTGAAAGAGTGGTTCAGGAAGCATGAGACATTATATTCACCATTTGCCACCACAGAGTTCAGACCTGAACCCCACTGAGAATCTTTGGAATGTGCTGGAGAAGATTTTGCACAGTGGTCCAAATCTTCCCTCATCAAAAGTTCCTGTGGAAAATTTAATGCAACTCTAGACAAAAATAAATGTTGTGACATTGCGGAAGATTGTAAAAACGATGTGACAGCGAATGTGTGCCGCAAACAAAGCTGAAGGTGGTCCAATGAAATATTACCATGTGTTGACCTTATATTTGGTCAGGCAGTGTATTTCAGGGCTGTTTGGACATTTTCTGTGTTGCTACCATCAGTTAGTCAACTCCACTTGGAGGATCACACACTCGCATAAATCTTCACATTGTGCAAATCGCCTGAACAGTTTTTTTAACCTACATTTTAATGACTTCCATGCACTTTCTTGAAATACAATAATGTTAGGTAAGTATTGCAGTTCTGTTGAACTGCCTATTAGTGCTATCTTTAAGAAAATTATGGAGTATCCCAATGAGACATTACTTACTTATCCATATCCCTTTAATTGTTTTGAAACCCAGTGATTGCCATATTTTTCATATGGAGTGCTGCACCAAATGCATATTAAGTGTCTGTGTAAATTGTGGCGACTTGTCCTTCAAGTGGCATGCCCCCCAAAACCAAAAGCAGATATGAATAGCAGTAAATGGCATACACCTAGTTAGGTAGAAACACTACAGAGTAGCCACAATGTATGGTGAAATTATTTGGCTTAGAGGATTGTCAACATAAAAATGAAACCCTTGTTCCAGTATAGCTGATGACAGGTTTAACATAAAGTAACAGTCAAACACACCTCTTTTTTACTCCATATTGTCCATTTGATCAGTTCCACTTACTGAAAGATGGAATTTGTAATTCTACAATTCCAGATTGCAGTCCACATGTTTTATGGACTACAGTACATACTGTGTACGTCCCCTTTACTCTGTTCTCTAACAGAGTCAGGACCCCAATAGTACTGCCACAGAGCAGGTATTATTTGGTTGGTGCGTTATTCCTATTTCAGCAGTGTCACTGAGGTGTTAAAATTAAACTTCAGCAGCATTGCTGCACTAAACCATCTCACAATATCAGTGTCAGTGTTGTTTCATGTATCATACTCAAACAGTTATGCTCCAGTTGTAGGGATGTATATTCTGCAGACAAAATGCATTGTAAACGAACTTCTGGTGAATTGTGAGATGACAGGTTTAGTAGTCAGATTCTGAATTGTACATAAAATGGGCTTGTAACATAAAAGCCATTGCACTAGCATTTGCTTTGTCAGACTTCTTCAGACACCATTTGGTGTTATGTATTCAAAAGTTTTTCTGCATCAGTTACCATCAGCATGGCAGCCGCTACAGCACGCAGGCATGTTGACATGTAGTTTGGTAGACCTAGTGTAAAGGCAAAACACAGGGCTGTCTTTAGATACATGAATGAGTGCATCATGTTATCTGTCTTTGTTAACTTGTCAGATTTGTCTTTGCTAAAAGAATCTCTCAAAATACGGTCATGATGCAAACTGTCTGGGATCCAGACATGGCAGTATGTCACAAGTTTGAGAAAGCTGTTTAGCTTTCTTCATATCGGTGCAGGTACAGCATGAATGACTGCATGTCTGTCATCAGAAAGTTTCCTGAGGCCTTTAGATAGTCTGGATTTGAGATACGAGACCCATCTTTAGCACCACTGTGGTTTCTGAAGGGAGACCTCAAAGCCATGTGCCGTCAGGTGCTGGAGTAGTTTCTGTTAAACTTCTCTGCAGAATCATTTGAAAGATTCAATTTTGTTAAAGCATCTTTACTGCGGCATAGAACACAGCTGGGAAGTCTATAACCCTCTGCGGAAGTATTAATATTCTAAATCTAAATAAGTTTTTGAAATCTTTGCTCTTTTGGCTTCAAACAAACACACAAGGACTGTACTGGGAAGTGCATTCATTCATTCATTTATTCATTATCTTCTGCTTTATCCTATATTAGGGTTGCGCGGGGGGGGGGGGGGGGGGGTTTCCCCATGCCCTTCCAGGGGAGAACGTTTTGGGCGCTGGGCAGATACACCCAGGACAGGGCGCCAATCTATCGCTGGGCACACACTCACACACACAGACACGCACACAAACACACCATCCATGTTTTTGGACTGTGGGAGGAAACCGGAGAACCCGGAGGAAACCCACGCGGACACGGGGACAACATGGAAACTCCACCCAGATTGAGATTCGAACCAGGAATCCCTAGTGCTGAGAGGCGAACGTGCTAACCATTAAGCTACCGTGCTGCCTGGGAAGTGCATGTTAGTCTAAAATAAATAAGGCAAAAATGATAAATTAGACAATGAATTTATTTAAACACAAACACTAAATGCTGTGGTGACCTCAATTTTTAACTTAAGACACAGATAATAGATTACTTTGCTAAGTAAACATGGTCAATGCAGAATAGTGTCCAGTAGGTGACAGCAGACCTCTACTTGTCATTTAGCCGGTGGTGGTGGTGAAGGTAGGGGTATGTTTCAATAAGTAAAATCTTGTAACCAACATAGCTGTTTTTTTTGTTTTTATTCCCAGTGGGTAAGGAAGTTCTTTCAAACAGGCTCTATTTTCTAATTAAGGAAAATTCCAAAAAATGTGTTTGACAAGTAAAAGACACATTTATCATTTAAAATACAAACCGGATTCCAAATAATTTGGGACACTAAACAAATTGTGAATAAAAACTGAATGCAATGAGGTCGAGATGGCAAATGTCAATATTTTATTCAGATTAGAACACAAATCACAGATCAAAAGTTTAAACTGAGAGAATGTATCAATGTAAGGGAAAATATGTTTCATGACGTCAACAAATCCCAAAAAATTTGGGACATGGCCATTTTCACCACTGTGTGGCATCCCCCCTTCTTCTTACAACACTCAACAGACGTCTGGGGACCAAGGAGACCAGTTTCTCAAGTTAAGAAACAGGAATGTTCTCCCATTCATGTGTAATACAGGCCTCTCAAACTGTTCAATCGACTTAGGCCTTCTTTGTTGCATTTTCCTCTTTATGATGCGCCAAATGTTCTCTATAGTTGAAAGATCTGGACTGCAGGCTGACCATTTCAGTACCCGCATCCTTCTCCTACGTAGCTGCAGAATGTGGTCTGGCATTATCTTGTTGAAAACTGTAGGGTCTTCTCTGAAAGAGATGACATCTAGATGGGAGCATATGTTGTTCTAGAACCTGAACATAGTTCTCTGCATTAATGGTGCCTTTCCAGACAAGCTGCCTATGCCACAAGCACTCATGCAACCCCATAGCATCAGTGACGCAGGCTTCTGAATGGAGCGTTGATAACAACTTGGGATATCTTTGTCCTCTCTGGTCCAGATGACATGTTCCATAAAGAAATTCAAATCGTGACTCATCTGACCACAGAACAGTCTTCCATCTTGCCAGACTCCATTTTAAATTACCCCTGGCCCAGTGCAAACGTCTGAGCTTGTGGAGCTTGCTTAGAAATGGCTTCCTCCTTGCACTGTAGAGTTTCAGCTGGCAACGGCGAATGGCACGGTGGATTGTGTTCACTGACAATGCTTTCTGGAAGTATTCCTGAGCCCATTCTGTTATTTCCTTGACAGTGGCATTCCTGTTTGAGGTGCAGTGACGTTTTACGGCCTTGACCCTTACGCACAGTGATTGTTCCAGATTCTCTGAATCTTTTGATGATGTTATGCACGGCTGATGATAATAACTTAAAATTCTTTGCTATTTTATGCTGGGTAACACCATTCTGGTATTGCTGCATCTTTCTGCGCAACAATGGTGGGATTGGTGATCCTCTTACCATCTTGGCTTCTGAGAGACTCTTGGCTTCTTTTTATACCCAATCATGTTGTCAATTGACCTAATTAGTGTTAATTGGTCTTCCGGCTGTTCACCCTTTCCTTTTTCCAGCCACTTATTGACATTTGCCATCTCCATTTTTATTCACAATTTGTTTAGTGTCCCAACTTTTTTGGAATTCGGTTTGTAAATATGTAATCTTTTTTATTGCTTATTGAATCTACAAATTGTCCTTGAACTTGCTGCTCTAAATCTCCCATATAAGATTTTTGTGTCTGACTGTGTAAGTAGTGGGTGTATCTGCCCAGGGCCCAAAACATTCCCTTCTGGATGGGGAACTCCTCTGTGACCCCAGTCCATAGTAGAGGCAGAAGATTATGAGATATTTACATCAAAAAGTTGGTGTGACATTTTTATTAGGGCCCATGTATCTTTTATAAAGTTTATGTACAAAATACCAGAGCAACATTTTAGACTTTGATTTTAGATTTTAGGCATTAAATGGGGGTTGGGTTCTCTAAAGTAATAGTAAAGTCAAATATATTGGCAATTTTAAAATAAAATAAAACACATTTTGTCCACATGACGGTAGCAAAACTCCTAGGAGCAACTGATTTGCTATTCCCGCACCCCAGAATTCAGCATGATTTAGCAAATAAAAACCTGTTCATAAGCCAGAAAATGACATATGACAATAAATACAATGCCAACCCATTTAATTTTGGGTACATTAACACAGATGAAATTGTTTTTATATAAAATTGTTATTTATGTCACAATGACTTTGTTTCCGTTTGGTTTATGAACATCAAGCAAAAACAGAATGGAGTTTTAAACCGAGAGATACAAGTTAACAACAAGGTTCAATGTGATGTACTGATATATATTAAACCAGCCACATGTTTTAATTACACTCATGTGATTGGTGACTCCAGATGATTTAGAAATATTAGGAATAGTTAAACAACTAATCGATTAGGCCTACATCTATTTAATTAAAAAAAAATAACAAGTTTATGTAAATAAATGCAAAAAATATTTATATTTATCTCTTTTATGAGAAAACAGCAATTAAGACAGTAAGACAGCAATGGGTGATTTACAACTAATCCAAAGGCTAAGGAAGATTAATGAATATTGGAAAACCATCAGATTTGTTATGCAATTAGTAGATTCAGATCATGTGATTAAGGCATTCCAGCCCACATACAATTATGTGTCCAGTACAAATAGGCAGAACATATTTAGGCACAGGTTAAAGTGGTTCACACACATACACACACTTTAAAAGATGGTGGATTACAGTACTCAGTGGGCTTGCTTTTAAAGACAGCAGGGAAAATGCTCTCTAAGCCAAAGGATTAAGATACATCTATAGCATATACAAAAAATAATAAAAAAATCATTTTATTTATAAAGCTAACCAATCAAAAGAAGCTTTCAGGTCTAAATGATGTTCATTTTCAGAGTAGATGGGATGAATGCTTTTAGAGCCTAAAGGAAAAGCAATGCTTTCTAAGCAGAATAATTTGAACTCGCTTTTGGAGTCGACTGGACAAATAACACTCTCTGAGCTGAAGCATTCAAATTACTCTTGGAGTCCATCCATCCATTATCTTCTGCTATATCCTCTACTAGGGTCGCGGGGGGGAAGATAATGGATGAATATATAAACTTCTTGATGGCTTTGTTACCAACTAAATTAATGAACAAATATGTTGTGTTTAGGCCATACAAGCCATTTACAGATTACAAATGTTGAATGTAAAATTTTAACGTGAGCCGGTCACTTCCCTTTATGTATGAATAATCTAAATGGTCACCTTTAAAATTGATAATCTTAAAAATAAGGCCATGTGTGCGTGTAGTGAAATGGAGTAGCCACTAGAATGATTATTCTATAATAGTTGAATTAGGGATTGAAATTAGCTGTGAAATTATGCTGTCTTTGCATTGTAATATTTACAAAAATAAAAAATCTATGTAGATATTAGTAATATCTAATACTGAAATATAAACTATATAAATACAACTGCACATAAAAATCCTTTTAACAACCTGCTACTTGCTCTTTTCTCTTAGCAGTGAAACATTTTAATTTCCTAGAGCATATGCTTTAAGCATCATTGAAAGTCTCAATGGTACAAACTTAACCTGAGGGCTAAGAATACAGAGATATAACTTTACTGTTTTATATCCCACAGTTCCATTTCCATTATTATTTTAGCACTGCTTTGTTATATAATGTACACAATGTGCACACAGCAAATTTGCAAATGCACTAGGTTTACAAAGTCTAGATAGTTTCAAAAGTTTGATGTAACAACAGTAACAAGTTCTGAAAGAGGAAAGCCACCATGCGTCATCATTAAAATTCATCTGCACCTTTAAAGTTATTGTTGCCTTACACTCCTTGTTCAGCAGGGTTTTGTGAAGGCCCTCTAGGTTGAAGCATGCCATGAAAATAGCTTTGATGTGTTTCTTTGTTTATGTCTCTTTTTTGTTCCCTGACAGCTATTGTGGTGCAGATTATTTTATTGAATTTTGACATTCCATGCAGAGATTTTCTTCAGTTCCTCTGAATTACACTGTTCCCTGCATTACATTGTGATGAACACAGATCACAGACAGTTTCATTTCTTTGAAATATGTAACATACATACTTAGATAGTGATAAACACAGTGGCAGTGTCCACCATCGTTTGCCTAAATTAACTTTAATATTTATATTTTCACTTTAAAGTAGTAAAATGATAGATAGGCCGCCTGTGGGCAACTGGTCAAAATGGCATTGAATTTAATTGTGTTGCAGTTTTTTCTCAATTCTCCCTGGCAGCAGGCTGTAGGTGGAATTAATCTGCACTCATGGTTATTTTCCATAATCATTAATGACTTGAACTCGTCTCAAAAATAAAAAGATAAAACCCTGTCCTTGGAGGAACTTATATTCATTTTCTTTCACTTGGACCATTTGCACTTATGGTACAGAGCTAAAGCCTAGTCCAGTTATCTTTTTAATAAACAAGACCAAATTCTAAAAATGTCTCTATTTGCAATGCAGAGTTTTAAATGTCTCAAATTAAGCACCGTAAAAACAAGCAGTTTATTTATAAAAAGCTGGTACAGCAACTGGACCTTCTGGTAGAAGACCTTGGGCTTAGTGTCAAACATTGTTTAATATCATAAATGTATAATCTTAGCCAGAATTCCATCTTTATTCCTTGCACATTTTCATTTTATTTCATTTAATCATAACTTTAGTGTGACAAGACAAAAATGAGAAAGTCTAATTAGAATGGAAATTTCAGCATGAGGATTTGAATAAACAATAAATGCAATTTATTTAATCCAGCAACTGGGACTATCCTTTATTACAGTGCTTATCATTTTATTCCAAAGGCAAGCTTTAAAACAGTATTAACTAATTGTTCTTCAAAATAAATTATTCATAATGTTTTTAACATTTTAAACAAATCAAAATGAATAGGAACCTCGATGTTTTGTTGTTTTCTTTTATAACAATGGCAAAAAAAGTGTTTGTCTGATTAGTGATTACTTTGTGTGCCACACATAACTGTTTTAATTATTTTTATTTAAAAGGTAGCACATACTTAGTGTTTTTAATGAATTTTTAACATAATCAAAGACACTTTGTAATGTCTTACAAACTGGAATTCTATCATGATGTCCTAAGATGGCAATAAAGAAAAATGCAGTTAATCAACCATAGTAGAAGCAAAAGGAGAACATAATTTATTAGAAACAAACATAAATCAAAAAATAAATTTATACAAAAGGAAAAATCAGGGTACCTAAGTAAAGTAAAAGTATGTAGAATATTGTGGTAAAAGCATGCAACACTGGGATCAGACGGTGATGAAAGTTAATTAGAGGTAGTTATTGCACCTGCCAGAGGCTTCAATACTGATCATTGTGGCAATAGATTCTGTATTTGCTTAGAGACGACATAAAATCAGAAGCACACAAAGCAAGATGGTCTTACTGGGCTGAAACACATTTAACACGAACATAGAATTGACAAACTTTTGAAAAAATTCACGCCCCCTTCATTCTGTGAATCTGAGAGCTGAAATACACACACACACACACACACACACACACACACACACACACACACACACACACACACACACACACACATCTAATTTCAAATCCTGCTCACTCATACATGCTTTCACACTTTCCAATTTCAAGACTCTGCATTAACAGACAGGAGTTAATCGGAGCTTGCTTGAAAGATACACAGACAGTCAGTGTTCAGGTTAGGTGCTGTCTGCCAAGCATACACTGAGCGTGTCTTAGACGCTTACCATCAAGCACGATCATTAATGCTAGCCATAGAGAACTTTATTGATCTAACCACTGATACTGCACACTGACTATGAGAAGATAGAAAAAAAGAATCTTCCAGCAACTGATACGAACAGGACAGATGGAAAGAACATACAGTAAAAGACACAGAAAATGGGTTACTCTGTAGTATGGCAGCATGTAACGGTGCGACAACACGGCGCACACAGTGCGACAACTAAATAGCCACACTGGCAGTTGTGCCTTAATTACCGTGGCATCATTTTGGAAGTGTAGTCTCCCCACAAGAACCAGGTAATTCTGTGTAAGGTTTATAAAGTTTTCTTATGCCTCTTTTGTTTTGTTTTTTTGAATGTGTTAGTAGGTAAATTAGTGACTAAAATTGCCCCTATGTGCAAATGTGTTTGTTTTTGTGCCTGCCATATAGTGAACCTGCAACACGTTTTCCTTTCTTTACATTGATAAGAGCTGGAAGAGGCTTCAGTACTCACAATCAGAAGAAGTGGCTTAGAAAATAAATGGCTGAATAAGACAACCTTCCACTCTAATATAAATGTTACTTTGTAGATCACTATACAGGACTATGAGCTCTAAAAATGTCAATATATTGTTTTCTGAGTGTTTAGGTTCATTGTAAATGTGGTAGGTTAGTTTTGTCCCAGAGACCTATCTAACATTCGGTCCTTCTTCATGCTATTCCTATAGTGACATTTAGTTCTTATGTCCAAATTTGGCCACCTCTGAACTTAAGGTCAAGATTTTGGTGGTCAAGTTGGTCATTAGGACCATTAGCACTGACTGCTTTTAAATTTCAGGCAGTTTTGACTCAAGGAACATCTCCTGTCATCTTATATATAATATCTATATGTAAATGTAAAACATACACTTGTAGGTTGCTTTGCTTTTACTCTGTAATATGAACCCCTTACCAAGTAGGTGCAGGCTACAGAGTATTCTATTGAGCTTTAAATTTATAAGATTAAATAATTTTCAACTCTGGATCCAGCAAACAGCCTTAGACAGTAAGTCAATAATATCTCCTTTCAGTCATTAGTAGTCCACTGGGGGTGCTGTTTGACCCAGCAAGCCTCTTTTTTATTTTGCAATTTAAGCAATGGCTTTCTTATATATTACTTGACCTGGCAAACATGCAGCTTGGGGTCTTCTTTTCAATTATTATTTTTTTGTATTGCAAACTACATTGACCTGTGCTTGGTTAAAAGGTGTTGTGCTGTGAGCAGCCAATTATGCAAAATATTGACTCTTACAAAGCGGTCTTCTGGTTTTGTTGTGGCCTTTGGTCTGCCAGACCTTTTCCTGTTAAAGTTTTCTCCAGTTTTCAAGTACATTTTTCATGCTATAAAAATATACACATTGGCTTTCTTTGCAATTTCATTTATAGGGTTATTTCAAACCAAAGCTAAGCCAGAAAATACCAGAAGGTAATATGTATATATATATATATATATATATATATATATATATATATATATATATATATATATATATATATATATATATACAACTGGTATGGTGTGTTGTGCTGATGTGCTGTGTTTGGGTTTTGCCAACATGGTGCTGTTCATTCATTCATTCATTCATTCATTATTATCTTCCGCTTTATCCTCTATTAGGGTCGCGGGGGGGGGGGGGGTGGTGTTCCCTATGCCCATCCAGGGGAGAACGTTTCGGGCGCTGGGCAGATACACCCAGGACAGGGCGCCAATCTATCGCTGGGCACACACTCACTCACACAGACACACTCTATATTGGGCAATTTGGAGAACTCAATTGACTTGATTCATGTTTTTGGACTGTGGGAGGAAACCGGAGAACCCAGAGGAAACCCACGTGGACACAGGGAGAACATGGAAACTCCACCCAGATGGGGATTTGAACCGGGAATCCCTAGTGCTGAGAGGCGAATGTGCTAACCACTAAGCCACCGGTGCTGTTCATATCGATCAAAAATCTTTACATCTACCTAAATGCCTATAAGGTATCTTCAGTTTTTTTTTCAAATGCAACTTAACAAAATTAAAGCATGGGTGTGTGGTTCTATTTTATCTTCTCCTGGCAACTTTTCTAAACTCTTCTAATTGCACTCACGCAGGTATAAATTTATGACAGTCATTGTCATAATTTGACCATCTAACATTGCTAACCTGATCTTGGATTGAATTTATCTTCTGGAAGGATAGTCACCTGTCAAATATAGTCTAATATTTTCTAATTAAATTTAAATACAGTTTCTCACTGTGCAAGGATGGACTTTAAAGTATTTGAAAATGGCCTTATAACAATTTCAATTATTAAAAAAAATACACATACTTAAAAGCTTCAGATGAGTAAAATTCCATTTACAGAGATGGTCACACTTGCTAATTAACAGTTAATCAAAAACATAATATGTTATTTGTCACGTGTTGTTCATCAGATGTTTTTATCTATATATGTGTCTATCTAGGTAGGATATATATATATATATATATATATATATATATATATATATATATATATATATATATATATATATATATATATATACAGTGTGTGTATATGTTTAAATATGTATATGTGTGTGTGTATTTAAAGTGACAGCAAGGTTCACTGACCAGAGAGACACCAGTGTGTGTCTGACATTCTGTTTTGCCAAAGCACACACATTTCAACGCCATCGGCTCTCTCGAAGGAATTTTGCAATTAATATTTGTGTGATGACATTTATATATTCAAATTAGCTTAATTATTGTCTTTGCATTTTCCAGAATATTTTTCATTATATGATTTAATAACAACATTTCCATAGCTAATGAGATAGGATAAATTTATTATGTTTGGCAAACTTTTACACAACCTTCAGCATGAACTTCCACCTGAACAGTATAGTGATTTTTCAAGGAGCTAAAAGGAGTGAATGATTTTGTGTTGTAAATTCATTCATTCATTCATTCATTCATTCATTATCTCCCGCTTAATCCTCTATTAGTGTCGTAGTGGGGTTCCCAATACCCATCCAGGGGAGAACGTCTCGGGCGCTGGGCAGATAGACCCAGGACAGGGTGCTAAACCATCACTGGGCACACACTCACTCACACAGACACACTCTATAGGGGGCAATTTTGAGAATTCAATTGACTTGATACATGTTTTTGGATTGTGGGAGGAAACTGGAGAACCCGGACGAAACCCACGCAGACACGGGGAGAACATGGAAACTCCACCCAGATGGGGATTCGAACCAGGAATCCCTAGCACTAGAGGCGAACGTGCTAACCACTAAGCCACCGTGCCACCCTGTGTTGTAAATGACTGTTTTTATAGCGATTTGCATCATTTTACAAGTACATTCTTTTTTTTATTAAAAGACTAATTTTAAATTTTATATCGACATGTTTTTGTGAGTGTAGCATTTTTTTGTGTAAATGATACACATAGACAACAAAAATCCATATGTAATTCTATCATGTTCTAAACCAACCATTAAGGTGAGCAGGACACAGAAAGGCCTAAACAACTGCCTGGGAACTGCCAGAAGGAGTTTCCCAGAATAATTATGTCCTTACCTGTGTGAATGACTGTGACTATATATTAATGGTAACATTTTATATGTACATATCCATTTGTAAAATTAATTACATGCCTCTATCATCTTCATCATCTCAGCCTTTTAAACAACTTAACAATATATACAGTATATAAGGGCGGCACGGTGGCTTAGTGGTTAGCACGTCTGCCTCTCAGCACTAGGGATTCCCGGTTCAAATTCCCATCTGGGTGGAGTTTCCATGTTCTCCCCGTGTCTGTGTGGGTTTCCTCCGGGTTCTCCGGTTTCCTCCCACAGTCCAAAAACATGTATGAAGTCAATTGAGTTCTCCAAATTGCCCCATATAGAGTGTGTATGTGTCTGTGATGGGGAGTGAGTGAGTGTGTTCCCAGAGATAAATTGGCACCCTGTCCTTGGTGTATCTGCCCAGCGCTCGAAATGTTCTTCCCTGGATGGGCATGGGGAACCCACCCCGCGACCCTAATAGAGGATAAAGTGGAATATAATGGATGTGTGTGTGTGTATATATATATATATATATATATATATATATATATATATATATATATACATATTAAAACTTAGATCATTTCACTCAGCCAACTTTCTATACTTTGATTTTTTTAAGGATATGTGGATGATTTGTATGAAGAAATACTGGTTACATGTTAAATTAAAAACAAAAATGGTAAAAGAACCACCAGAGGAGTAGTAATATCTCACAGCTTAAGTTTAACTTGTAGCAACACTAAGTTGTTCAGTCATGATATGATTCATGAAAAATAAAAATAAAAAATTGTCTTTCATAAGAACTCAACAGTAGAAGCATGACTGTGTGACAATTGTGACTGGATCTCCAATTTTTCCATATTTAAAATATGAATTTTAACAAAGTAAAACTTTGTGAAATTGTACATTCTCTCTCAGTGATTATATTATGTATGATCTATTTTTACTGCCTAAACATACTACAAGTTAGTTTTAAATGTACTACAAATTTTAAATGCAGTAGTAATGATGGCTTAGTAGTCAAGGTGTCACGCGACCGGAGGAAAC
This sequence comes from Corydoras sp. C115, assembly GCA_019802505.1. Taxonomy (NCBI): domain Eukaryota; kingdom Metazoa; phylum Chordata; class Actinopteri; order Siluriformes; family Callichthyidae; genus Corydoras; species Corydoras sp. C115. The sequence goes on along the minus strand of JAFMOC010000021.1, from coordinate 5,989,366 downwards.
GTAGGAAGCGTAATGTTCTAAGCAAAAAGTAGTCTTAATTGCGAAAGCAATTTCTTGGTGTTAACGCTCGCAGGCCCCATTGGTTTGAGGGTCGAAGCCGGAAGATAGACTGGCGGAGGAGCCCGACTTCTTGCAAAAGGCCCTCCAGACCGCTGAAGTGAACTGGGGTGCTCTATCAGATAAAATCACTTCAGGGATGCCGAATGCCGTGAAGACCCTGGTAAATAGTAATTCAGCTGTCTCGAATGCTGAGGGCAGGCCCTTAAGGGGAAATAACTTCACTGCCAAAGAGAAGCGATCGATGAACGAGAGAATGACGTTGTAGCCATTGGAGGAAGGCAGGCCGCTCACAAAGTCTAAAGCGATGTGGGACCACGGCCTCTCCGGCACCGGTAAGGGGCAGAGCTTACCCGCCGGCAGTTCCCGAGGAGTCTTATAGGCTGCACAGGTGGAACATGAAAGTACAAAGGACTGTACGTCAGCCTGTAAGGTCTCCCACCAGTACTTCCACTGGATTAGTTGGGTAGTGCGTAATACCCCTGGGTGACCAGTGCTTAGCAAGGTGTGAGCCCACGTAATCTGGATTGAAATGGTTGGGGAATGTATGTGACCCCCGCTGGAATTCAGGTGGTGTGGGAAGGTTGCGCACCGCCTCGTGAATCTGGGAGTCGAGCTCCCACTGGATCTGCCCAAGGAATTTGTGTGCGGGGATGATGGGACTCCCCCGTTCAGGATCGGACTCCGATGGACCATGTATTCTGGACAGGGCGTCGGCCCGGCTATTCTCGGATCCCGTGCGAAACGAGATCTGGAGGTCAAATTGGTTAAAGAATAGGGCCCATCGGGCCTGGCGAGCATTCACTCTAGATTTTTATAGTCCGTGAGAATCAGTACCGGATGAGAGGACCCCATAAGCCAGTGGCGCCATTCCTCCAAGGCTAACTTAATGGAAAGAAGCTCTCGATCCCCAATCCCATAGTTACATTCAGCTGGCAGGAACTTACGGGAAAAGTACGCGATCGGACGAGCTTTAGCTAATCCACCAGTTGTCTGGGAAAGGACACCGCCGAGGCTGCTGGGGATTTGGGGGGTCGGATAAACGCATGCCGTTACGCAGCGCCTCTTCAATGTAGTTCCGCATGGCGCATGTCTCGGCGGCAGATAGTGGGTAGGGACACGTGTGTGGTAATTTAGCCCCTGGTAACAGGTTTATGGAGGAGTCATAGTGCCGATGTGGAGGAAGCGCGCTAGCACGGTGCTCACTAAAGACCTCAGCGAGGTCCGCATACTCTGCTGGTACCTGAGGAGGAAGCTGAGGCTCCGGGGACACCTGCGTAGAGGAAAGAGAAAGGCGGGGTGGGGGTTGAGAGCACTCACTACGGCAGTGGGATGACCATGACCAGATCCGCAACAGGGCCCAGGAGATCGTCGGATCGTGACGCCGCAGCCAAGGCAAACCTAGAACAATCGGGACCGAAGGGAGGAAATAACAAAAAAAATTATTTTCTCAAAATGACTCTCCCCTATGCCTAACCATAGTGTAGGTGTTGTGCTCTTGTCTGCCCCCGAGGGGAGAGGATTGCACTGAAATGTGGTTCTCGAGGGACTCCTCAGGAATCCCCCATCAGCAGCCGAACTCACGGTCGATAAAGTTGCCATCCACTCCTGAGTCCACCAGTGCAGAAGCAGCTACCGATTCACCTTTAAAAAATAAAACAGCATTAAGCCGCAATGACCGATTAGGCGCGACCCCCGCGTCCCTTACCAAAACCACACTGCAATGCTGGAGGTTGTGTGCGGAGCTCCTGCAATATCCACAAAGACCTTGCTGGGCACGCCTCTGGCGCTCCTGTGAAGACAGACGAGAGTGCCCGAGCTGCATAGGCTCCGGCTCAGCCTCCACCAGAGCTGACGACGGAGCGATCACGCTCCACGGCGGGAGTCTGTGTTCGTGGGCTGTTGGAACCGTGGCGAGATGTTGTTCCATCAAAACCGCCAGCCGAATGTGTTCGTCCAATGAGGCACCAAAATCCTCGACAAAGTCCTTCCCGAAACATGACTGTGAGCACTGAGCCGCTCCAGTCCGTTCAGGTCACCAGGATTTGAAATTCCAGTGCGTACGCCGTCACTGACCTGGATCCCTGCCGAAGCTGGTATAGCTGCGGCCACACAACCTCCCCCTCCAGGGGGTGGGAGAAAGTAGCCTGGAAAGCCTCGTGGAACGCAGCGTAGGACCAGCACTCTGGACCCTGTGCCTCCCAAATGGCGGTTGCCCACTCGTACGCTCTGCCCGTCAGCCTTGAGATGACCAGCGAGATTTTGTCTACCTCGCTGGATCTTGGGTGGCTACGAAAGAAATGAGCGCACTGCATCAGAAACGGACAGCATTTTTCTGGACTTTCATCAAACCGCTCCGGTTCTGAGAGGCAGTAGCAGGCAGCACCATGTAGGGGGGCATGTCGGTGTCAGGTGGGTATGGAGGTTGCTGCGATGTGGCGAAAGCCGCTCTGGATCCAGAACTGCCGCGTTCCAACTCAGTGAGCCGCTCCATCAGGGTCTGTACGGCCCGAGTCACCTCGCCAAGTCCGCTCTGTAGCTCGATCAGAGCGCGTCCCTGCGCCTGCAGTGCATCCTCGGTCGGATCCATCACAGTACCTCCTCTTTACTTTGTGGGCAGAGTTTTATGTCACGCGACCGGAGGAAACGTAGGAAGCATGATGTTCTAAGCAAAAAATAGTCTTTATTGCCAAAGCAACAGCAAAAAAGGGCAATAGTCAAAAAATGAGAACACAGTCAAAAGACGTTGGAAATCACGTCACTGGTCTTCGGAATCCCCAGGAGACCAGACGAGGAGATGGTAAGGAATGCGGCGAGGTGATCACGTAGGAGTCGGAGTTCCGGAATCCTTCACCTGCTCTCAGGTAAACCGTCCTAAAAGACACCAACAGGCAGAACTGGACCGCTCAGATGCAGCAGCAAGAGATGAGCATGAGGTGCGAGCCAAGTACTCAGCCACAACCATAAGCGCTGGAACGTAACCAGAAAACTCTGCACTGGTGGATCCGGGACACAGACCTAAATAGTATGAGGCTCACCTGGAACTAATAAACTGGAGAGGGTGAACGGTGATTGGTGGATGTCGCGGCAGGTGTAGCAGTGGGTGTGTGCAGAGCTGAGGTAGGAGGAACAGTGGGAGTGGGTGTGTACGTGACACAAGGTTTACTCCTTTAATATTTGTTTATGTAGTACTATGTAAGTTTTGTATCTTGCTTTAAATTAAGACAATTGCTAAGTAATCATAGAATAAGAATTATGGTTTAAAATATATTATGTATGATTGTGTGAAGTCTGCAAGATTACATCACTGGCATCTTAAAGTTAAAGTCTTGTAGTAATGCATATTTTTAATTCTGCATGGTATCCCAGACATGTTTAAGAGTATAGTAAAATTTCATCAGCATTGCAGGTTCCTCCCTCCTTTCTCCACATCTTTCTATTTCTATCTAGTTTGTATATCTGAGATGTAATCTCTCAGTGTACTTACACTGTGTTTCACTGTGTGTGTGTGTGTGTGTGTGTGTGTGCTTGTGTGTGTGTAACAGAAAAAAAAGATATAACAATAATAATAAAAATCTACTGGAATAAGTCTGTAACGAGCTAGCTTACGAGCTTAAACTTATGTTTTAATTTAGGACCCAACAGTGGCAGTATGGGAGAAATGAGACTTGATCATCAACATTTTTTGAGCCAATTTTTTCCGCAGTAATTACATTACATATTTGTGGAAGTTTAACAGCTCTGTGACTACATTAATTGCCTCTATTCACTCCAGATCTGTTCTTCTGCCTATATCTGCTGCTTTTTCAGATAGTCTGATGGACTGGCTTCTTTTAATGCAGTAGATGCTTAGTAGTCAAGAACCATTTCCACTGCAAAGCTGTACATTTTCACTGTAGTTAGATTGCATTTCACTTAAAACAGTGACATGAGAGGCCTTCTGGAATGTGTTTGTAAGTGAGAAATGGGGGTGAGACTGTATCTGAGCAGTGTGAGAAAAGTCTACAACATCAATTTTCAAAGAATCTTATTCTGCCGCAGGTGGCTTCTGTATAACACAGGCAGGAAAAGCTGCAGTCAGTGCCCAGAGGACTTAAGACACCAAGAGAATCTGGGTGAAGGCGGAACAAACTGATAAGGTGTGAATGCCAGGAAAAGTAGATGCAGAGAGAAAAAGGAATATAGAACACCTGCTGGGCTCTGTCTTTCAATTACTACTTACAGGGTTTAAAATTAAAAAGGTTAATAAGCAATGTGATAAGTTGAATTCATTTGATAGGCTTATGATACTTAATGCTCATGTTTTAAAGTTTAAATCCTGAGAGATGGTTCTAATTAGCTCAGTATTTTGTACTTGTGTGGGAAAGCTTAATGAAGAAAATAACTTTCTTATTTTTCTTATAGAAAGTAGATGTTTTTTTTTTTTAAATATTGTTTACAGACTATAGTATATATATATATATATATATATATATATATATATATATATATATATATATATATATATATATATATATATATATACAGTGGGTTGCAAAAGTATTCATACCCCTTGAACTTTTCCATATTTTGTCACATTACAACCACAAACATAAATATATTTCACTGGAATTTAATGTGAAAGACCAACACAAAGTGGTATACAATTGTGAAGTGGAAGGAAAATTATACATGAATCAACATTTTTTTTACAAATAAAAAACTGAAAAGTGCGACGTGCAAAAGTATTCAGCCCCCTTTTCCCTGAGTGCAACCAATTGCATTCAGAAGTTGCCTGATGAGTGCTAATGACTCAAAAGGGTCCACCTGTGTGTAATCTAATCTCAGTACAAATACAGCTGCTCCGTGACGGCCTCAGATGTTGGTTAAGAGAATATTGGGGAGCAAACAGCATCATGAAGTCCAAAGAACACACCAGACAGGTTAGGAATTTAGTTTTGGAGAAGTTTAAAGCAGGCTTAGGTTATAAAAAGATTTCCAAAGCTTTGAACATCTCACGGAGCACTGTTCAATCCATCATCCGGAAATGGAAAGAGTATGGCACCACAGTAAACCTGCCAAGACAAGGCCGTCCACCTAAACTTACAGGCCGAACAAGGAGATCACTGATCAGAGAGGCAGCCAAGAGGCTCATGGTGAATCTGGATGAAATGCAGAGAGCCACAGCTCAGGTGGGGGAAACTGTCCACAGGACAACAATTAGTCGTGCACTACACAAATGTGGTCTTTATGGAAGAGTGGCAAGGAGAAAGCCATTGTTAAAAGAAAACCATAAGAAGTCCCGTTTGCAGTTTGCCAGAAGCCATGTTGAGGACACAGCAAACATGTGGAAGAAGGTGCTTTGGTCAGACGAGACCAAAATTGAACTTTTTGGCCACAATGCAAAACGCTGAGCGGAGAAATAACACTGCACATCACTCTGAAAACACCATCCCCACTGTCAAATATGGTGGTGGCAGCATCATGCTCTGGGGGTGCTTCTCTTCAGCAGGGACCGGGAAGTTGGTCAAAGTTGATGGGAAGATGGATGGAGCCAAATACAGGGCAATCTTGGAAGAAAACCTGTTGGCAAAAGATTTGAGACTGGGGCGGAGGTTCACCTTCCAGCAGGACAACGACCCTAAACATAAAGCCAGAGCTACAATGGAGTGGTTTAAAAAAAAGAATATTCATGTGTTAGAATGGCCCAGTCAAAGTCCAGACCTAAACCCAATTGAGAATTTGTGGCAAGATCTCAAAACTGCTGTTCACAAACGCTCTCCATCCAATCTGACTGAGCTTGAGCTGTTTTGCAAGGAGGAATGGGCAAGAATTTCAGTCACTAGATGTGCAAAGCTGGTGGAGACATACCCTAAAAGACTTGCAGCTGTAATTGCAGCAAAAGGTGGCTCCACAAAGTATTGACTCAGGGGGGCTGAATACTTTTGCACGTCGCACTTTTCAGTTTTTTATTTGTAAAAAAAAATGTTGATTCATGTATAATTTTCCTTCCACTTCACAATTGTATACCACTTTGTGTTGGTCTTTCACATTAAATTCCAGTGAAATATATTTATGTTTGTGGTTGTAATGTGACAAAATATGGAAAAGTTCAAGGGGTATAAATACTTTTGCAACCAACGGTGTGTATATATATATATATATATATATATATATATATATATATATATATATATATATATATATATATATATATTCATTCATTCATTATCTTCCGCTTTATCCTCTATTAGGGTCGCGTTAGGGTTCCCCATGCCCATCCAGGGAGAACGTCTCGGGCGCTGGGCAGATACACCCAGGACAGGGCGCCAATCTATCGCTGATATATATTGGGATTCACATTGTGGATTCACATCTGGGCTGAGTTTATATGTTCTCCTTGTGTAAAACTCGGGGTTTCTCCGGGTTCTCCGGTTTCTTCCCACAGTACAAAAACATGGACTGAATTAACTGCTTTAAATTGAATTAAAAGTGTGTTTGTGTGAGTGAGTGTATACCCAGTGATGGATTGCTGTCCAGTCCTGAATGTATCCACCCTCTACCCAAAACATTGTCCTCTGGATAGGCATGTGGAGCCTAATAGAGAACCCTAATAGAAGATTTAGTGTAAGATCCTTAGGTGAGTATTTTTCTAATTGGTGAAGAACCAAACTACGATGTGATTAAAATAGTCAACTAATGGATGGCACTGGAATACTTTCATACCTCTATTACAGTCATATGTACTGTATATATATTTTTTTTACTCAAAATAATTGAGCCACAATCTATTTTTAATCTTTGATGTAAGCACAAAGTTTTTTTACGCAATTTAAATATAGCTGACAAACATTCAAGCTTTTGATTTAAAGCAATATATTTTCTGTTTGGTAAAATTTTCAATGTCCATTGCTATTTATCAAATTTCTAATGTCAGTAGCATGTACCCTAAAATGCAATAGTATAGTTGTAAAACAATAGTTTTAAAAGATTATGTTCCTGAATGATTGTTTCCATTAAACATAAGATCAATATTTCCCTTATAGGTCTAATTTATAAAGAAAGAAAGTAATAATTTGATTGTTTTAGTTCTAATCCCACTCACCCCTATTACACATTTATCTCCTGCTTGCCCCTAAGCACATAACCACTTCAAGCCACTCTTAAAGTAATGTGAATGATGAATATAGTTCATTTATGTTCGGCAATACAGATCTTTGTGCCACACTGGCATGGCAAAAACAACCTCCATGACTGAGAACAGAACAAATCAGTCTGTTTCCTTCTTCAATCAAATCTTATTGACTTGAACAATTGATACCCTTAAACTTCCTATAGAGTATGTTCCCTCTTCTTTACTTCTTCTCGCTGTCAGTTAAAGCCATGTCACTCACCCCCCCACTCCTCATTGTGCTATAATCCTCTCTTTGTTACTGTAATCTTGTTTGTATTTCTGATATAATGGGATGAAGTCTGCTGTCATTGGGGATTGTCACTTCAATTGTTGACTGCAAGGCTTGTTTACACTCGCCTCAATGGTGTTTAATGAATTCTTGTCTGAAAAGGAATTGAAGAAAATAAGCGAGGATACATTTGATGTTTTTGTTACAATGAGTGATGGAAGGTAAGACTCAAATGTAGAGCACAATGTAAAAATTACCAGAACAAAAATAGATTTTATTAATTAAAGACATTGTAATATTTATTGTGTCTTTTCTCTCTGACATGGTTAAATGGTTTTTGCTGTTGGTGAACCCAGGTGGACTTAAACCAGGAATCCCCAGCAAGATGACACACTAAAGTTGCGACCCTGTCGGATCAGAGGAGGGGAAAATGAATAAATCCAAAAACTAAATACAAATAGTTTGCACAACACACAGTAAGTAGAAACAAAACATAGAATTATCTCAGAGATATTTGATATTCCGCAACTCAATATCTATAGGAAAGAAAGAGAAAACATTGCACAAATGTTGACTGTTCTGGATCAACGTTGTGGTAGTGCAATTTAGACCAGTTGACATAGATATAATAGAATTACAAAGCTGTTGAAAACCCTGCTAAAGGCTGCTGCAGGTGATATTAAGTTGATAAGTTAAGCTTCTGCCACTAGTGGTGAACTATTTAGGTGCTTCTATCTGCATCCTCTAATGGATGTAGGAGACAGCCTGAGTGCGGACAATTTTTCTAACAGCATTAAGACAAAGGCTCAAAGTTGATACATTTATAACTGAAAGTGTTATGAGCATAAGAGTTTGGGGAATTTAAATCCATCTATCTCATGGATAATATTCACGCTAATATAATAGATTCATTTGGGTTCATAATCTAAAACTGATTACTCTAATGACATAGTGGTTAGCACTGGGGATCCAGATAGAATCTGGAATTTCCATGTTCTCTTTGTGTCCGTGTGGGTTTTCTCTAGTTTCACCAGCTTCCTCCAACAGATCTTGACTGCCCTATATTGCCCTTATATAGTGTGTGTGTATCTGTGTGAATGAGTGTGTGCCCAGTGATGGATTGGCGTCCTGTCCTGGGTGTATCTGCACAGGGCCTGAAACGTTCTCCAATTGATGGGCATCCCCATCATAGGTGAAAGATAATGAGATGAGATGATTACTCTATTTTATACACAATGGTAAACATTTCCTAGATAAAATAGACAGGTAAAACTAATTTACCTCATTTGTCCTAATTTACCATGAAGATTTTTTAGGCTTATAACTTACAACTTATAATCTTTCTATTAATATTAACTTTTAATTCAGCCAGTCATTTTTGTAAGCTGCTTATCCTAATTAGGGTTACAGAAGATGGTAAAGACTTTCACACCACTTACTATGCAGAAGGCAGGGACTCATTTACCATTTGCCAGTCCACTGCAAGGTATACACATTAATGGACACAATTAAACTTAGTAATGTTGCATAGTATGGCATAATAGTAATTGTGGGCATTACTGGACCCAACTGCACAAAGACCACAAAAGACAAAACTTTATCATAGATCTATTTATCAAAATTAACATAGTAAAAGCAATATCAAATAACCTCAGGGCTTGCACACATCCTACATACCATAAATGGCATAAAATGATACATTGGATGTGACCATTACCCATACAACTCAAACCAAAGGGCAACTAGCACGCTGCTCCTACTACCTTGGTAATGCACAGTTACCTCAGAAAGCATACCAACACTAAACAAAAAAGAAACAAAAGTAAAACAAGGGCACCTGCCCACTTGGTCATTAAGCAGCTACATTGACGTACACTAGGGGAAACTCCTGTCTTCCCTACACACAACACTGTACCCACCCAAGAATAGCAGTGATATGCTGCCACAATCTTCAAAATATCACATTACAAGAGGCAAACAATTAATTTCAATTTATCTGATTCAAATGAGAAAAACCACTCAAGCTTTTATGTTAGGAATCAAACCCGGAACCTAAACACTGCACCTAGCTTTTACCTGCTATTCAAAACCAGAATAATGTAAGTTAATGTTATTGCTAATATTAGTGCACACATGCAGATTATTACATTTTATTATTATATTATAATATCAATGTAACCAGCACTAAAGAAATTTATAAAAAAATAAAATAAAAAAAAAACCTATCATGCTGTAAATTAGCTGTAAAAGAAAATGTACTTCACATGACTGGAAAATATTTTGCTGAGCAAACAGAACAACTCATAATTTCAAGCAGGATATGGGAGATGGGTGACTTTTTAAATTGAGGCAAAAATGCAAGAATGCAAACAGCTTAATGCAATTTTGCATAGCTAAGTCCCTTTTGAATTTTATCTGGGAGTGAAACTGAGCAAGCAGTAGCAGCAGAAATGATTTTGAATATGCTTTTTTGTACACACAAACTCAAAGGATGAATGGACTGACATTGTGTGCATGACATTTTGTTCTTCTCCCTTGTGTGCAAATTAATGATGTGATATTTTTGAAGCCCTACAAAATATGCCCCTTGATCACGGCATGGGGATAGTATCAGAGGCAAATGGAGTTCAGTGGGAGAGCTGTTTTCAAAGGTAACCTGCCTGTTGTAGGGTCTCCCAAAACACATATAAGGTAATCGGGGAGAGTATTATATGTGTTCTGAATGTATGCACGTCATCATAGATTAGAATCACTATACATCTAAAACCTTTTACAGTTGAGGTTCACAACTTACAATTAAATTGCTTAAACTTAAATAGTTTGACATACAAAATGTTTAAAACTAACTCAGCATTTTGACTGGGTGCAAATAAATATATGTTATTTGAGAGGCTACATTATTACACAACTTGGACATGTGATTTAACAGCCACTGTGAATTGGTGTTCAAGCCATTGCAAATGTATTTGATTAATTCTGTCTTCATGTCATTAACAACCTTTTGTTCCTAAACTCACAATTCCAACCAAAATATGTATTTCTAAAATAAGAAGACAAGATAAAAAAGATGATTAGAAACTTTTTTTGATACAACCACCCCTTTACTATTGCAATGACAAGATGCATGTAATAATCCTGGTAGAATAATAATTCCTCAAGTATGTTTCATATGTTCTCACTTGTGTTTTGATGAAAATGAATTGTTCTATTATTTTCACAGACACCAAAACAAATTTTATTTGTATTTAATAAAAAGGTAAGCAACAAGTGAAATGCATGGTAGCACAGAGGGTTGTGCTTTTCTTGGTGGCACATGGCACATGTGGCAGGGCATCCAGACAATCACCAACTACAGGACACCACCTGTCTGTGACAGTGATACCTCCTTTTCAGATGTGCTGAACCACTTCTACACTCAGACTGAGGCAGAGAATGATGTGCCAGCGAGGAACACTACCCCTTCTCCCCGTGATCAGGTGTTGTGCAGCTGATGGGAGGAAAAGTCTTTGCAGAGTTAACCCCCAGAAAGCTGCTGATCCAGACAACAACCCTGGCAGAATCCTTAAGAAATTTGCAGGCCAGCTGACAAGTGTCTTCACTGACAGTTTTAACGTCTCCCTGAGCAGCAGCATACATGTCAGAAGGCCACCACCATCATCTCAATGTCAAGGAAATTTTCAATGGCCTGCAATGACTACCATCTTGTTGTACTCGCACCCATTCTTATAAAGTGCTTCAAGAGGTTTAGTCCTTGCTGCCTTCTTCATTAGGTCCCATGTAGTTTTCATTTCATCTCAACCACTTAACACACAATGCAACAAAGGAAGTGTGGCAGGATCGCAGTGACGCTGGAAACGAGACGAGGAAAGATGGAACTGTGATAGACATAGAGAGGTAATTATCACACCTGCTGGTGGCTCAGCTGATGAGCATGTGCAGCCTTTTAAAGATTGAAACATCTTATGCTGCAGAGCGGGAGATCTCCATGGCAGTGATTTGACTTGGTGGCAGTTTCTTCAGCCGACAGCTGTAATTAAAAGTATTTTAAAACAGTCTGTTAAATAAAGCCCATTCCTGTGTGTGAGATATCTGTCTCTGATTTTCATTGTTTCTCACATCTGTCACAGACACATATGTTTAAATGTTTATAATAGACTTTTATTTAGCATTCAATTTATTTTGCTGAACCTACTGGGCCTGAACACTTCCCCCTGCAACTGGGTTCTGGACTTCCTGAATGTGAGACCTTAGTCAGTCCAGATCAGTTGAATCATCTCCAGCATCACCCCCAACAAAGAAATCCTGCTGACACAAATGAGGCCTTTGCATCAATGCACATCGCAAATCATATCAGCAAGTTTGCAGATGACACTACTGTCATGGTATCTTCAGCAAAAATGATGAGACAGCATACAAAGAGGTGTAACAGCTAATGACTAGAACTAACAAACCCTCTGAATGTGGACGAACCTAAAAAAAATGGTCTGAAGAAAAAGGTGTGTTTATTCTTCACTGAACAATGGCTTCACTGTGGTGCTGACCTGGCAAAATATATTACCTTGATTATCAACACCAACTCTATAGCCAAGTCCAGAGAGAAAGAGTCTATAGAAAAAAAGCCATGAGTATTACATTAAAAGTTTGTCATCTTCAAACAGAGATATGTTTTCTTCATATTTTAATGTATTATATGTTCTAGACAATTAAAATAAAAACAATGAGACAAATCAAAGTGAATTACTTTTAAGAGAATAATCCAGTTTTTACTTCGATCTCTGGATTTATCATTTAACATGCCATTCCTATCATCATAACAAAGCATATGATAAAAGTGGCTTATGTTCTAAAACACTAATGCTGATTTTTGCTTTTGAAAACAAAGAACAAAAATAAACTATTCACATCAAAACCAAGTTGTAGACCATTATCATTTACATTAACTTGCAATGAGACAAAAGGACTTTCCCGCAGTACCATAGTGTAAACATATGTTTTGGTGCCCTACTCTGCATCTCTGGCACCTATGTGTGTGAGAGTGAGAGCCCAGTAGCATCTGTTCCTGAAGGATATGCACACACACTGTGAGTATGCACAGCAGGACATGTTTTTCCTTTCATCCACAATACAAGTCCATTTATTCGAGCTTTTGACATTGACCCTTTTCATATCTTTCAATTCCTGTAAAATAATTAAGAGTGTGTTATTTTAGTTATTTAAAGAAATCTCAGTTTATTCATCTCTGCAGGGTAAAGAGAGGGACACCAGAAGTGTGTGAAAAAGTGTTTTACCTTGACTGTCTTTGTCTTTTTATAAGTTTTAGTGAATTGTAGCAACTTTGTTGTTAGACTGATTAATTGTATTATTAATATTTGTTAACAATAATTGTTCATTCATTCATTCATTCATAACTTTTTGTTTAATCTACTACTACTAGGGTTGCAGGGGGTTCCCCATACCCTTCCAGGGGAGAACATTTTAGGCGCTGGACAGATAGAGTGCTGGGCACTGGGCACACTCACTCACATACAGACACACACAAACACACGCTATATGGGGCAATTTAGAGCATTCAATTTACCTTGTATCCATGTTTTGTATCCATGAATGGTGGGAGGAAACTGGAGAAACTGGAGGAAACCCATGCAGACACAGGGAGAACATCCCAGATTGGGATTTAAACCCTGATCCTCAGTGCTGAGAGGAAAACGTGCTAACCACAACGCCACTGTGCCACATACCATGTACCCAGACCTACTGGATGCTTCTCAAATTCAGTGCTGTTGTGTATATGCTGTATGTGAGTATATGCAAATACACAATTTACTTGGTTTGATTATTTGGACTTCACCTACATTTTCATACAGGACACTAATAAAAATCACATGTAGTTCCTCAGTTGCATCTAGTCTGTTGCATATTTAGAGGATTGTCCTAAAAACAGTATTAGGCATTTGTTTTCAATATATTTTGGAACTTTTCCTAAAAATGTTTTAATTATGTTTCTGGCAGCCATATTGTTTTTTACTGAGATAGAGTGTATGTTATTTGGCATGACATTGTTTGATTCTCTCCAACATGTGAATTAAATATTAGACAAGATAATGTGTAATTTTACTGGCTTTAAACCCAAAGCACGCATTCTGAACCACCCTGAATCTCTCTTTGGTTTGGATCCCATACTGAGACATTTAGTTACTTTTCTATTGTGTTATATTTCTTATCATCTATTGCATAATATTTGTTTTCTGTTAATCATCTCTCTGTTCTGATTGGGTGATTTTTGTTATATTGTCCTTTTGATTTTCCAACTCTTTGAGGTTGGTTGGTTATTATTTTAAGGCTGTGCATGATATAAAAAATAAAAACATTTACATTGTATTATTTTTCTTTCTCCGTCTGGCTTTATTCTTACACTGTGCCATGTGCCCAACAGAAACAGATCAATCTAAGATTAAACACAACAACATTCAACACAACTAGAAAACTTGATTTAACACCTAAATTACATAAATGAAAAACCTGTATTTGACAATATGGAATTTACTTGGTAAACTGCTGGTGGGTACAGTGTGGCTGTTCAATCTCACTCTGAATTCATCTTGTTTATTTAAAAACAATCTAGAATAAAATATATAAAGAAGTCAATGGTAGATCTGTTGCAACATATGTTTCAATTAGCATAAGTCTGTAGCTTCTCCCTGAGCTGCTGCATGCATATCTGGCACTTAAAAACACGTTTTTTTCAAATAGATTGTTTTCTTTTATTTCCCTCTCTACAACAGACTCCTGTATTACTGACATTAATTGTTTAGTGTTAAAAATATGTCATGTAATTAAGGCTATGCATAGTACAAAAGCAGAGGAATGTTCTGGAATACTGGTGAGAGAGAATGAAATTCCTGACGCGAAATGCCTTCAGCACTTCAATTGAAGTGAATGGGTCACACTGTCAAAGCTACTACTGATCAATGCAGTATATAAACAGTGCAACTGAATATAATTAACTATCTAACTGTGGTTTTATGAGTTTAGAAATGCACCTGCACTTTTTAGGGTTGAGGAAACAACCCAGACAAACACAAATTTAAGTAAGTCCTCAGATGTATGTTGCGCCCAATCATTGCTATCAATTATTGTGTTATCCAGATAGACCATGGCATATGCCATGTGAGGGCATGTACCTGTATATTTTTTTTAAAATGCTGCAGCATCTACGAATCATAAATGAAAAGAAAGCCAGATCCAGTAATGGTACAGTGCATGGGCCAAAGTAAAGTATTTGGTTTTCTGAAGCTGCATTTTCCTTACTTTTTTCTACACCCTCATACCACATGTTCTATTGTAAAAACAGCTATAATAGAATGATGTATCACATTCATTCATTCAATCATTATCTTCCGCTTTTATCCTCTATTAGGGTCGTGGGTGGGGTTTCCCCATGCCCATCCAGGGGAGAACATCACGGGCGCTGGGCAGATACACCCAAGACTCGGTATATGGCGCAGTAACTGGAGGCGGATGGCTGCCGGGTTGATAAACCTGGTGATGGGGAATGGACCGATGAACCGGGGGGATAGTTTCTTGGATTCGGTTTTGAGGGGGATTTTCTTGGTAGAGAGCCAGACCAGCTGCCCAATCTTGTAGGCAGGGGTCTGGCGGCGACGACGGTTTGCGGAGAGGGTGGCTGTGGCTTGAGCTTGGCGGAGGGCTATGGTGGTGTTCTTCCAAACCCTGCGGCATCGACAAATCTGTTGAGCAACACATTCGTCGATGGAAGAGGGGGGGTTGGTAACCCAGCGCGACCTCGAATGGGGATCTGCCAGTGGCGGAGCTGCGCATGGTGTTCATGCCGTATTACACCCAGGCTAAGTGGTCGCTCTGGCGCACTGGGTGTCGGGCGGAAACGCAGCGCAGGGTGGTCTCCACAAATTGGTTAGCCCTCTCCACCTGCCCGTTGGACTGGAGGTGGCCTCCTGAGGTCAGAGAAACAGAGGTTCCGAAATGAACATAGAAAGCTCTCCATACCTGCGAGATGAACTGCAGTCCCCGGTCTGATACGATGTCCACAGATCCTGACCGAAGATTCTGAATATGTGGTCAAAAACCAACTTGGCGGTCTCCAGTGCCGAGGGAAGCCTAGACAGAGCCACAAGGCACACCATTTTAGAGAATCTGTCGATTACTGTGACGATGACCGAGTTACCCTTGGAATTCGGCAGACCCGTGACGAAATCCAAGGAGATGTGAGACCAGGGATGCCCAGGTATGGAGAGCGGCAGGAGCAGACCAGAGGGTGGCTGGTGGGAAGACAGCGTGGGCCACCAGAAACGCCATCTGAGGATCTCCTCCGTCTGAGCGGCCCCAGGATGACATGCCCAACGGGACTCATGACCCCATTTGAGAACGTGGGGCGGGAGGCGGAGGGCACGAACGTTCGATCCGGTGGACCCTGCCCTGGATCAGGGTCCTTAGCCAGCTCGCGCTTTATGACGTTACACACCTCCCAGGAGACACCTGCAAGAAAACACTTGGGCGTCAGAATGGTGTCGTGAGGTGCATTTACCTCCTCCTCCGGGAAGAGCCTCGACAATGCATCTGGCTTGACATTGCGGGTGCCAGGTCGGTAGGCGAGGGTGAAATTGAACCGACCGAAGAACAGGGCCCAACGTGCCTGGCGAGAATTCAGCCTCTTGGCAGACTGAATGTAGGCCAAGTTCTTATGGTCGGTCCAAACTAGGAAAGGCTGCTCACCTCCTTCCAGCCAGTGGCGGTACTCTTCCAGCACGAGCTTGACCGCCAACAGCTCGTGGTTACCCGCATCGTAGTTCCTTTCAGCGGCTGAAAGTTTTCTGGAGAAGAATGCGCAGGGGTGAAGACTTTTGGGAGAGTACCGCCCCTACTCCTGCACCCAAGGCGTCGACCTCTACAATGAACTGCTTGGTGGGGTCAGGTTGTACGAGGATGGGAGTGGCTGTGAAGAGGGCTTTTAGAAGATCCATGGCCTTTTGGGTTCCTGGGGTCCAGCGAAAGCGCTCCTTGGTGGAGGTGAGAGCAGTCAGGGGTGCGGTGATTTTGCTGTAACCCCTGACGAAGCGCCTGTAAAAATCTGCGAACCCCAGGAACCTCTGTAGCTCCGTCCTGGATGTGGGAGAAGGCCACTCTGTGATGGCCTGGATCTTCGCAGGGTCAGGTCAGACTGCCCCATGGGACACAATGAACCCCAGGAATCACACGGAATCCTGGTGGAACCGGCACTTTTCCTCCTTCACAAATAACCGGTTCTGTAGGAGTCGGTTGAGGACCAGACGGACATGGTGGTGGTGTTCCTCGAGGCTCTTGGAGAAGATGAGGATGTTGTCAAGGTATACTGCAACAAAGCAGTCCAGGAAATCCCTCAGGACGTCGTTCACCATGGCTTGGAAGACAGCAGGGGCATTCTTGAGGCCAAAGAGGACCACGCGGTACTCATAGTGCCCACTGGGGTTAAAGGCTGTTTTCCATTCATCCCCTTGCCGGATGCGGACCAGGTGGTAGGCGTTGCGCAGATCCAGCTTGGTGAACACAGTTGCGCCCTGCAAAGACTCAAATACGGAAGTTGTTAGTGGCAGAGGGTATTTGTAGGGGACTGTGATGTTGTTCAGCCCACTGTAGTCTATGCAGGGTCATAACGAGCTGTCCTTCTTCGATACAAAAAAGAACCCGGCCCCCACGGGGGATGTCGAGGGCCGAATTAAGCCTGTGGCGAGGCACTCTGTGATATAGTTCTCCATTGCCTCCCTCTTAGGACGTGACAAGGAGTACAGCCTGCTGGACGGAAGGGGGGCACCAGGTAGGAGTCGTACGATCTGTGGGGAGGAAGCTGCCAGGTTTTGTCCTTGCTGAACACCTCCTCCAGGTCATGGTACTCAGTGGGTACCTGGGAGAGGTCGATGGGAACGGAGTTGCGGTGATTGGTGGCGTTGCTGGGGGGTACTGCCGCATGGAGGCAGGAGGTGTGCCAGGTGCCCCCCACGAGAGGACCCATGGGTTAGCCCAATCCAGGTGGGGGTTGTGTTTGCAAAGCCACGGGTAACCGAGGATAACTGGTGCATCAGGGGACTGAAACCCCAAGAACTGAATCTCCTCCAAGTGGTTCCCATAGATCAACAGGCGTACGGGGGTAGTGCGATGCATGATCGTGGACAGTTTGCGCCAATCCAGGGCCACGGTGTGGAGAGGGGAGGCCAATGGAGACAGGGTGATCCCGGCGTTGTTAGCGAAGTCAACGTCTATTACATTCTCCCCTGCCCCAGAATCTATAAGAACGTTGACCGGTAACTTCTTCTTCTGGAGAAGAAATACAACGGGGAGACAAAGCCGGTGGGTTTGAGGACCTAGAGTGGTGCTCGACAGGACCCCCAAGTTCAACTGCCGAGTCGCATTCTTTGGCTGCACCTGGCACTCCTTCACCAGGTGGTGCGCCTTACCACAGTAAAAACAGAGTCCCTGGTCCCTACGGGTACTGCAAACCTTGGGTGTTAATGCAGTGCCTCCCAACTGCATGTGTTTGGGCTCCGCGGAAGACGGGTTCTGTACCTGATTGCCGATGTTGGGGGGTCGAGGGCATCCTCACCAATCCGGGAGTAGGGGAGGATGCAGGCAGGGAAGCAAGCACGGTTTGTACTTGACGAGCCAGGCTGCTGACCATGTCCGCCAATCCTTCCTGGCAGCTGAAGAGCATGTCGAAGCGGGAATCCGCTCGTTCGGCGGGTGTAGGTGGTGCTGGCTCCTCCCCAGAGGTGGGTCGCCCAAGGGATGCAAGTTGGCCAGATAGAAATGTTGCGGCCGGTAGGCCAATTCGCGGTAGGATCCGCTAATCGGAGTGACACAGTCTGAAGCAGAGGTGGGAGATGCAAACCAGGTTTATTGTACAGTTCGTTATTGGTACTGAGAAGACTCGTAACAAAGCCTGTGCAGCACACAGGAGGCGTCACAGGTGGCGTGATGATGAGGCGTAGGTCCGGGTCCGACGTCACACCGGCCACAGCACTGGTGGGAGGTGACTTGGTCGCTGTAGCGCTGCACACAAAAACACAAAACAAGGCGAGAGCACAACAAAGGATAATCAGGGCAGCAGTGACGATGCGAGGCAGTGGCAAGTCAAGGCAAGACGAGGTGAGGAGAGGCGTGAGCTAGAAGATTCTAGGCTTAGGAATCGTGGGCACAAGACTATCTGGCAGGGAGGAATGGGAGTGAGGTGCTTATAAAGGGAGTGGTGATTAGGGAACCCAGGTGCACAAGATTACAGGGACGTGGAGACCAGACACACACACACACACCACGTGACGAAAACACAACAAGATATGTTTTTCCATTTGATCCTGCAAGTAAGTAAACAATTCAACTAAATAATTCTTAGTCTACGATGTCTCCAAAATTTATTTACAAGTATGTACCTTATCAGCCATTCAAATATCTAATTAGTATGTCAAAGTAAATGGGCAGATGGATTGGGCACACCAGGGAATTTGTCATAGCCTCTGGCATTACCATGGCTGCTGTCTGTCCCTTAATTAATGTTCACATTTATACAGGGCCTGCAAGTTTGTTAAATAGACCTTGTGCTCAGGACCCTGTGCTATGCCTTCAAGCAATAAGTTTGATTGATTTTAATGACAACATTTACAGTGAAATATAAATGAACTTTAAGCTATTTACATATTTTTAATAAAAAAAAAAGATTATGCAAAATTTCCATATCAGAGTATGTTACTATTTAATTAATTAGTAATTATTTACTATAATTGTAATTATTTAATATGTACAATAGGAGCAGCTGTGCACCACCTTTCCTTTAGGTGTTTACCTCTTCTGTCATGTTTGTTTTAGTTACCACACACACTTAATATATATATATATATATATATATATATATATATATATATATATATATATATATATATATATATATATATATATAATTATAAATCCACAATAATACTTATAAACTTATAAAACATTTAGAACTTTATTCTATAGCTCTGAAAAGGCATAAAGCCATAATGTCATATTCTTCAGCTTTCAACTCTAATGACCATGTTGAGCAATATAATGAAATTGTTGTTTTCAAATCACATGCTGCCCATATCTTTATATCATACGGAGTTGGTTTGGTTGGCATATACTGCTGGAGGGGGCACCATTCCCTTAGATGAGTTGCTCATCACCAGTGATGTTAGGATCTGGATTGCAAATGAATGGCAGGCGACCCAGTAACCCAAGCTGAGCTTTTTTTTTTTTTAGGTATGGTCTCCTTTAGTCAGCATTTCATGAAGAGCTTAACTTATATTGCAGCTCCACTGTATGTGTTCACTAATATCACAGTAGCTTACTAGTGGGGCAGTGAACAAAGAAACAGCTTTCAATTGCCTGGGTGCAGCACTCGACAACACAGCAGTATTAGCACAGCACTGTATTGACTTCCATATCATTGTGGACTCTTCTGCTAGTAATCACAGGCTGGGAGCAGTTTTTTTGCAAATTGAGGATAGTCTAAAGTGAGTTATTGTATACCACAGTTGATCACTGTCAAAACCAGGGTGCAATTACTGTGTGATATGGCAAGAACTGCTGGCAGTGTTAGTAGGCCGACTGCATTTTTGTGCTTATCTTTATGGCATTAATTTTGGAGACAATATGTCTTTCACTACTGCAGTCCAAGAAATCTGAAGTGCAGAACTTTTCCCAATAAGAACACAGAGATTTCTTGTTTATTTCACAAGCTGTGTTTATGTGGTTCTCAGTGAATTGATATTTTAATCACTCATCTCATTTCATTATTTTTTCACTTAATCTATTTGCTAGGGATTAGGGTAACACAGGGGTTTTCTTTATGGCCAGAACATTTCATGCGCTGTGCAGATACACCCAGGACAGTGCGTCAATCACTGGGCACAAACTTACTCATACACACACAGACACACACACTATATAAGGGTAATTTAGACAAGGGCAATTTAGATAGCCAATTTACATTGAATACATGTTTTTGGAGAGAACCCAGAAAAAAGCCCATGTGGACATATGGAGAATATGGAAACTTTGAACTTCGAACCCCAGTGCTGAGATGTGAAAATGCTAACCCCTAATGCCACCCTTTTTTTAGCAAATAGGAATCAATAAGTTTGAGAACAAGCAAGGCTACAAGACATGTGCTTTGCAGCAAGCTTTCAATATTCCATCCATGTATTAACAAAACAGCAGCCAGGCTTTTACCAAAATGTTTAAAAAAAAATTTACATTGACCAAAAAATTATTGACCAAATAAACAGTGTTTGTGGACTAACCACAACCTCTCCATGTTGTTTGTCTTGGGAATTGCTGATCTACAAGCATTTCATGAGTCAAAAATATTATGTCCTCTCCAGCATCAATTTATTTGGGATAAGTTCCTAACTTAAATAGCAACATATAACAATATTTTTTCCAGGTCACTTACAAGTGTGTTTGTCATAGATTTTTCAACTGCAGAATGGGCCTGTCAATTGATTAAGTCGTTTTTAAACACATAGCACCTAAATATTTCACAAGATCATACAAGTACAATATTTAGACCGCCATACCATTTTATATACATTACTCACATTTAAAGAATGTTACATGTTCACAAAAAACTAAAAATTATACTAGTTTCACCTCATTTCAGATAATTTCCTTTTTTCTATTGTAAAGAGTGAAAGGTTTTCATCAGTGCGTTAAGCGAAACTCCCTGGCAGATGAAGAACACATAGAAATTGGCATAGAATGTAGAGGTGCCCTGCTGGGGCATTTTCTTTTTAGCGTAGTTAGCAAAGTGATCAGAGGCTGTAAAAACATCAATTTCAGTTCGTGTGCTGAACAACGAATAATGTGTCCTTTCACTAGACTATGGGGAATTAATGACCCTTCTGTGCCATGAGAATTGATTGACCATGCAACCTTCTGCTGAATAAAAACTGGATCTTAAGGAAAAGTAAAAATGTAGATGAATTAATAAAAAGCAAAGTGAGTAGAGCTGCAAAAAGTATTTGCTGACTTTGTGACACCCCAGTGGGAGTTGACAGACACAGAACCTGATGGTGTGTTTAACCTTCAAATATCACTTGCTTATCTTCAATGGTTTATCACCTTTCAAACAGTTTTGGGGGGAAGGCCTTTTATTCTAGAGGCCTAGGCCAAACTCCCATGCCAATGAGACCCAAATGACCTCTTTTCTTGACAAGACTGCTTGAAGGGCTCCAGCAAGATGACATTAGGGATGAGAATAAGACTCTTTTGTATGGTATTCACAGATATCTTGACATGAAGGAATATGGTTTTACTGTTGAGTGTTGCTCCCAGAGGCCATTCTAAAAGTCAATTTTATAGTCAGCTTTCAGTTTTCCTGCTATCTGAAGAATTTATAAATTGCAATTGCAGTTATCAAGTCATATTTGGATAATGTTTTTAAATATGATTTCATTAATTACATATTTAGAAACAGTAAATTATGTCCGTTAATCTGTAGGTTTAGGTCATAAGAAAAGGGCGATTTCTTTGTTTTTTTTTTCCCTAAAAACCTTTGGATTGTAGTTTCCTCTTCTACAATTTTTCTAGATATTTGAATTATACATGAAATGACTTTAGTCTGTTGAATCAATTTTATGTAAATAAATAAATTTGTCTACAACAAATACCACTCATTATTGCATTAATGTTGCTATATTCATTGCTTTGAAACCATGGAACTATTACTGTTAATCTAGTACCACCAGTTGCCAGTTACCAGACAGATTATTAGTTGAATTGAGTCCACCACTGGGCAAATAACTGTTCATATATATATATAAAGTAAATTAAGTAATTCCAATTTTTAATAGTATGCTTAGTAAGTCGCCCAACTTCTCTGGAAAAGCAGCATGTAGATAAACACTGTTAAATACATTTAGTTCTTAGAGGAAAGAATATATTACTAAACATTTTAGTAGTCCTCTCAGTATCCATCCTGTGTGGGTAATTAAATTGTTTTAAGTGCTTGTACACTGCAAACTGAAGTGGAGTTGTGAATACTGTTTTACTGAGGTGAACAAGTTTTGACTGCAGAATTTTAATAATGATTTTTCACATTTTTGGTGATTAATAAAAACAGCTCCAGATAGGAATTGAATAGGTATTTTGCAAATTAAGTAAGCATTTGTTCATTAGCTAAATGTACACTAGCTGCAATCAAAAGCTCGCCAAAAACTTTGTGACATATAGATGTTTAATATGTCATTCATTCATTCATTATCTCCCGCTTTATCCTCTATTAGGGTCGCGGTGGGGTTCCCCATGCCCATCCAGGGGAGAACATCTCAGGCGCTGGGCAGATAGACCCAGGACAGGGCGCCAATCCATCGCTGGGCACACACTCACTCACACAGACATACACACTCTATATGGGGCAATTTTGAGAATTCAATTGACTTGATCCATGTTTTTGGACTGTGGGAGGAAACCGGAGAACCCGGAGGAAACCCACACGGACACGGGGAGAACATGGAAACTCCACCCAGATGGAGATTCGAACTGGGAATCCCTAGCGCTGAGAGGCGAACGTGCTAACCACTAAGCCACCGTGCCGCCCTGTTTAATATGTATAATATCAAAATTTTAAAGTTCAATGGGCAAAATTGTCACACACTATTTAAATTGTGCATACAATTTGTTTTACTTTTACTCACTTGATTATTTATTTTATTTTTATTAATTATTTACCATTACTAATGCTATTACATTTTTGCACACCAGAACATTGCACATTGTTCTTTATTATGTCAGCCCTATAGCAAAACTGTACCATGTTAAGAACTATGTACAGACCAACAGCAGACATATCCTTCGGCCACACAATGTCTTTAACTAGAAAATGTACTTTGTGTTAATTGTAGGCATTTGTAATATTACCCTCTTGTTTTTGTTTTTTTATTTGCTCCAATGTTCTGTGTTACACCAGGGTCTTGGAGGAATGTTGTTAAATTTCAATATGTACTTAGATGTCAAAGTACATAATTTACATAGATTTTGTCTTATTCACATTATGACTTAAATTGTATCGTTACGGTCCATGTTAACACAGCAATAGAAAATTGCTTCATTTGGTTAAATGGATAAAACAATGTCTGTGTAGCTACAAAAATGTTAATTTAGTTAATAAATGAGGAGTCTAATCCAATGCTAGTGTTCCATCAAGAAATGTCTTTCATGTCTAAAGACATTAAAACTTAAATACATCAGTGCAAATTACTTTGTTGTATCTAATTTCAGTACTTTTGTATCAGCAAAAAGTGATAATGTTGATTGAACATGAATGGTTTGTTTTGATTTAACACATTTCTGTTATTGCTGACAAATAAGTTATCTGTATACATCCAGTCTCCATTACAGTGTAGTCCTGTGTTTGTTTTTGTGTTCAGTCACATTTGTTTTTCAGTTTACTTTTAGTGAACACACTTTCACAAAACCATGTTTTGATGTATTTGTTGTATTAAATAAGTAATCTGGGGTGGGAAAATGAACCTTCTAGGTAAATCAATGCTATTTTTAAAAGTTTCATCAAAAATAATTTGAAGAATATTAAGACTATTGCAATAGAGCTCTGCCAAAATATGTTAAATCCAACCAGTAACTGTAAAAAAGTTTTATTCATTCATTATCACCCGCTTTATCCTCTATTAGGGTCGCGGTGGGGTTCCCCATGCCCATCCAGGGGAGAACGTCTCGGGCGCTCAGCAGATACACCCAGGACAGGGCGCCAATCCATCGCTGGGCACACACTCACTCAATCAAACACACTCTATATAGGGCAATTTGGAGAACTCAATTAACTTGATCCATGTTTTTGGACTGTGGGAGGAAACCGGAGAACCCAGAGGAAACCCACGTGGACACGGGGAGAACATGGAAACGCCACCCAGATGGGGATTCGAACCGGGAATCCCTAGCGCTGAGAGGCGAATGTGCTAACCACTATGCCACCGTGCCGCCTAACTGTATTTTAATGTCCTTTAAATACAGTCTGTCACTCAAGTTCTTTCCTCTGCTGGAAAATCCAGTTTACTCATTGTTTCTCAATCCATGACATGACACATTTTATAATTTAAAATCTACATGTTAAAATAAATACATAGACAAATGTATAGGTGCACAACTCTCATTTAGCATTACTTATTATTATTAAAGGGCACTTGTATGCTTTTATCTTTGTGGGAACAGTTTAAAGAAAGTCTTTTTCTATACCAGCATACTGTACCCTGGTGCATTATAGCATGATTGTCCCACATCAGTGTCAAACCTTATATATATGATTGTCTTGATAAAAAAAAAAAAATTCACGGACAAAAAGTCATTTTCTTTGTATGTCATAAAATATGTGAGTGTATTATTTTGTTAAAGTACTGTAGTTTATACACATTGTCTTGTTAAATGTTCATTATTACATACACCTATAAGATATTTACTATGTTTATGAAACAGACATTTTAAAGGAAGCCATTAAAAAGAAAGATGATAAAAATGGAATATATCATGCATATTCTCGTAAGCCACATTGATTAAAAAAAAGTTTTCAAAGTGGAAAATCTGCTAATTAGTCAAAAGTACAGTCCCCCAAAAGTGTGTCCCCTAAGGTGAGAGCAGGGCTGCTTAAAGTTGCAAACGTATGCAAATGTATCAGGTCACTTGCATAATTCCCAAAGAGATAACATTTAAATTGAAATATACTCAGTATTTTACAGTTAATGACATGGGAAACATGGGTGTACTTCCATTTTATGCATGAGGGACAGAATTACAGGTCCCAATGCAAGAAGATTTAAGCCAGTGAGAGAGACTGGGTAAGTGAGCAATTTTCTCCATTGTGCTGCCACTGCTCTCAGGTAGACAGAGGCATCAGACTAGAACAGCCGTGGTTCTACAGCACAGAATGCTCACTTAGGGAATGATATGGCAGACAGACTGGCATTTAAGCCCCGGATAAAATGGCAGAGAGACGGCTCTAGCTGCAAAATTGGATGAAACTCACCATGGCCAGCTGGGATGTTAAGCCAAGTGTAATGCCAGTATGAAAGGGTTGATGCAAGCATAAAAAATCCATATCATATATATATCATATATATATATATATGTGTGTGTGTGTGTGCCTCTTTTTTTAATACCTGTTATTTGGGTGGGTGTAAGATTAGGGGTTTAAAAAGAACATTTTGAGGTTTTAAATTTTTTTGGGATATCACAGAATAATTTACAGACCCCCGCACAATATATCACAGATAACATAATTTTCATACATGCAGCTTGCAGTCTTTGGCAATAGACTGTGATGAATTGTTGTTGACCTTTACACTTGCAAAAAATACCCCCACCCTTATTAATACCCGACTACAGGCTGCAAGCTCCTACCAAAGGAAATACAACTTCCGATATTGCGTAGAAGAAAAGAAGACAGTGACTGTAAAAAAAAAAAAATGTAATCTTTAATTGGTTAAAATCTATTCTAAATCTATTCTAAAGTTCACTCCATGAAGCAAAGACTACATGGATATTTTTATATTAAGATTTAAAAAGCACTCAAAAGTGAGCTTGCGAGCACTCAAAAGTGAGTCATAAGTAAATTGTACACAGCTAGAAGTAAAGAGCTGCTGAGTTGGTTGGTGATTAATATACTGAAGTAGATTTATATATCTTGCTTTCAGACCAATCATAGTACTATAAAAATATATATTAAAAAAACATTTTTTAAAGTGCTGTTGAACATTTTGTACAGTTACAACAAAGTTACAACAACAATATTTATTTTTGTTATTGACTTGGTGGACAACAAACTCTATTTTACCTTGATCACAGAATTTATAGTTTTACCAACACTGCAGCCCAAAAATAACAGTATAGTTGCAGTTGTAGCATTTTATCGAGGCCCCCTCTGTGAACTGCCATTTTTCTATTTTCACTTGGAACAAAGTATTCATTCTGCCTTTAATTCTATACACTGAACTAGAAATTAAGCTGCCCAGTAAATGTTTGATCATCTGTATTATGAATAAGGAGGTCAAACATAAGCTGACTATTAATTATTTATCACCCATAGACTTGCAGATGAGTTTTGCAATTCAAAAAAAAATAAAACACTTTGTAGACTATAAATTTTCTTATAGAAAGATACAGATCATAATGCAGATTGGAAAGGTCAAATGGTGATGAAATCAGTGATCAGTGGGATTTGGTAGCTCTTACGCTTAACAACATTGAAATTGTTTATCCAGTGTTTTATTTGCTTGGCAGGTCACTTTGGCACATGGAAAAGAGGTGGGTATGGCAAATATGGAGGCTGGACTCTTTTATTGCTAATGAATCACATTATCACTCATGCATGGCCTCTATGTGCTATTCTGGAGTCCACAGTAGTTAAATATAGGAAGGAGGACAATATTGTTTTCTTTTGGAATCTTGCAATCATTTGGGTAGCCCACATTTTAAAACTTAAATTGTATACAAATCTATACAATGTATATAGCAACATTTTTTTTTCTGTTAGGGTCTATCAGGTCTATTTCAGTATGATAAGTAAAGTAAGTTTTAGCTCTTATTTTATGTTTAATATTAGCCGGTAAACACTCTGACTAAGCACACTGTTACTTGAAGTAAAATACACAATATACTCAGTAAAAGAAACATTTGTTAAACCTCCAAAATATAAGAACCTATGGATACAGCTGTCCTTTCCTCCAGAATGCCTGAGCTATTGAGTGGCCACTCATGCACCCAAGAGTGCCTCAGCCTGGCCACGCACATTGCCTTGCAACCCATTAAACTCTTCAGTTATCCTGCCTAATACCATTAAGCCTCTTTCATTTCCTCCTCTTGTTAATCATCTAGTTATTTTTTCCTCACCACAACCAATCATGGCCTATTGAAATGGTCACTAAATTCAGTACAATTTGCACTTTTTTTTGTAGCAACCTGCACTGCTTTAAATCCTAATTATACAAATTTGTTAACTTTTTGTAATGAATAATTTTTTATATAATTAATAAATTTTAATAACAATGGAACAGTTTTATATATAGATTTTTTTATCTATATTTAGGGTGAATAAGTGTTGTCCGTCCGAAGCAATGTCCGTCTTTCCCCGGGAGAGGCTGGCTAACACGGAGGAATTGCGTTCAACCGCTCGCGCCTAGTGAGCGCTCCCGGGTACCGACCACGCGGGGAAATAAAGCGTGCGCCGGTCCACGGAAAGCACTCCCACGAGTGCGACCCACGCGGAGACAATGCGCAGCGCCGTACCGTGGTTGCACGCGGAAGGAGAGTCCAACAGACACCGGGATAAAATCCAAAAGTAGAATTTAATAAAAATTGGTGTTGGGACACCAACGAAAAGGGGGAACAAACGAACAAACGTAACGTAGGGTATATAACCACAAACAAAGACGTGCGCCGACTTACAGGAAAACTAAGAATAAATAACAAATCAACTAAACATGTGCACAAAACAAACCAATCACCCAACTGAAACAATTAAGGACCAAACGAATGGCTACATAATGGCTTTACATTATTAAATAAATAAACACTTTTTTTCTTCTACTTTTACTTATATCATAAATAGTTTCAGAAACATATTAATGGAATACAAGCCACCAATTTCATTTATCTGTATACATCCAGTCTCCATTACAGTGAAGTCCTGTGTGTGTTTTTGTGCATGTCATGCTGTGATAGCAGTCATGATGTGATAGCAGTCATGCTTTAAAAAATCTATCTATCTATTGTCACATATAGACAATAGACACAAATGACAATATTCATTCATTTATTCATTATTTTTCATATAATCCTCTACTAAGGTCGCAGGGAGGGGGGGTTTCCTTTGCCCATCCAGGGGAGAACATTTCGAGCCCTGGGCAGATACACCCAGGACAGGAAGCCAATCTTGCTGGGCACACTCACTCACACACACACACACACACACACATACACACACACACACACACACACAAACACACACTATATGGGGCAATTTAAAGCACCTTAAATCAATGATTTTGGACTGTGGGAGGAAACCAAAGAACCCTGAGGAAACCCATGCGGACACATTGAGAACATGGAGTTTGGGATTCGAAACTGAAATCCCCAGTGCTAAGATTTAGAATGTGCAAGCAACTATGCCACTGTACTGTCCTATTGCACAGTACAATACCTGGGTTACTGTGATCTATTACACCTCTCACTGGCAAACAGAGACAGGTGCAGTACACCCCAGTGGGAAGGGTATCTGGATATTAATATGAAGGTTGGGGCTCCTCAAGCAAGGCCCTTAACCCCCATTGATCCAGAGATGCTGTATCACTGCCCACCATGTGGGGGGATATTTGTAAGTCGCTTTGGATAAAAGCATTTGATAAATGACCAAATGTAATGTGTATTTCTAATGTATATTTCTTTGGGTTTTGAGATTAAATCCAATTAACTTGCAAATTCCATACACAACCTAAATAGTGTATACTAACCTTTGTTTCTTAAAAATTTAAGGCAAACATCAATATTTATTGATTTCAATATGCTACTAAAACAAATAAGAACAAAGATTGAAAGATAAAGATGTTATAAACTGATTATTGATGCAGCCCCACCTCCACTTTAAACCTGGGTGTCTTTCCTACCGAACATCCCACCGCTGTCATCTGTCTTTAGGCATATCCTTCATCAACCTCACCTCAACCCCCACACTTCCCTTCCTCTTTATTATCTTATACAATATCATAGGTCCTTTCTCTCAAAAGCTTTCTTTAGATCTACAAACACACCGTGCAGCAACTTCAAAATATCCCTAAACTTCTTCATTAACATTTTCAAAAGCAAGCATTGCTTCATTGGGGGATTTCACTGGCAGGAAACCAAATTGCTGCTCACAAATCTTCACCTCTTCCCTTAACGTAACTTCCACTACTTTTTCCTATATGGTCATGCTGTGGCTGATCCACTTTATTCCTTTGTACGTAATGCAGCTCTGCACATCACCCGTATTCTTGAAAATTGGAACATTACACCTCTTTTCTGCTCTGCAGGCTTCTTCTCACTTTCAAAATTTTGTTAAACAATCTAATTAAAACCTCCACTCTCTTCTAAACATTTCCAAGCCTTTACTGGCATCTCATCTGGACCAGTTTCTATCCTTCAAAACAATCCCCCCTTCCTCCTCTCTAATCTGAGGCATTACCTTGTTCACTGTCTCTACATTATTCAACCTTTTCTCTCTCTCTCTCGTTTCCCACATTCATCCCCTTAAAATACTTGTTCCAGCTTCTAAGTACATCCTCCTCATTTGACAGCACATTCCTATCTGCATTATTTATTATTGTAACCTGCTGAATAGCTTTCCTAGCTATGACTGACTGACCAATCGATACAAGTCCTTTTTACTATTCTTGTTTTCCAACATCACAAACAGCCTGTTATAAGTCCTTTCTTTAGCCATTGATAGCTCTTGCTTTGCCTCATGCCTCATTCCTCGTACTCGTGTGCTTTTCTCATCTCTCAGTATTTATTTTTTTTACCAAACTCATCCTTCTTATTCTTTTCTGCACTTCCTCATTGCACCACCAATTATATTTTTCTGCTTTTCTCTGCCCAGATGTCACCCCAAGAACCTTTCTAGCTGATTTCCTGACCATTTTTTGTTGCTTAGTTGTCTAGCTCTCTTTCACAACATTTCAAAAACTGGCTCATCCATTCTCTAAATTTCACACCACAGTCTTCTTCCTTTAATCTCCACCATCTGATCATTGGTTCTGCTTTCACTGTCTTTGTCTTTTTCTTGACTCATCGACTCATCCTACAGACCACCAGCTGATGCTGTATAACTTCCCCACCACCATATTCCATTTTACACGACTCTTTTTTAGATATTGTCTCCTGCACAGAATATATTCTACCTGTGTGCTCTTTCCTCCACTCTTATATGTTATTTTTTGTTCCTCCTTCTTTATGAAATAGGTTTTTACTACAGCCATTTTCATCTTCTTTTGCAAAATCTAACACCATATCGGCTTAAACACCTTCAAATCACATCCATTCCTTTCACCAACATGCCTATTGTCAGCTCCACTCCCAGCTCTGTTCTTTCTAGTTACCTTCTTTAATATATTCCAGTAATCTAATTTCTTCTCAATCTCACAAACAAGTCTAAGAGATAACCTTTGTTTTATCACCAAAACAAACTCCTAACTAATTTCTCTCCCCATACATCCTATAAGAGTAGAGTTTAAACCCACCACTAATGCTCATTTCCCTGCTTGCACACAGTGTATGTCAACCATTCTCTTTTCCATCATATTGGCAATCCTCTACCAATCATCATGCATACATCTTTCTCCTTATGTTTCTTTTTCTCTTTCTTCTAAATAACTTTATTCTCCCCTCTTTCCCCCGTCCTTCTTGGGCCAACAGCCAATTTCCATCAATACCCTGTTGGTGGACAGTATGGAGGTGGGTGTTGTTAATCCGAACCTCGTTTTATCTGTTATGGAAATCTGATTTTTGATCTGCGTGTTAAAATTGGCACAGTTTTTACACCAGATGCCTTTAGATGCAACCCACCCTATTTAGCTTGGCTTGGGACCAGCACTAAGAGCACACTGCTAGGTACACTCCCAGTGGCTATGTTGTACCAAATTAAAAGGTTAATACATTTAAATAACTAGTAATTTTATAATGTGCTTACTGCTTTCCTGGGTTGATCAAAAGGGATTTGGCAGAGTCAAAGCCATTTTGGCTAAAGTAACATATCTTGTTTAGTTTAGTAGTTTGTTTACATATCATAATTTTAGAAAAATTGTCCTCCCACAGGTTTTAACTTAGCAAACAGCTACATCAGTGGAACTGTTTGTTCTGTCATTGATTTCACCCCTTTATTAGTGAGTCAATTCGGTATCTGGTGAAATTTGTGAAAGCCTATTCTGTCTGCACTGACTAAATTCTGGACAAAGCACAAGCTGAAAGCACTTAAAGCATAAGGAGTATGAACACAGAAGGAGGATTTTGGCATCATCTGTTCACAAATATATTTGCACTTCATTGTAATTATCACTTTTTATCTTCTGTTCTACAGTATGTGTCCTCTTTGACCTGTTTCAATGTGTTGCAACTTTCCTTTCACTTTGCTTTTTTATTCTTTGCTAACTTTTAAAAATACAGCATTGGCAATGTTTACTTACAACATTTGTATAGTGGTACAGCAGTTTAAGGAGACTTTAA
This sequence comes from Corydoras sp. C115, assembly GCA_019802505.1. Taxonomy (NCBI): domain Eukaryota; kingdom Metazoa; phylum Chordata; class Actinopteri; order Siluriformes; family Callichthyidae; genus Corydoras; species Corydoras sp. C115. The sequence goes on along the minus strand of JAFMOC010000021.1, from coordinate 5,957,642 downwards.
GAAATCTGTTACAAGCTTTTATACATCTTGTCTCTTATTATTTTTCTCTTAATCCTATAGGGACTAGGGTCACGGGGTTGGGGGGGGGGTGCAGATTCATCCACATGTTGTACTTGGCAGATACGGGATGTTAATCCATGGCAGGATAAACACTCACTTACACAGATAAACAATATATAGGGACAATTCAGAAGAGGGCAATTCATAACAGATTTTTGGACCGTGAGAGGAAAATGGTGAAACTGGACGTAACCCACGAGGACACGGTGAGAGCATGAAACTTCACCAAGATCAGAATTGGAATCTTAATTCCCATTTCTGAGAGGCAAATGTGCTAACCACTACGCCACCGTGTCAATCTTTTATGAATGTACAGTATTTTAAATTATTGTATGCAGTCCAACATTAATGTATACTGAGTTTGATGACACATATATTAAATGACTCATGTTTTAGCAATTTGTGATGTTTTATATTAGCTTCATCTGTTTGTCATCATCATCTGTTTGGTAGGGCAAGGTAGCTCAGTGAAGGGCATTGGGCTTTCAATCTGAAGGTTGGGGGTTCAAATCCCAGGTACACTAAAGTTACCAATGTGGGTCCTTGAGCAAGGCCCTTAACCTTAAAAATGTAACGTTTGTCTGTGTGTCTGGTAAAAAGTTTGCAAATGCTATTTCACTCACCGTTATCTGATTAAGCTGAAAATTTGCACAATTGTTCATTGTCAATGAAAACACATGAATTAATTTCAAATTGCCAATTAATTAACTAATTAGTGGTAATTCGTTAATTTAGTTTAATGTAGTGTAGTTTTTCTATGAATAAATTGGCTATTTTCTACTAAATTCTATACTTTACAAGCAATAGTAACAATAATAATGATAATAATAATAATAATAATAATAATAATAATAATAATAAAATGAATAATCATAATAGTTTTTTTTATATTCTAAAGATGCCTTGTTTCAGAGGAACTTTTGGGATCCCCTGCTTCTATTTTCACTCAGAGTGTAAAAGTGCTGACCTGTTAACTATGATGTAGAAATAAAAAACAATACTTTTGGCATTGCTCAAATGCAACAAAGAATAAATGATTCCAGAGGAGAACTGCCATTGTCCTTGCCCCCTATGCAATAAGTATTTAGCTTTGCCCCTAGTGTTTTACCATTGTTAGATATAATAAATCAAGAAGCAATTAAAAGACCATCACAAAAACTTCTTTATAGCTAATATTTAATCTCTTTTCAACTTGCCACTCACGTGCATAACAGGTATAAAATTTCCTTTCTAATCCAAACCCTGTCCGACTGTAGGCTTAGGACAGCCCTTCTCAAAAATCTAATGAATCTTTTTCAGTTGTAAAATTATCCAATCATCCCAAACTTCCCAGCCTTTTCTGGAGTCTGTCTGTGTCTGTGAGAATGTTTGCTTAAAACAGTTTGTGAGGTCAGACCTAAATACAAGATTGGACAAGCCAGGCTCAGAATTCAGCATTTCTAAAATACAGTATGGTTTGGGGAAATGAGCAGGTCTCTTAAATTCATTTACACCAGATTCCCTACAGCCTAATAAAAAAAATTATCATGTTACAACATGATATGCACAAGGCCAAAGAGCTGTAACACAAAGATGTAATTGACCAAACAGGTTTTTGTAGTTTTGAACAATTAGTGCCTGGAAAGCTCAGTTGGTAGAGCATAAGAAATTTCATTTAAGGGTCCAGGTTTTAAGTCCCTATTCAGGTGCAAAAATGTTCATTAGCAATGTGTTTAATTATAGGGTGTGGTAGCTCAGAGGTAAGGGTGTTGTATCAATATGAAGGCTGTGGGTTTAAATCCAACTGAAGCTACTACTGTTGGCCCTTAACCCTAATTGCTCCAGGGATGCTGTGGTCAACCCTGTGCTCGCTTTGGGTAAAAGTGTTTGCTAAATGATATAATGAAATGAAATGAAATTAACTAAAACCCTGAGTAGATGAGTTCAAATAGTGATAAATGTTTGAAAAAGGGCAGCACGGTGGCTTAGTGGGTAGCATGTTTGCTTCTCAGCGCTAGGGATTCCCGGTTCGAATCCCAATCTGGGTGCAGTTTCCATGTTCTCCCCGTGTCCGTGTGGGTTTCCTCCGGGTTCTCGGGTTTCCTCCCACAGTCCAAAAACATGGATCAAGGTCAATTGACTTCTCCAAATTGCCCCAGTTAGAGTGTGTTTGTGTGTGTGTCTGTGTGAGTGAGTGTGTGCCCAGCGATAGATTGGCGCTCTGTCCTGGGTGTATCTGCCCTGCGCCAGAAATGTTCTCCCCTGGAAGGGCATGGGAACCCCCCCCCCCCCGCGCGACCCTAGAGGAGGATAAAGCGGAAGATAATGGATGGATGGATGTTCGAAAATTTTAGCCAAGTCCCTCCGGGTTCCGGGTTTCCTCCGGGTTCTCGGGTTTCCTCCCACAGTCCAAAGACCTGGATCAAGGTCAATTGACTTCTCCAAATTGCCCCATATAGAGTGTGTTTGTGTGTGTGTCTGTGTGAGTGAGTGTGTGCCCAGCGATAGATTGGCGCCCTGTCCTGGATGTATCTGCCCTGCGCCAGAAACGTTCTCCCCTGGAAGGGCATGGGAACCCCCCCCCCCCCGCCGCCCGCGCGACCCTAGAGGAGGATAAAGCGGAAGATAATGGATGGATGGATGTTCGAAAATTTTAGCCAAGTCCCAGCAATCGTTATTTATTGGTTGATGACTTGCCATGGCAAATCAATAAGGCGCAAATGATTTTATATTATTCATTTAGTGCTAGAGCTGCGATTGGCTGCCGTTGACAGGCTGTCAGTGATTGTGGGTGGGGCTTCATCAGTCAGCGCTGAGAGAGAAGCGGTGGAGGCGCAGGCTACACGTTCTCCACGCAGATTCGCGTACAGCGCCGCACGGCAGAGCATCCCGCACTCCAAACGGCTCAGCCCACTGAACAGCAAGCCCCGCATCAACCCCGAACCGCACACAGCAGGACCTCGAGCTGCTTTAGCGAGCAGCAGGAATCGATTGCGACGCGCACCTGGATAAAAGTCCGCTCAGCGTGGACGGAGCAGCCGAAGGGAGCAGAGCGCGTCGATCTGGAGCGTGAATAATATGCTCGGCAAGCAGCACATGCTCTTCGCCCTGTGCGGCATCTGCGGGATCCTGCTAAAAGGTAAAGGCGATTGCAACTTGTCTTTGGCTTTGCTATGACTGTGCTCTGCTCTGCAGCATCACAGCGCACAGTTGTCATCCGTGTCCTGGAATGACGCCTCTTAACGCGCGCCCAGGCGCACGCTTCTGCACGGTGTCTCACACACACACGTTCACATGGCACCTCACTGGACATGTCCGTGCATCACAGTGCTCTCCACAGTCCATCTCCACTGAAGCAAAACTGCCTGATCCCAAGCTGCCTGACTCCACACTACAAAGGAAATTGGTTACAACCCACGGAAAAAGTTATAAGAATAACCGCAGCGCTGCGCAGAGCGTCTCTGGAATAAAAGATGTTCGTAATTATTTTGCTATCGCACCTCAAACGGAGGCATTTCCTAGCAAGGATGCGGTCAGCTTTAGGTTTAGATCAAACCGTTTGTTTCCCTGTTGCTGTTTTGTTGTTTGCCTTAAATTGCATTACGCTTTCATATAAATAAGATGCCCTTTATCATATACTGTACGTGCTCAGCAAAATAGCGACTTATTATTATAATATAATTTATCATGTGATTTTGTTTATTATTCTGTTTTTGCGGCTTGCTTTCTCTGAGTGTAGTTTCTATCGGTTATGGTATTACCATCACTTTGCATCTTGGGGTCGTAGCAGCATCAGCTTTATCAATTTTTTCCGTCACTAACGCTTAAAAACCACTGGTTACACCTGTCGGGATTGCATCTTCCCTGTTGATGCGTAATAGCAAGCAAAATACTCACCTTTTTATAATCACAATAAATAGGCCGAGTAACAAATATAAAATGTGATTTCTGATTTAGAAAGCCTCTGTTTGTTCTTGATTAATGGACGGTGATATTTACAATGATATTGAATAGGTGGTTAGAGTGAATATACTGGTCAGTTTGCTTGCTATGCAACCTTTTACCTTTGTGTTCTTGTGAAAATGTAAATTGAAGCCAAAAAGTAAAAAATATTTACTTCTAAAGTCATGCCTTTAGCAATATTCAAAGTACATAATTTTAGCAAGCAGGTACATATGGAAAACCTGTAAACAAATTTGCTGGAATTAGACCAGATTGCCAGTCCTCCAAGGCTTTTAAATGACATTGTTGTCAAGGGGTGGGGCCACATCACAAGAATAGATCAAAGTAAGCAAGGTGACTGATGTAGAACGCTTTCCGTTATTGATGTAAACAGCATATGCTCAATGCTCATAGATGAAGTTTAAGATTACCATCCTCTTTCATAGTAACAGCACTTGTCTTCATTTATGAAGTCCATTATCTGTGGGATATGCGAGATGATTAACCTGCACACTAAACAGTCTCATCTGTCATTCTTCTAATGAGTGTAAACATGACCTCATCCTGATGAACTGTTTACATATCAAACAGCTCGTCTTGAGCTCCGTCAGCGTCTGTGTGCTTAGGGCAGAAACTGCCGTGCATAAAAAGTGACTTGTGTTTGACTAGATGAGAACAAGATAGATGAAGCAGATATGTGCACACATGCATGCTTGTGATTCTGCATGAACTGTGGCATAATACCCGAAGCTCTGTGATAATGCTTGGTTAAATGTTCCATTTTTTTTGTTAAAAATATTCCATAATCACACAGATAATTTAGCTTGTTCCTAAAGGCAGTACTTTTAATCATTTAAATGTGTGACTGGAATTAGAGCAATATATTGATCTTTCAGATCAGATAGTCTTTAGCCTGTTACCTGTTTGGATTTTGAACCTTTCATTTAAACCAAATGAGAGCTTTCGGAGTTGCTGTGCACTGTCTGGCCAAAAGAAAAGTCTGCATTTGTAGTTTTGCATAAGTTTAAGTTTGCTTGAGGTCAAGGATTCCGCCATGAAGACATGAACCAAATGTCTCATCACATCTCATTATGTTAATTGAGATGCTTAATTAATGCTATACTTGGGCCGTGGGGGGTTTCCCAATGCCCTGGGAAGGTGGTGCTGGGCAGATACACCCAGGATAGGGCACCAATTCTTTGCTTGGCAGACACTCACTCACACAGACACACACTATATAGGGGCAATTTAGATAGGGCAATTTAGCGCAGCCAATTTACATGTTTTTGAAATGTGGGTACAACCTGGAGGAAACCCACGCAGACACGGGAAGAACATGGATTGGAATTCGAACTTGGATCCCCAGCGGTGAGAGGTGAACGTCCTATCCACCATGCCGTCCAACATGAATTGAATCATTTCTTAATTTGAAATTTTGATTTGTATTAATTTTTAATTTTGATTAATACTGCTGCCTGGCCACTCAAGTAAGATGAGACTCCCACTCCCACCCAAGGTTTTTCCCTTAAAAACCAACAACACCAGTGAGTTATTTCCTTGATACTGTTGCTCCAGCTTGATCTTTAGGGGTTCAGGCTTGAAATACTGTAAAGCTGCCTTGAAATATTGTACTGTTATAAAAAGCACCATATAAATAAATAAACTTGAATGAACACAAACATGAGGGTATGGCAAGATAACAAATTAGAAAGAGTGGATTAGGGATTATTTTCACATTGAAACTGGTTACCACAGTGACCTAAACTTTTTATAAGTTGTTACAATGTGCTTGAGAATTCTTTAGTAAATGAAAACGACTAAATTAAATCTCCATTTAGGTTATTTAAACAATGGCATTAACTCAATATTATACACAGTGTATTGTATTTAAACTTTCCAAATTAATACTTTTAAATACAGTATTCAAGCACTTTTAGTTTGGTTTAAATTCTTTACCACAAATTCACTCTTTAGAATTTAGTGACTGTCGATGAAAGAAGGAATTGACTATGCTGTCACATTCCACATGATTCGTTAAAACACTTGACTTTTTCTTGAATGATACATGCCTGGTCCACAGGTTGTATCAGATGAAAGTGCCTTATGCAGAAAGTAGATTGTGCACATGGAAAAGTCAGCAAAGTACTGCAGCTGTGCTTCATATGGATCAAAACCAAGCTGCACAACCCCCAAAGTAGCAAACTCTCTGGATTGGCTCAAACTCAGCTAAATTCTAGTGCCAAATAAGGATTACAACATGCAGATTGATCCTATTCAGTGCATGCATCCAAGCCATGACTGAGCGTTTCCTATTTAATCTCACCACAGCACCTGGCAGCAACAGACAGCAAGCGCCAGCTGACATTCATACATCTATTATTGATGCTGCCTGTCCGGATGGGCTTTTCTCTGTTGTAGTATTTTGGGCCAGGCCAAGAGATGGCTGAGTAAAGCAACTAAGTGCTGATCAGTTTGCTACTTAGTGAACTCATGTGGCAAGCATGAGCTGTGCTTACTCCCTCTGTTAGAAAGACAGTATGAAATAGGATGCAGTAGCTTAAAGTCAACCTTTTACTGCATGGTGCTATTGACTGGAGGGTTGTACTCAGGGTTATGAGAAGATGATGCCTCAAAGTCAATGTGATGTAGTAGCTCTGAGAAGGACATTTTAGAAATGACCTAATATACATGAGGGTATAGTCAGTAGTAGTTTACGTAAGTAAAGTTTTTAAGTAATAAAAATTAAGTAAGAAAAATTTGTTCATATGTAATATAAGGTTTTGGTACAATTTTGATTAGTTTTGTGTTGTGGAGTATGAAGCTGTTAAAATGTGTGAATGATAAAAAAAGTTCATCTCGGACAAGTAGATACTAGAAAATGTTTTTGTAACCATTACATTTAGCCAATTACTTCAATTATATTATAGCAATACCATTCTTAGCATGTACTCTTGCTGAGTGCTTCATTAAAAGCACTGTTCTAATGATAATTAGGACCTGTTTTTATTAAGCTTTGCTGCTTATCATATTAGTGCAGTATACTTATTTGGGAACACGATGATTCATTCATTCATTCATTATTATCTTTTGCTTAATGATCTACTAGGGTCGTGGGGGGGGGTCCTTATCCAGGGGAGGCATCCCACCTATTGCTGGCACATTCACTCACACAGACATGCACACAAACGCACTCTATATAGGGCAATTTAGAGTTTTTGATTTACCTTGAATCCATGTTATTTGACTGTGACTGGAGAATCAGGAGGAAATCCAGGTGGACACAGGAAGAACTTGGAAATTCCACCCAGATTGGGATTTAAACCTGGAATTGAGTTTCATACATTTGGTGGACAATTATGATCATTTGATTTAGATTAATGAGTTACTTAAACTACTCTGGCCAGTCTTTTTCAGTCACTCTCTTACATTAACATTTACAATTAATCGATAGAATTGTGTTTTTTTTTTTTTTGTTCTTTCTTGTATTATTCAGAGCAGAATATTAAGTGTTGTTCATGGTAACCCTAAACAATCACCCGTTAAAAGTATGTTGACATGTCTGTCTAGCCAACATAAGTAAGAAAAAAAATGAGACAAACATTATCACAGGTGCTAGTAATAAAGCGCTTAATAAACATATGTTGCATAGTTTAATTACGCCTTTAATGTCAATATTCACAAAATCAACACTTAACCTCTGTGCCTATTGTTGACACTTTACACGCTGCATGTGCAGCAGAGACAAATGCAAAGGTAGATGTGAGTTGCAGAGCTTGAGCTTTAAATGTGTGGGGTTGTGTTGGGATAGCAATAGCTAATAGTGTATTATTATTGTGTGCAGGTAAGCACTGGCACAGGTAGATGTGATCAGACAGGTGAGAAATGAGGCAGCATGGTGTGTTGACTAAAGCAGACTTTTATTTGGTGTTTATTTACCAAGAATACCACCTTTACTTTCCTTAGAAAGCAAAAACACCGCATGTGTCCCTTCTCTTTGTTTTTTTTTTTTGCTTGGCTGCTTGATTAAGCTGGATGGAAAACAGGATTACAGGTGAATATCCTTTCACTCTTTAGCTCTTTGTGTTTGCTGTGACTCAGAGAAAGAGAGGGTTATGGTCTCTTCATCTTGCTCTCTGGTTCCTCTCTTATTCTTTCCCCTCCTCTCTCTCCTTCTACCACAGAGCATCTTGGTTTCCTAGCCACCCCTCACGCAATGGCTGTGATCAGAGAGGATTTCGTATGATCAAAGAATGTCTTTTGTTCTTCCAGGTGTTGGGGAAAGTTAAAACAGAAAGTAGGCGGAGGTATTACTGAATCCTCTTCAAGAGATTTTTTTCCTCTTTTATATTCAACGTATAATTTTTTGACATCAGCCCACCGTCCACTTCTGTCCTATTGCATACCAATAATTATCATTACTTGATTAACCGTGAATTATTCAACATCTCTAAGACTTTTATATATAACTATTTTAGGGTGGTACTAGATATGCATGATATATACACACACACACATGCTCTTAATTACAATTATAGACCGTAGTACATCTGTTTTCTTTTTCTTGTTTTTGTTAGTCCTCTGTTGGTTCTCTGTTGTTTAGCACCATCACAGAACAGGTAGAATTTGGGTGATGTATCGTTTATTGTCAGTTCTGCAGTGACACTGATGCAATGAGAGGGTTTAGTGCAGGGGTTTAGTATACCTCGGTGACACTGCGGGGGTAGGAATGATGCACCAACCAAATAATATCTGATCTGTGATGAGGGTGTGGTAGCTTAGTGGTTAGGATTTCAATCTGGAGATTGTGGGTTCAAATCTCAGTTTCACTGAAATTACCAATGTGGGTTGTTGAGCAAGACTCCTAACCCTCATTTCTTCAGGGGCCGCTGTACGAACCCTGTACTATTCTTGTAAGTCCCTTTGGATAAATGCGTCTGCCAAATCACCAAATGTAAATGTATGCTGTGGTGCTGCTCTTGTAGAACACAGTAAAGGGGACTAATACAGTAAGCACTGTTCCTCATAAACTGATGGAGTACAGTTTGTAATTGTAGAAATACAAAGTCCATTTTTATTTTAAGTGAAACTGATAAAATATAAAATAATTAAAACAACAAAAAAAGATGTGTCCAAATTTTTAACTGGTGAAATGAATGCTTTCTGCTCTTTGTTTTTATGCAGTGAGATTTCCCCTGACTTCCTTGAATTATATTAATAATGTTATGCACGCTAGATAGTGAAAGGCCTATTTTTTTTGCAGTCATGCACTATGATAATTTGTCTTTAAACTGAACTTTGAACAAAGTCACAAACCACAACCCATCCTTGCTTGCAAAGCTTTTGATGCTTTTTACTTATATCTCAATGACCTCACATGCTGCCAGATAAACTAAAAATGAAAAATTCCTGAACAGTGTTAATTGTAATTTAGCCTGGTTTGCATCTATTACATTTTTAAGAGTTTCGTACATCAGTTTTTTTTTCTATTAGATAAAAAATACTACTTTTTTAACCAGTTAAAAAGTTTACATTAATTAAAAAGTTATATTTTAATTAAATTTAATTTGTACTCTCATAACTAAGAATAAATATATATTGTTTTTTTTTCTTTGTGATATAAAAGAGAAGAAATGGTATATGAACTGGCCCTTTCAATTACTTTTAATCTGTTTGCACAAATAAAATTTGTTAATTGGTGCTTCAGTACAACAGTATTAATGCATAAAAAATTCTGAAGGTTTAATTTTAAAATGTTAGTTTCACTAATCCTAAAATATACACGTCTGGAAGGATTATAAAATCTGTAAGCATGACTGGTATTAAGTACAAAGTGATTTAATCTGGAGTTTCTGTTCAGTGTTTATTTTTAAAAGCTCGTAATTTCTGATACCGAGGCATTTTAGACAGATCTGTGTGTACCGACAAAATTAAAGCAGTGTTATTGGATGTGGACAGAGAGGTTGACCTTGGGAAAATGAAATGGATAGAAAGACCTTTGAGCGTTGGACCTGAAAGAGAGCAGTTGTTCGATTACAGCTGCTGTGAACAGAACTGGTTGTTTTTAATACAGTGCTTTCTTGGAGAATTAGTCATCTTTTCCAAATGACATGGTGTTTTTTTTTTTTTTTTTTACTTCCTCAAATGAAGCTAGATATTTCAGAAAAGGCAATAGCTTCTGCAGGGTCTTGTGGCACGATAGGACAATCAATCACTTTTATTGACAAAACCGGATGAAAGCAGGCGTGCGATAGAAACAAATGTCCGTGGAAGAGAGGGTCAGTAAATCAAACAGCCTGAAATAACAGCCTCTGGCTTGACTATGCTTTAGACTACCTATAGAAATCTGTTAGCCTATGTCATCAACAAACATTCCTACAGCGGCTAGGTCTAACAGTCATGACTGTTCTGCAGTCATGGACACTAAACCCTTGTTTATTACTGGACTCACTAAAAAGTTAGATGATTAGAAAAGTTAGACAATTAGACTTTCTCCCTCAAATGGTCAATATTGCTACAGGCTTATGTGAGCAGTAATGACATTCAGCGATAGCAAGAAAATTATCCAATGACTGTGATAAACAGATGCAAATTCTTCCTCACACCACATTGGATGGATAAATTAGGCAGAAATCTGTGTGTAAATAATAAAACATTCTCATGAGGTGCAAGGATTTTCGCATCTGCACATTCTAGCTACTAAAAAATGATATATGTTTTGTTTGTTGCCATGCCAGCTTATTAACATAGAGCTGTTAATATGATAAACATTTGTTAGCTACAGTATTGTAGGTTTAATTCTTTTACCCCTCTACTATCTCTCTCCCTCTCTCTCTCTCTCTCCAAATGTGGTGTGCATTCACTAAGCCCATCTGTTTGAACTTAATGGAACCTAACACCTGCAGATATAGTAAACAATTAATTAATCAAAAGCTATGGACACTTAGTACCTGCCACAGCTTGTATGCAAACACTGAGGAAATCACCCACCTACCCACACAACACACGTGTGAAAGCACACATACACACACACCCACACCATTATTTCTGTGTTTTTTTCTTTTTATTTTAGCAGATGAGTACAACACCAAAACTCAAATTCAATCTGTAATTTTTTAGTGTATTATTGTTCTTATTGGCATGTTCTTTAAAAGCTAGCTTTACTTGACTTTAAATGCATTTTCCATTTAAATGTATTATTTTTTATTTTTATCTATTCTTGGATTCAGTTAAGGAATACTAATTTGCTAAAGGATTTTGTTTCCTTACACCAAAAACAGAACAAATTTACAAGAAAATAACTCAATAATATGCGTAAAAAACATTGCTTAAAAAAGGCGACTCATAATTAGACCAAAAAAATAGTTATTTAATTATTTAACAAAAATAAGCCAACATGTAAAAAAAAAACATGTAAAAGTGGTATGTAAAAAAACCTTACTGTTTTTATATGAATTAAGTGGGCAAGTAGCAGGCAGGTGCTGTTAATCACATGTGTTTGATCATCAAAAGTAATTTTAATTGTAGCCTTTTAGATTGGGCAGATTTGATGCTGTTTACATGCAAGTTAAAGTTTTTGCAATTCAAAAAGATAATTTGGAAATGGAAAAAATACAAAAACAGTTGATCATTTTTACAAAATAGTCATCTCAGCAGGCGGCACGGTGGCTTAGTGGTTAGCACGTTTGCCTCTCAGCACTAGGGATTCCCGGTTCGAATCCCCATCTGGGTGGAGTTTCCATGTTCTCCCTTTGTCCGTGTGGGTTTCCTCCGGGTTCTCCGGTTTCCTCCCAAAAACATGGATCAAGTAAATTGAGTTCTCCAAATTGCCCCATACAGAGTGTGTATGTGTGCGTGTCTGTGTGAGTGTGTGCCCAGCGATAGATTGGCGCCCTGTACTGGGTGTATCTGCCCAGCACCCGAAATGTTCTCCCCTGGATGGGCATGGGAAACCCCCCGCCCCGCGACCCTAATATAGGATAAAGTGGAAGATAATGGATGGATGGACATCCCAGCAAATTTATCCCAAGGTTAGACTTACAGAATTTAGAAAAGCCTAAGAACTACAGGAAAAATATCCAGGTCTCAGTACATGTTAACTGTTTATTCCATTAATAAAAAATGAATATGATTTGGTAGGGTTGTAAGGAGAAAGCCTTCTTTTCCTAAAAAAGACACATATGGCCCTATGGCTTAAGTTCATAAAGTTGCATCTAACTCTGCAATCATAACATTCTCAAACAGTGTCCTTTCGACTGACAAAAATGAAGATATTTTGCTATACACACAGTGGTATACTGAGCTTAAACACACACAGGATATCAGAACACTATACCAACTATCAAACATGACATGACATTGTTTTGCAGCCATAGAACCTGGGCACCTTGCAGTCATTGGGTTATCCATGAACTCATCTGCATACCAAAGTATCTCAGAAGCCAATAAAACCGCCCACCATTTGGCTTACGTCCCTATATTACTACGATTTTCATTGGGGTTAAAGTATTTCAAATAAAATATTTCTTAATAGCTTTGCAAAAATGTTCTGCTGCCTTCTTCCAGTAGCCCATGACACTACATTTGTTTCTTCATAAGCCTTCTGGTTCCTGATAATTGTGCTCTTTCCTCTAATTAGTTTTATTTCCTTCGTTTCAGGGTCTCAGCTGTATCTCAGCTGAAAGTAAGACAGTGAATTAATATGACTGGATGGAACTGACGCTTATTTGTAAAGCCACATGAAGCGGCTTTCATAAGTGATTAAGACTGGCCATGATTGGACTCAAAGCCCCCAACTAATCCAGCATTTTTCCCAGCCTGTTCTGCTCAATGCCCCCTGGGTGATCTAATTCAGTCACTTAGAATTGAGTTAGTGGCCTTCAGCTCCGCTCTTGCTGTACTTACACATGAGATGTCCCATGACTGCATGTTGCTGTCAAAACCGGCTGTCCAGTGAACATGTTAATATATTGGGTATCACTAATCTATGTAATTTTGGTCCATGGTGTCTAGTGTGATTAATAATTTCTGTAGAAAAAAGAGAGAAATTATTACAAATTTTTAAAAAGAAATTAAGTATGGGAGTAATAGTAGAAGCAAATAGACATGAGCCTATTAGTTGACTACTTGAATATACTGACCAAACATGTTAATCCATCAATGGAAATTTTCTTCCCTGATGGCACAGGGACATTCCAATAACATTAACGATGCCAGAATTGTTTCAGCTCAAATTGTAAATGAATGGTTGTGGGAGCATAAACCATAATTTTCATATGTGGATTTGCCACAGTCTGGTTGAGTCCAGACTTCAACCACACAGTCTTTGTCTTCCACCATTAATCCAAGATTTGGGGAAAACTCTGGACAGACATAAAAGTTGTGACATTTATGAAGTTTGTGAAAATATTACTACAGCGAATGTGTGCTGTAAACAAGGCTAAATATAATATGTGTGATTGTTTTTTTCACGTCTGGGCAGTGTTTATTGTACATTGTAACATGTAATAAATTCCTAAAATAAACTTACTGTATAGGTCATTTTCAGTCTAATCTATGAGTCAAAATTTACATTAATACTTTTGTCCAGTGATTCCAAAAAATAAGGCAATGTGCCAGAACGGTGCACAAGCCTCAAACTGACCTTGCTCTCTGTATGTGCACCCACCCAGGCAAACACACAGCCACCCCCCACCACATACACACACACACACACACTTACTCACCCACCCACACACAAACACACACCCCCCACATACACACACCTGCACTACCCAGATAATCCTGAGTTCGGCAGTGATCTGTCACCATCTGCTGTTCTTCCGTACTCCAGTTCAGTAATGTTGTGTTTGTTTGCCTGACCTTGTGCCTCAAAAGGATTTAATTTCTCTAGCTACTGGAAGCAACACAATCAGTATTAATAAACCTTTGAGCTGCTGTAACTGATGGCACAGATTTGGTTAAGTCCACTGAAGGTCTTCATGCTGTGGGTCTTGTTGAAGCTTGGCCTCAGTGGGACGCTGCATCGTCTTTGTAATTGCTTGTTTATGAAAGGCTTAGAATTCCTTCCCACATCCAGCCTCACTTGTAGCCTGGTTAATGAGAACAGATGAGGGAGGCTGATGGGTCCACCGAGGTCTGGACTTCAGAGTTACGGCTGTCTTGTCTTTCTAATGGCTCTTTTGCACCATTCCAGCTTCATCCCTGCCTTAAATGTCAGACAAGTCAGAAATCAAAAGTTTGTCTCTTTGCTTTGTCTTTTGGCTTTGATATTGAAAAGGCTTGCAGTTATAAGCTGGTCTAATACCATGATTTCAAAAAAAGAAGAAAGCTTGCTGGGTAAAATAATGAAGAAACAAGACATTTTTATTTTCAGGCTAAACATCATCATCTTTGAAGATGTGACATCATGTTTACACCCTGGTATACGAGCTGCTTAAAAAGTTATGTATACAGGCATGCACATTAGCCAATACAACATGTGCAAGTTTGTGAAGAAGAAAGTTTTAGTTTAAAGCCGTCTATGTTTAACTGCTGCCCACGGGCCACGTAACATTAGCAGGCAGCTACATAGTTTTATGACAGTGCTGATGATTGGTTGTGTCAAACAGTAGGTATGTAATGAGTTTTTCTTTTCTTTTTTTTTTTTCTTTTTTTCTCCAACAGTTCAATTGCCAACCATTTTCAAGCTGATCAAAACTCCCAAGAACAGCAGTTCACTAATACTAAAGGCTTTAATTGTTCAGTAAGCTCAACGGACTGCTGGATAGAACATGCTACTCTTCGGTCATTACTTCTGGTCCTGCTGTTGGTTACACCTTTTAAGCCATGTTTTTTTTTTTTCAATCTTGTTTCTGCAGTATATTCACAGTAGTAATGATTGCAGTACATACTGATGAAAATAAGACTTTCACCAATAGAAGAAAAACAACTGCTAATAGATAAACCACTTTTTTACCTCAGTTGTCCAAAATAAAAAAAAAGCCAGTCAGACTTCTAGTTATGAGTGAAAAGACTGACAGATTTTGTCAAGCTAAGCAGAGTCTTCTAATTCTTTAATAAAATTAATTTGGAAACATTAACAAAGAAAAAAAAGTTTTTTTTTTTTTAGAAAAATAAGAATATAACCAAGTGAAATAGGTAACCAGTTGCTGATCTGAGAAAATACAAAAACATTTCCTCACTTATGTTGTCTTCCTCTGCACCCTCCATAAGTCCGGCCTCCACTTTGTTTTTTGTTTTTTTAAGTGTTTATGTATTTGTTAAAAATTCTGAATGTCTCAGTATTATGGACATTGCTATTGAGATTATGCTACCATTTAAGAAGTAGTGAAAGATATGGAGTGTAAATTGCTACACTGCAATCAAGTTATAAGTGCTGAAGGGATTTTCATTCAAGCTTGAATGTTTAAAAGCACCTTTATACATTTCCTTACAGTACTGAAAATAGATGCCACATTTCTAACGGGCCACAGGAAGTACATAACCTGCAGCTGCATTAAATGTGTTACTTTTCATTAAAACACTAAATATTTTAAAACTAATCAAACACATTGACACGTTAATTTTGACAGCACTATAAAAGTACAGAAAGAAAAGTAAGTCATAAAACAGGCTCATTGCAAAAATCTTAGTCTGCAAGGGCATTTTGATTATGTAGTTAAATGTATACTAAAACGTTATATAAACCATCCGTTTGTTTTGTTACATTGCTTAGGTGATTGTACACCCTATTCATTTTAATGATGAATATCACCTGATGCTTCACCCTCACCATAGTGCCAATTCCTAATCCATATCCTTCACCAATGCTAAATGGTAGAATAATCTTCCCAACTCTGTCCATAATGCTGGGAACTTTAGAACCTTCAAGAGAAAACTTAAAACGCATCTCTTCCAAAAGCACTGGCTATAAATAAATACATTTTTAAAGTCTAAATATTGAAACCAGACTGGATAATGACCAGGAATGAAAATACCAGCAGTGTAGCTGGTTCCTTCAAGTTTTTTCATGTGTAAGTCACTTTGGATAAAAGCAGTCACAGTTTAGCTTAATGACTAAATGAAAATGTATTTACATTAAAACCACTGACAAGTGAAGTGAATAACATCAATTATCTAATTACTGTTCCAATTGTCAAAGGTTTTCAAATTGTCATTTGTTGAAACTGATGTGTAGTAATAAGGAAAATAATGTGAAAAATGATCTAATTGATTTTGACAATGGACAAATTATGATGAGTGAATAACTTGATCAGTACAACTCTAAAATGGCAGGTCTTGTGGGATTTTTAAAAGTCTGTAATGATACATTCAGCATCTTCACGAAACAACTCAAAACACATGTTGCAAACCATACATACAAACAAACATTGAAGGGCATTGAATAATGATCAGGTTTAATTTTACCACATTGTAACTGGTTCATCCTTAACCATTACTTTTTTGCACACGGGGGTGGGGATGGGGTTCCCCATTCCCATCTAGGGAAGAATATTCCATCACTGGATACATTTGCCACTTTTGACTAAGGTAAAAGAGGATGCCAGGACTTCATATCTCTAATGTGAATTGCCTTACTTAGGGGTGGTACCATTTTAACATCATATGGTTAGAATCACACACACACACACACACATGTTGATGGCTGACTTCCTATTATTTAATGGAAACTAGCAACCATATAGTTACCAGATAAAAAAAAAAGCTACTAGATGATATTCCAAACTGAGGCAGCTTGCCAAATATTCTGATTTTCAGAGGCCTAAATTATATCCTCTAATATAGCAGATTGCTTTTCAAGGCACCAGTGTCTCACTAATGCCTAAAGTGGGGTGTGCTAAAAATATGGCCAATGACAGGTCATTCATTTTGAATGGCGAGACATAAAGACCACTTTTCTCTTGATATTTAATTGTGCATAATGAATGCATTAGCACAGTAAATCAATGCTGACTGAAAGTGAGAGGAGATAACAGTACACGGCACAAGGCCGAATGAATGAAAAATGGATCAAGTGGAAAAGCTGTTAGTCACAGGCCGGTGCGATCAATTGGCAAGTCGAGGATGAAGAATTCTCCCACCGCGGCAATAAACCAGACCCTCAATTAATTTCATCCGTGGGTACAACTCAGCAGCTAAGTCCTAGTAATCAGTAGTCTGTGCTGAAGCAAAACAGAGCTGCATATATCCTACAGACAATGGAGACAATTGAATAAGATGGACAGAAAATGATGGACAGGAAAAAAGGCATAGTGAGGAAAACGAAATGAACAGACAGCCAAATTGAGCGGAAATAGAGAGTGAAAATTGTAGCTCAGTGAATGTTCAGTTGGGTCGATGATAAGGGTCAAAATTATATCTATGTGTTGCTACTGATACAGGCTGTCAGCCTTTCCATTAAAGAGTTAGAATGCCTACAGAAGACATTGTAAAGCATTGTCAGGCAACCTTTGCACTTCCAAAACATCATTATTGATAGGACACAGTGGCTACACCAACAGATCAAACAGCATCTACACCAGCAAAAGAGCTGACCCAGCTAAGCCCCATGTCTAATGAGGGTCAGTATTTGAATAAAACAGACTGAAGCAGGAAGCCAGACCTGAGATCAAATATATCAGCTTCTAATCTTGGGTTGCTTAAAAAGCAGGCAACGAATCCGACAGCAAGGGACCAAGCACATAATCACAGCCTATCAAACAGTAGTGAGAAAAAGGAGCAAAAATATGATTGAGAAAGAAATCAAAGTCTAAATTTTAATCTTTTCCTGGTGAAATGATATACACTTCTTTTGGGATATGTTTCTATGTTGAAAACCATGTTTTTTGTGTAATATTTTAGTGTAGTGTAAGGTATATGCGTTAAAAGTTTTTTAATAAGAGAAAATGGAGATTCATCAATAAGGATGAGGGTATTACTTTGTAAAACTGTGATAATGATTTTTATTACTTGCAGATTGAATAATTAAGTCATCCATTATCTTCCGCTTTATCCTATATTAGGGTCGTGGGGGGGGGGTTCCCCATGCCCATCCAGGGGAGAACGTTTCGGGCGATGGCAGATGCACCCAGGACAGGGCGCCAATCTATTGCTGGGCACACACTCACACAGACATACACACTCTATATGGGGCAATTTGGAGAACTCAATTGACTTGATCCATGTTTTTGGACTGTGGGAGGTTTTTGGACTGTGGGAGCACCTGGAGGAAACCCACCCGGACACAGGGAGAACATGGAAACTCCACCCAGATGGGGATTTGAACCTGGAATCCCTAGTGCTGAGAGGCGAACGTGCTAACCACTAAGCCACCGTGACGCCCTATCATTAATTAAAATTACATAAATTATTGATGCTTATTAAGTAATGTGGTGCCTTGTGTAATAGAGTTTCCATGTTCTTATTGTGCATAGGGTTCCTCTGAATTCTCTGGGTTCCTCCCACAGTCCAAAAATAATGATTTAATGTAAATTGGCTATTCTAAATTGCCCATTTATTTAGTATGTGTGTTCTCAGTAATGGATTGACACCCAGTCCTGGGTGTATCTGCCCAGCACCCCAAACGTTCTGCCCTGGATGGGCATAGGGAACATCCCACGACCCTAGTACCACTTTTTCTAGTATATGATTAAGCAGAAGATAACAAGATGAGATCAATATTTATTCTGTGATATATAAGCATTGTGGCAGTCGCTATGCTGAGAGATTCTGATACATGGTTCTGCCTAGTGACTGAACTATAAAACAGCCTCTATAAAACAGGTAGTTCCAGTCCTTAAATCTTATGACATTTTTGATAATAATGCACAAATCTAAATTCACTTTTGTTTCAATGCATGAAATACAATACATTATTTTCCCAATGTCTTTTGCGTACTTCGTTTTGTAATTTTGACTCTAGATGGCAGTACTTGGTTGTTAAAAAAACAAGGTTTAAACATCAGGTTTCCAGTTTCTCTATTACAGTGTGTTTGGTACCATTTTATAAAATCAATAAAGCACTCGAGGTTGTGCAGTATTGTAAATAAATCATTGTAAAGCGGTGTAACTCCGCTACACATGTTTAATAATACCTCTTTTCTGTGATATATTCACAATAATGCATTCCCTCTTGTGCCTTTCTTTATTAATATGTCTAGTTTTGCAAAATTTGTGAGACCTCTTAAACTTAGACAGTACCAGCAATTAATTAATAAATATCTGTGCTTAGGAAATGTTAGAGTTACAGTCGATCATTTAGCATGCTAGAAGTCCTTAGTGAGAAATTCATACTGCTTTGTTGTGTATGTCAGTACATATTTGTATTTTACCCATCCTGCTAGACACAGTGTAATGATTTGACTGCAGTGTCTCATATGGTTTCGTTATAGTGCAACACAGAGCCTGTGAGAGCTTGAATCAGTAAATTAATTGTGTATCACTTCTGTCATGAGAAAGCACAGTGATAATCTGATTTATTACCTGTCCTAAAACTTGCAAATACACTCATTAAGCAAATATCTTGCATTTTAAAAAATCTGTTTAAATGAAATATCTATTAAATTCCAACATTTTAATTGCCCTTCCTTGAATTATGAAAATCATTTTTTTTTTGTCTTTAATAATTAAAAACATGAAATGAATGCTGTAAAGCAGAACGACGATAACTAAAGGCAAATACATATCTGCTCTTGAATTTGTATTGAAATTCTCCTTCATTCCCTTTTATGAAATTTAAGAGGCAGTTTTTTTTTTTCAGGGCTTAAAGGTGCAGTTAGATTTCCTATGGCATTACAGGTCTAGGAAATATCAGGATATGTTTAAATAAAGTCAATGCCCGCTAACGTGACTATTGTTCCATGAGGCTTATGACAACTCCTTAATATGGACCATGTGCTATAGTTATATTAGTTATATCCCTATCTGGATTGGCATGGGAATGAGATTTTATAATATCAATAAAATATTTGATGGTAATTTATTTTTCTTGTATTATTTGAAAAAACATTGTGATCATAATTTACAGTCTAAATATATGATATATAATAAAAATGCACTAAACTTTGATGCCCCTTACTTTTTTACTGTAATTGTAATTATTTTGATTTTACTGACAAACAAATGTATTAAAAATTACATAAATAATAATAGTTTAATGAGGACATTATGTTTATATAAAATATGTTTGCAAATATTAAATGTTTTGCAATTAATTTAGGTTAAAGTGCAACTAGATGCACTTAATTATTAATTAAATAAATGTATTTTATTTTCTGTAGTTTGTGTTGAGTTTGTTAAATGTGTTTACATTTATATATACAGTACAATATTTAATATACTGCATGTTACCACAAATTGTTTGAGGCTGCAGTGGTTAAGCCTTGCTTTGCAGGACTTTTTTTTTAGTCTGTCCGAAGTTCCTTCTCAGTCTGTGTTGGTTTCCAAGTCAACAGTATGAAAGCATGCTGAAGTGTATTGTGGTGAGTGCATGCATGATGAACAAAGGCCCTTTACACAGTTCCTCTATGAAAACTCTCAGTTTGTTTAAGCTTATAGTCTTCTTTTTACAGCTTTTCAAGCTTCAATTCTTTTGCAAGTTAACGCAGGCTGAATTCAGTACTGCAGATGAGGACATGGTAGAATATTATAGGATATAATTTATTGTCAAGCCAAGGCAATGTACTGTATATGTATAACACACAAAATATGTATCATATATACTGTACATGAATAATGATGTTACATTCACAAGAACACACACATGCACATAAAATTAAAAACAAATGTTACCATGTATTCAATATACTCATGTTTGTGGAATGAATTTGGGTAGGAAGCCCTTTATTCCTACTATACAGCTGCAAAATGAATGATAATTCTACAGTATAACCACAACCATACTCCATATATTGTACTAAATATATTCATAATTTCAATAATAAACACCTGTTTTGTGAAATTTGACAGTGTATGTGTTGGGGGGGGGGGGTCTTATTTTTCTTGGGGGGAATAATCTCCAGGGAGTCAGTGAGCAGGAAATGTAAAACATCTAACCGATTGTTATAGACATTAACTCATAAAATATCAAATAAGAAGAAAAAGTAAAAAAAAAAAGTGTCCTCACTTTTATGAATTAGGTGACTGAATTATAAATTTAACGACTACAATTTTTTTATACTTGTCACAGTCATTGTTTGAGTTTAAAGCCCCCACAGTGATTCACCCACAATCTTGCAGGCATAATTGAATTAATAGGCAGGAAAGGTACATATTATGCAGCAGTTTTGTAAGCATGTGCTGTCTTTTCTCCAAGAGGTTTTGGGGCGTAGGCGGTTTCTCTCGCTGATCATAGTGGTGCAGTCTGAATGGCAGACATGCTCTAATGAGCAAAGCAAATCTTTTTTTTGTGGCTCAGTAGATCTCTTAGCATGCTGATCAACACCATACTCCTCCTGACAGGGAGTCACAGGAGTGCACCCCCATAGCCAAGGTCACTTTGAGCAAATTGAGTTGCTGGTAAAAGCTAATTCAAGTTCGCTTCTCTTATCTAAACTATAATTCTAACTATCACAGGATGGAAGACTAACCAGATTTCAGATCATTCCCAATCAAAACAGCACATTCTATTTAAAGTAAGATCTCGGAGAAATAGTAGTCTTTAAAATGTGAATTTATAAAGAAGGGTAAGATTTAGTTTAGGTACTATGTATATCCTTCTTGTATAATTAGAACCTGTGTAAATCTAAAATACTGTTTCAGACAAAATTATTTTGTTGTATTTATGAAGTTAGAAACAAAACATGTATGGTTGTGTAATGTAGATTATTTTAGTATACTGCCCATTATTTAGACAGGATAAGTCATCTTGTAAATAAGGGTGAAGGTGTGTTTTGTGTTCCATATACAAATCCACACAGTTGTTTTAATTACCACAACATTTCTCATTTCTCTTTTGGAACTTGCAAAGGTTTATTAACCTCTACAACTACCAAGAAGTGGCTTAAAATGTCTCACCACCTCAACAGGGTTCGAGCAGCAACACCAGTGATTGGTGACAAAGAGTATTTAGCACTAATTTGCACAGATGAACCTTATATTTATGTGATGTGGAAGAAGTTTTGTTTGGTGTTATATTTATGTTGGTTAAAAAAGAAAAAAAAAAAAGAAGTTACCAATTAAGCATAAATGAACATTTATGCTTTACACCATTTGCAGGAAACATCATCACAAACCTGGGCAAAGAACACAGGCTAGTTGTTAAATAGAGCAAACATTTAACCAGATTTAATAAAAAAAATTCAATTTCCATTAGACTATTTATTGTTTGCACATTTGCAGACTGGTCACTGGTCTTTACCTAGGACTCTTGGCTCTGTGACTTTGGACAAATGTGAAAGCTGTCAGAAGGACGGCAGTCCAGAAATTTGCACACATCAATCAAATTCAGCACAAAGCTTGCTATGTGTGTGTGTTCGCTATTTGCTCCCAATGCCATGTGAACAGTTGCTTGATGGGTTTGAAATGTGAGTAATATGACTTTGACTTGATTTGTCAACAAATGCATTACAAAATTATTCAAATATTTAAGAACATTGTACCTCAAAGAAGATTGAAAGAAAGAAAAATATATTTTAAATATAATCCTAAATATAGCAATTTATCAAACAATTTAAGAATTGGGAGGTATTTTATTGAGTAAAGGCCAAGTGTGCCCACTTAAGCTGAACACCTATGATCCCTCAGACTGCACTGTATTAAGAACCACAAATTAACATTAGCTGAGGGATTACTTTTGCAAATCTTTTCAAGAACAAAAATTCAGACTTATTTGCAGAAATGCCACTTATAACATGCCGTGCAAAAACTAACCAAGTTGAAGGAATCTAACCTTGAAGGAATCTGGGACGGATCACTCACTAATATATGTTGTGGGTAGATCAATCGGTATTCCTGGTCTTTTTCTTAGGGGGGGGAAAAAATAAATAAATAAATAAATAAAAACATATATATATATATGTGTGTGTGTGTGTGTGCCATATGGTGCTATATCAGTGCACTTGGCAAAAGTAATTTCAACTTCTGTGATAGCAGAGTTAATAAAGAAAAGTATATATACATCATATGCAACATATGCTGCCTTCAAAACATCTTTTCTAAAGGTGTCTGTTTTTTTGTTTTTTCAGTCTTTCACAAAGACAATGCAAAGCACATGCAGCACACATTTCAATGGATGGATGAAGAAGGAGAAAGAAAGTATGGGATCTTGATTTGGCCTGTTAGCCACCCTGACCTGTCCTATATAGTGAATGCAACAACAATTACTCCTGTACAGTTACGAGACATGTTTTCAGAACGAATGAAACTAAATAGACTTGAATCTCTAAAATGCCTGGTATCCTAGGTGCTAAAACTCTTTGGAGGAATGGCAACAAAAAAATGGTAATTGCTTCACCATCTTAACTTTTTTAAGAATGTGTTGCAGGCCTGAAATGCAGAAATGGATGTTTATAAACTAGCCACTTAGCTGGCATTGCCTGCAAACGTTGTAACCTTTAATTGGTTGCGCTGCCAACTGTTAATCAAACCAGGGACCTCCATGCTTTGAACCAGATGCCTCACAGCAAAAAAAAAAAATAGTATAACAATAATTGATATTCTAGAGTAATTGATGGTACACAATACTTTTTCTTACTAAAATACATATATAAGACTTTGATGGATGTATAGAGAGGGGACATCACATAGCAGATTGAATTTACACCTTGTATGATATGAAACGAATGGACTAATTGTGGCAATTTAATTCATATAACATGCTTAAGTGGCTGCACAGTGGTAGAGTGGTTAGAACGTCTGCCTCTCAGTGCTGCTTTGAATCCCAATCTAGGTGAAGTGTCCATGTTCTCCCCTTGTCTGCATGTGTTTCCTCAGTTTTTACAGTCCAAAAACGTGAATTGGCTGCTTTAAATTTCCCCAATATAGTGCATAGGTGTGTGTGAACGTGTGCCCAGTGATGGATTGGCTTACCTGCCCTGTGCCCGAAACGTGTAACAAATTGCACATTACATTCTATCCTTATTTATTTACTTATTAGTAACATAAGGGAAAATGGAATGGTTTGGTATATGTATTGCAGCAATTACTCAATTCTTCTCTTAGAACTCTGTTTTTAAAAAGCTTATTTGTCCTTGAACATACATAACACTTACTTATGTGCTAATATATTAACTTTACCCTACCCGCCTTGTTTCATTCTGACTCTTTCCATGAAATATTTTCCTTGGCTGGAGTCTTACTAATCTAATGGGACTGATATGAGGAGCTGTGTGCTCGTGTTGTCTTCTCCCTTGGGCAGCTGGGTTAGCGTTAATCCAGCCCAAATGAGCCCATGGCTGTGCCACCATACTCTTCATTGCCGTTTCTGTGGCTGCGGCATGCACCGGGTTAGATTTAATCAAGGCCTCGTTTCTCACTTCACACTCATGTGAGTCACGTCTGCCTAAATTGTGCCAAGCATGACTCTCCTGTTGCTGCAGCTGCTGTCACTCTTTTGCTCATTCAGGCCTCTGTGGCCACCTTTCAGGCTTACAGGTACGTGACCACACTGCATCAAGGAACGAAACAACCTCCTTTTCGCCAGCCTCGTCACCAAACCACAATTATCCCTTCATGGCTGTCCCTTGCTAATGATTTCTTACCGTCTGGCAGCATTATGATTCCCTTTTATTTTTGCTACCACTATTGATCCAAATTACTAATAAAACAAAATTATGAAAATATCCCAGAAAACAATAATAGTTTAAATTAAGGCTAAAGTGTCACGATGTTTCAGAGACTAGGTATTGCCTCACAGCAAGCAGGTCATCCCAAACCTAGTGACTGATATTTTCCCACATTACAAAGATATACCGAAAGGTAAATGAGGTTGCTGAAAGTTGTATTTTTCTTTTTCCTTACTATTTGACTTTTCTCAGTTTCAAATAAAAAAAAAAAAAAAAAAAAAAAAATTCAAGCCTTTCCTAAATGGGGTTCATCCACTACAGTTTTTTTTTTGAGACAAATGGTGTTTTATATATATATATATATATATATATATATATATATATATATATATATATATATATATATATATATATATGTCACAGGTGCCTGTGGCACCTGTCCCTCGTTTGGTCCTTAATTGTTTCAGTTGGGTGATTGGTTTGTTTTGTTCACGTGTTTAGTTCGTTGTGTATTTATTCTTCGTTTTCCATCTCTTCGGCGCACGTCTTTGTTTGTGGTTTATTATGCCCTGTGTTACGTTGTTTGTTTGTTCCCCCTTTTTGTTGGTTTTTATTAAATTCTTTAATTAAATTCTACAATTTGTAGATTTCAATTTTTATTAAATTCTACCTTTTGGATTTTATCCCGGTGTCTCTTTCTCTCCTTCCGCATTCAACCACGGTACGGCGCTACACACCTTCCCCGTGCAGGTCGTATTCCGCGGGAGCGTTTCCGTGGACCGACGCACGCATTTTTCCCCGCGTGGTCGGTATCCCGGGAGCGCTCACTAGACGCGAGCGGCTTAACGCTATACCTCCGCGTTAGCCGCCCTCCTCCGGGGAAGAATGGACAACTGGTAACAATATATATATATATATATATATATATATATATATATATATATATAAACACCATTTTATACCACCGTCAACTGGCATAGTATATATAAAACAGCCTGTTACACTTTTGTGAGTCCATGTGTATAAACAAAGATTTTAAAAGCACAACAGAAATGTAATGTGACTAGAGGGTTCGTGCTCAGTGACGTGCACTGCTCTGACGAGAATAATGTCTCAAATGCACCTGTGATTCCTTACACCTGCAGGTGCATCTGAAACCAATTATGTTCCCACCATTGAGTCATTAAATAAGCTTGCAGAGCTTTAGTTCTATGCGGGAACATTAAATCTCATACGTTGCTCATTTCTCATACTCCTCCCACAAGTTATATTTGCGTGTGTGGTACTGGCTTGTCTTGGCAGGTGATTATTTTTTTAAAATGTCATAGGGGCATTTTTCTTTTTGTCTTTTTTTTACTGTGCTGGTTGTCATGCACCTGAGGACTGGTCAAGCACGCAGCGTTTCATGATCCTGGGTGGCAGTAGGTGGCACCACACAGTAGGACCTGCTTGCTTCACTGAAAGGAAGAACAGGCAACATGC
This sequence comes from Corydoras sp. C115, assembly GCA_019802505.1. Classification (NCBI taxonomy): domain Eukaryota; kingdom Metazoa; phylum Chordata; class Actinopteri; order Siluriformes; family Callichthyidae; genus Corydoras; species Corydoras sp. C115. Next base: position 5,931,480 of record JAFMOC010000021.1, on the reverse strand, counting down.
AGTAAGCCATTATGTGTGCTGTCTAGCCCACAGCCACACTTTTTTTTAACCAGCATGCCATGCCCTGTAACAGGAAAATTTATATTGTCATGTGAAGATCATAAACATGGTCTCTAGTTGATTAGTGGAATAAGATGTAAAAAATCACAGGGAAAAGTGTTGTTCTCATAGTTTATACATAATAAAAGACAACCTCGAGTACCTTATTTATAAAATGGTTACAAACACACTCTAATAAAAACAAGGTTTGATTCATAAATGTGTTTATTAAAAACAAATTTGTCCATAAACTGGTCTTATTAAAAATGAACTTTTATACCAACATATAAAAGCAAAAGTCTTTTTTTTTTCTTTTTCTTGTCATTCTCAATGCGTTTGCAAATGTATGCAGAAATGGTTTTTGTACATAGCAAGCAATGAGTGATTTTTCCCAGGCAGTGACAATGTGTGTTCACTAACACTAGCATTAATGTAGATCTGGGAGCTCAGGCAAAAATCTGGCACAGTAGGAGTTCATATTAGTCGAGCAGAGTGGCTCAGCTGGAATTTTGTAGCATGGGGAGGGCATAAATAGACATGTTCAATATTCCCTAATCCTCTTCCTCTGTGTCTATTTACAGTCCACTTTATCCTCAATCCAAACAGTAATTCATTATGCATCCCACAACCTGTTTTTCCTTTGTGAATCCTAATCCTGAATGCTAAATTACAAAAATGACAATGCTACAAAATTGGGTTTGCTGAGTGGTAGGTTTAAACTTCTGTGATGTGATGTGATATGATGTGATTGGTCTTCCAAGTGCTATTCCGATTTAAAGTTTACGTCTTGCCAAGTACAGATCAAATACTTGGACATGTGCCCAATTTGTGGGTTTAATCAAGGATGCATCAGGCGGTAAACTGTGTAGACTTGTGCAGTCAGTAGCACTGACATGCTCATTATCTTGTTTCTCATGTAACTATATGCAAACATTATTTATCCTTCTCTTGCATTTTCTGTTGTTGTCATATATATATATATATATATATATATATATATATATATATATATATATATATATATATATATATATATATAAGCATTGAATTTGTTGGTATCTCTTGAGAAATTAGTTTACCCAAGTAAATAATGAATGTTCATGCTATGCAATATTCAATTATGGTGTTCTACAAGGGTCAATTCTAGGACCACTTCTGTTTACCTTATATATGATCCCACTGGGATCAATTATTCACAAGCACGAAATCCGTTTTCACCACTTTGCAGATGACACACAGTTGTATATTTCAGCTAAACTTAATGATGTTTACTCAGCTTGTGAGCTGCATTAAAGAGATCAAAGTGTGGATGTCATTTCATCTTACTAAATTCTGATCAAACTGGAGTTCTTATAGTTGAATCCAATGACAAAAATGGTGTTAAATATTAATGACCCTTTGATCAGACCCAGTTCATCTCTAAATAATTTAGATGTCACACTAGATTCAGATCTATTTCACCAAGCACATTGGCAATATTGTCAGGTTGTTAAGATACAGAGAAACTAATTTTTTGCTTAATAACCTTAAGGTTAGTTTATTGTAATGCACTTCTGACAGATCATGTAATATATGCATTCACATAGTGATTCAGTACATGAAAGCTGCAGCTGTAATTCTTTCTATGTTTATGATCCACTGGCAGGGATCCACTTTACTAATCTGATTAAATAAGAATATAAATATATACTAAATATAACTGATTTACCAGATCAGCTTTAAAAATGCTTTAATTTCAAAAAGATGATTTTATAAAAATATAAAACAGTACCAGTTTAAGTATGTTATTATGTTAATGTGTACATGTCTTGGCTCATATTTAAGCATTCCTCTTCGTTCTCACTGCCCCTTTAAGCTTATTTCTCTTTCCTGCATGTGCATGCTTTCTTTTGTTTCAGAATAAGCTTCTACCATATTTGATTCATGCTGCCTTCTTGGTCTTCTTACTGCCACCTGAAGGCAATTGTAACATTTTTCTAATTATAATTAACCTCACTAAAGAAATGCTAAGTGAAAAGGTAAACATGTGGGATGCAAAGAGTATGCACAGTAATTTATCTAGGTTTTTATTATTTATTTTAACAGTACACAAATGGGCTGTTTTCTCTTTCTTGGGGAAAGTAAAAGACTCTTTGTTTTAGGTTTACATTTTTCCAGTTGATAACATTATATTTATTAATGATTTTATAATTATGATAAGTTTTTAACAACTTAACATACAGTATAGCCAGTTCTATTGTTTGATTAAAGAAGCAAACCAAATTATTTCTGTGACTTTATTTTTATCATGTTTATCAAGAAGACAGTCGCTCCTGCTAATCATGCATGTAATCACCCATTGCTCATCACTGAGATGACTTTCTGCATTATAGATGTGTACAGTATCCATAATGAGTCTCTTGCACAAACCCTTTTAATAAAGACAAATGGCACATTCTAATTTAAATGCCAGGCGTGATTATACTCACTTTCCTATTTTGTCATAGAAAAAGATGAAAAATGCTGGTTGGGCTCTTATTAAGCAACTTAATGCTTATTTTAGCCTTCTGTTTAATATATAAATGTAATTGCTATGATTCTATGTTAGCCATTTTTGCATCCAATTGTTCTCGTCTATACACACATTTGTCTAAAGACCCGAATTTCATCTGCAGCCAGAGGTCATGCCCAAGGAATATCCGATACCAATGGATTGGTTGAATATAGTTTGTGTTTCTTTATCATTATTCATTCATTCATTCATTATCTCCCGCTTTATCCTCTATTAGGGTCGCGGTGGGGTTCCCCATGCCCATCCAGGGGAGAACGTCTCGGGCGCTGGGCAGATAGACCCAGGACAGGGCGCCAATCCATCGCTGGGTACACACTCACACACTCAAACACACTCTATATGGGGCAATTTAGAGAACTCAATTAACTTGATCCATGTTTTTGGACTGTGGGAGGAAACCAGAGAACCCAGAGGAAACCCACACGGACACGGGGAGAACATGGAAACTCCACCCAGATGGGGATTCGAACCGGGAATCCCTAGCGCTGAGAGGCGAACGTGCTAACCACTAAGCCACCGTGCCGCCTCTTTATCATTAGTTTTAGTTTATCATTCACTTTATTTTTAAAGTATAAACATTGTTATAATATGTTAAAGCCAGTGCAATCAGTATGCATATAATTTGTCACATTTACTACAAAGCCAGTATGAATGATGACTACAATTTGTCTAAGTTACTACAAACTGTCATTTTAGGAGGCTTGTCTATCAGCCAGTCTGATTTATTTCTGTCTGAACAATCTGTCCCTTGCCTTTACTTGCCTCCAGCTGTGAGCATTTTAGTAGGTTATCAGAAGGTTTATCAGTCTATAATTTAAAAGAGACAAGCTAATACCATCTTCTCATGACCTTTCTTCTTAAACCGAGGCAGGACCGCTTCCTGGTCGGTCCAGAATTGACTCCTACCTTCTTTAGAATCAATCATACAATTTTCTCTGCTTAGACAGTCTCTGATAAAGAATAAGGACTATTTTCAGTCTTTCTATTCCACAGCACATTCCATTGACTGGCTGTTTACCTAAACTCAAAAACAATTTCAAATATCCCTAATCGGAACCTATAACAAACAAATTCTACTTAAAAATATAGTTTTACTGTTTATTAGCCACCACCTTAGGTTTTTTTTTCTATTTAGCTTGTATACCGCATTAGACAAACAATTCATATTATTATTTTTTTCCTTTGTCTTGCTTGAGCACTCTGCAGAAAGATGCAGTTAGTTGAATTGAATGCTAAGCAAATTAAGAGCAGAGTAATTCCATTAGCTTGATCTAGACTGTTATAATGTGTCGTGTGCAATGTCTGTAGCTTGATAAATTGCCTTTTGGGATGTGCAAGCTAAAAATGCAATCCACGCCATAAAAAAGCCATTTTAAATTGACTATAATTGCATCTATTTCTATTGTCTACTAATGAAGCCCAAGTGACTGCCCTCAGTCTACTAGGTCTTTAATGGCCTTAATAGAACTTAAAAGTGAACAATAGATAAAAGAGAGAGAGAGAGAGAGAGAGAAGGACACGAGAAGTGAAAGGAAGTGGTAAAAATCTACATCACTCTACAGAATTTATAGGTTAAATGATAAGATACAATCAAAAGTACAAAAATACTGAGGATTTTTTAACTGCGCTGAACTTTCTACAGTAAAACATTTTTTTTCTTTTATGACTAGTATGTAGTACAGAAATTAAGTAAGTTGGTTTTGAGTCACCATTTTGCATCCCTAATTCATAAGTAAATACATTTTAATATTTAGATTTACTCTGATATGGTTCTCTGGGGTCTATGATGGTGACTACAAGTGCTTCTATAAAAATGTTGATTCCATTTTATATATTATAATTATTTATTTATCATGCATTGTTTATTCACCATCACTGAATTACCCTGAATGATCACATTTCTTGATTTTTGGTGGTTTATTACAAATTTGCATTTACATTTAGTCATTTAGCAGACGTTTTTATCCAAAGCGACTTACAAATGAGAACATTAAAAGTCAGAAGTTATGCAGAAAACCAACTACACTGTAAAATCATCAAACCTGACAACAGGTATTTGTTAAAGAGATGCATCTTCAGTAGTTTCTTAAAACTGCTTAGTCATTCTGCCTTACGGACAGAGTTGGGACGATCGTTCCACCATTTTGCAGTGGTGAATGCCACGGAGTGAGAATTAGCTCCTCTGTGAGGTGGAATCGCCAGGTGGCAATCATCACTGGAGCGAAGTGAACGAGTCGGAGTGTATTTTGAAGGTAGGAGGGGAAAGATCCAGAAATGATTCTGTAGGCCAGAGTCAGTGACTTGTACAGTACTGAATGCGAGCAGCTACAGGGAGCCAATGGAGGGAAATGTATAATGGAGTGAAACAGTCCAAATGACCTGTGATATCAGATTTACAGATAAAAAAAGTGTTATTTGCAAAGAATAGATTAATAATTTTCTAGTAATCTAGTGCATTGGTGTCCAGTTCTGCGTGTATCTGCGAAGTGCCTGAAACGTTCTTCCATGGATGGGCATGAGAAACCCTAGTATAGGATTACGTGAAAGATGATGAATGAATGCGTTTTTTTAGTACAGATTAAAGTTTTACAATTGACATATTTTATGTCATTAATTAAATACACTTTACAGTTTTAAACCAGCTATAGGTGTGAACTATAAATAATATTTGTAAGAGTGTTAAAACAATAATATATTATACTTAAAGGAACTGTAGTAATATTTTACTGCTATAATCATTTTCAGTAACTTGCATGACACTGATGTTTAAACCTTCCTACATGGAAAAAAAAAAAAAAAAAAAAGATTAGGCTGAGGTTGCAATTAATGTTGAATAAAATTCTAAATGTTACAAAGAATGCATTAATGTATTCTTAAAAAAGTAACTAAAATGACAGTAGTCAAAATGGTATACATCTATAACATAACTTGTTATATGAATGTGTGAAATGGACTGTTTTTTTCAAGGAGCCTTTACATTTCATTCTAAGCATATCTTTGACGTGGATGAACACTTTTTTCCGGTCTAGTTGTCAGCTTGTGATGCTGCTCTGTAGAGCCCTTTGGGAGGTTCACTAACTGAGTATCTGACATTCAGGATTTTCTTCAACAGCAGCTCTACCTTTTCTCTCTCTCTTGCTTCCTCTTTTTTTTAAATGTATTTATTTATTTTTTTACTGCAGGACACTGAAAGGCTCACATCTGTTTGTTCAACTGGTACGGATGTTAGCCTGGTGTCATTTGCACTTAGGAGAAAGTGTAGAGGTTGCAGTGGCACTTTACCATCATTGCACAGGCTGAGATCGAACTGTGATGGACAAACACATTTTGAGCTTGTTGCTTTGTGATTTTTCATGAATTCTTATAAAGCATGCATTCTTAATCTGAATACCCATGTAAGAAGTAAGTTTAAAAGGCATATGAGCAATGCGTTAACAATGTAGAATTTATTTTAAACTTTTTAAACAGGGAAAACATAGTATGTAATGATAAATGCTATGAAACAACAGCTACCTAAATCAATACCTAATTAGCAGCAAAAATACATATGAATATTCTTGTTTAAAGGCATATGGAATGACAATGTGATGCTCTGCACTTTTAAGCTCTTTTAGCACGTGGCAAATATCTCACGAGACTTTCAACTTGAGTGTAGGTTAGAGATAAGCTTATTCACATCATAATCGATGGCTGGACTTGAACTGGCCCAGAGGGCCTATTGAGCATAGTGAGGGTAGCTTGTTGCTAGAGTCTGCTGAATGTGAACACAATCCACTATAATTCATGAGCAACTCAACTGGGTGAAACATAGATTTTTAGGCTTTTAGTAAATGTTAGGTAAAACGTTAGTAAAGTAAATGCCACTTGCTTTCTAATATAGCCTGTGGACTCTCAGAGATGTAGTGCAACAGATGAAGCAGTACAATCCATATATGAAAAGTCTTTAAAGTTGTGGTAGGGGTCTTTGTGCAGATGCACAATAGTTGCCAAGGGAGAGTCATTACAGTTCGATATGTAACGTGTGTGTGTGTACACTTTATTTTTGTTCCCTGGTGCCTCACTTGTTTGGACCTTTTAGATAAAAGGTCACAGAATACACTCTTACCTTGTCCTCTTTTATTGGAAGGCCTTTGGGAAAGACAGTTACATGTCATCCATTTATATACTTCATTGCTGATTCTTTTGTTGAAATGCCTATTCTACCTCCTAAAAGCAAACAATGACATTTTACCTTTTAAATCTATCACACAATAGGCTCAGATACTCTGGTAGCATTAGTGCTGAGCTATGGCCTTTTCATAAAGGCTAGCAAAAGCTCTGTAAAGGCGTGCACAATAAATTTTGATTAATTTTAAACTCTGACACAAATGTGGTTTTATGATGAAATGTGTTCCAGCTCAAAAAATGCTGTAAGTTATTGTTCAGGTTCATATTCTTCTAATCAGGTGGTTTCCTTTATGGAATAATATGGTTTAATTTACAAAGAAATGTAGACACACAGTTATGCCAGATGAATTAAAGGCAGGTTGTTTCAACTTGTTTGAACAAACCTGTTTCATATGTTCTATACGTTACAGTTAGCCATTTCTAAGGACTATTTGTCTATCTGTGCATCAGAAATAATACAACCAGTCCTACATGTGATTTTACACATGTAGTTCCACAATTTGATTTTACAAGAGCCTGAAGACAAGCTTATTGTAGATAATTCTGTTAATTCTGTGTTTATTGAAACAGTTTTCATCTGAATCAGCACAATGTCACACGACCGAACACCTAATGGAACCATAAAGCTAAAAAAATAAAGATCAGAAGGGGAAATAGTTAAGAGGGAAAGAGGCTTCTAAGGTAAGTGCAAAAGAGGTAAAGCATCTGAGATACAGACAGAGTGGAATATGGAAGTAAAGATAACGCTACAACTAAGGGCACACATTGACAGGACAAACTGTAGCAAGCCGAACATGCTGAATAAAAGACCAAAACTAAAGACTGGATAAAGGGTCCAGAGGCCATCATTTCTGCAATTTCCCTCCGGGGATTAATAAATCAGATGATTTATAACCTATAATATGTCTCTTGTGGTGGGCGGCACGGTGGCTTAGTGGTTAGCACGTTCGCCTCTCAGCGCTAGGGATTCCTGGTTCGAATCCCCATCTGGGTGGAGTTTCCATGTTCTCCCTGTGTCTGCGTGGGTTTCCTCCGGGTTCCGGTTTCTCCCACAGTCCAAAAACATGGATCAAGTTAATTGAATTTGAGTTGCCCATATAGATGTGTTTGTGTGAGTGAGTGAGTGTGTGCCCAGCATGGATTGGCGACCTGCCTATCTGCCACCGCCCGAGACGTTCTCCCCTGGATGGGCATGGGGAACCCCACCGCGACCCTAATACGGGAGATAATGAATGAATGAATGAATGTCTCTTGTGGTTTTCTGTCTGGTTTGTTTGAGTTCTCAAAATGCCCACATTTACTGCCATGCCACCATGTTACACTCAACCTTATTAGCCTGCCTTTTAATTAATTTCTTTAAATTAATCACTGGGTGTGTGAGGTGTTCAGACACCATGTTGTGCTGGTATGTGAGCATCTAAACATAGTGACTGTGTTATGTTTGTGGTGTGGGAAAAATCCCATATTCGGATAGCATATCCCTAGTAAACATGTTTGTGTTATTTTTACTATGCATGGGTGCACAGCAACAAAGCAGCCTGGATAATGATGCGTAGAGTGGCAGACAGGGTTTAAAACCTAGTTTGTATTAAAAGGCAAAAAAGTGACACATGGATTTAGTCTGTAAGTGTGCACAAGATGGAAAGTTTGCAGCAAATCCCCCCCCCCCTTTTTATTAGTGTCTAATCATCTACTTTCAAACGTGCTACTGTGAAGTGTGGATGAAAAGCAGACTGCCTTGTTCAGCAGAATTATGCAAGCCCTAATGCATCATAATAGTTTGTTCACTAGCTGCTCTTACAAGCAGCGCACTCATGAGGATAAAATGTTGTTAGAAACATTTCCTTATATTCAACTTTTCAGTAAGACCACAATGATTGTTTTTTTTTTTTTTTTAAATATAGCAAACAATAAAAAATGATTAATTGTAAATGAGTTTAGAATTCGCAGTACACATACACTATGTGCACACAAACCCAGTAAGTATGCAGTTTTTCTCATTAGTAAGATGTACTATTGTGCAGATGGCTAATATATGAAATATGCGAAAGGTCCAAAATTCTCTGATTAATAAATTTGCAAAATGAAAGCCTTTATTGTTTATTTATATATTTAAACATTGTTAAGACGTGAGTACAGTGGGATTTTCAAGATAGACTAAACCGTTACTAGGAACCATGTTACACAATGGCCCACCAGGGATCCAGTGTGCAATACAACTGGTGGCTACACTTAAGCACAGCTTAGAGATAAAAACATGCATGGCTCTCAAACTACCAATTTAGTATGTCATTAGAGTTTCATTATCCAAGTTGTAGGAAAATGCAACTTGGTTTAATAAGCTTTATATTTAGACCCTTTCATATGTTTTTGTTTAAAGTACACCAAAGTCATTATGCAGCACAGCATGTTGGTAAAAATATGTGGGCATGCCAGACAAAAGAGAACGACAAAATACAAATCAAAGTGTTATGAGTCCGGCTCAAAGACTACTAGGGAGACGTGGATGCAAAACAGTGGTTTATTAACCAAACAACAGCGGCAGCCGAGAAGCACGCGAGTGAGGAGGTGATCGGCAGCAGGACCACTGTGGTACTCGGTGGATGTCATGAGCGTGGCTTGATGACCAGGACAGGATACGAACCTGGTATCAAGCAGATCAGACAGACAAAGAATAATACACCAGGGAGATAGAATAACCACAGAGAAAGGAAAAGTTAAATAGAAAATAGACAGATAAAGATAAGGTGAAGTGCTGGACGAGGCGGCAACCAGGAGGATCCTATAGTGAACGGCGGGGGAGGAAGCACACCAACGGGAACCGGGAGACAGAAGAAGGGTTAGTGCTTAGGTGGAATGGTTAGTGCTTAAATGTGTTAAAGTCACCGACTGAGGGAGTGGTTAGTAAACAAAGTGAGTGTGTTAAGGGGACTATAAACAACGGACGGACACGGACTTTACTCTCAAACTCCACACGCACACAGGAATCCTAAACTAAGGGAAGGAGGGAAGGACGGGGACGAGGGACGAGAGAGAGGGAGGAAAAAGGGTAAGTTCAAACGGAGAACAAACGGAGGTACACACTAACCCAAACCACACTCACCCAATGGAGACGAACACGGAAGTAAGCAGGGAGGCAAACGGCAGGAGATATCACAAAGATAGCGCTTGGTATGACGTGGGACGATCAATACTTCGCACTCGAGCAGCGGAACAGGAAGCCTTATATACAGTAGCATAGTAAAGAACTCGGAAATAATGAACCTCGGTGCACGGAGAGCACGCGCTGCCTAGAAGGTGGGGCTAGGGGAACGCGACGCTGCGCTAGGGTTTCTGACACAAAGGCATGTGCACATGTGCATATATTACATACTAGTGCAACAGCATTTATCTCAAAAAGTGTGCATAACCTACAGAGAATAAATAAAAGACAAAAAAGGGGTTCATTCTGACAGCTGCATTGGCCACTCTGAGAAACTGGGATGGGCTAGCCACCCTAGCCACTTTTTTAATTAAGCACCATCTGTGGGGATTGTCGCTTTACTAGAATACTATGTCTCTTTCTGATAGCACTGGTTTACCTGATTTTTTTGGTAGCTTGGGTCCAGTATCTAATGTGCGTGGTTAAAATACAGTGTGTGTGATGTCAGTGGGGTTCCAATAGTTAGATCTCAGGACCAGGCCTTTTCTGGACACTGGCTTCCTAAATACCGTAGGATTTATAGTGTTGTGGGTCACTAGATTTAACATGGCTCCAAAAGTTTAGCACCCACTTATGTATTGTTAAATAATATATTGGTCTAATTCAACAATATTTGAGGGGCTTCTCTGGTTTGTTTGCTTTTGTAATCGTTTGGTGAGAGAAGGACAACATTGTCCACATACAGACAATGTTTATGATTTTAAATATGTATAGAACGTGGTGCTACACTATTAAATAGAGTAGCATCGAGACCGCAGCTCTGTCTTACTCCTCATGACTGGAGGAACAAATCAGTAGTGATATAATATTAACTGTACTTTTATTGTCTGAGTACACTGACTTTTCTAATGTCATGCTGTGAACATTGATCTGATTCTCAGACAGCTGTTACTATGTTGACATTTTTGTGTGGGCATTTGTTTTAATTACATGGAAAACAAAAAAAGATTATTTTTCCATGATTGGATAAGATAGATGGATTAGATTTGCAATTTTTTTATAGCAAAACATAAATTTGAATATATATTAATAATCATTTGGAGAAGAGAAAGGCATATAAAATGTTTTAATATGACACTTCAGTAGGCAACAGTGAAATAGAATACCTATAGTTAGTAAAGCAGTTATGCCTATATGATGAATGTTATCTGATGGTCCTGAAAAGGTTTGCTCAAGATAGAACAAGACTAAGCCTAATTCCATCACTAGTTGCAATTATTCATATTTCTTTAAATCAATCTTGAAGATTTAAAAAAAAAAAAAAAAAAAAAAACTCAACTGTAAATCATTATATCTGTATTCAGATATGAAATAAAATTGCTTGAGGATCAGCCTATTATTCATTCTTCCTTGCTGAGGTTTAAACAATTACAGGCTTGTGTTTTTTTGCCAACTAAATCCATCTTAAAGACAGCAAAATCAGCATTTTAATAGTTGCATAGAAGAACACAGTAAGAGATGAGAGATTTGCATCTTTCAGCCAATCAAAGTACAAAAAGGAAAAAAAAATGCTGGTCCAGGGTCATTTTGAACAATTTCTGATCATTTTTCACCCTCTGTGAAGTTGCATACAATCTATCTATACATCAGCGAAGAAATAACAGTACTGAAATTATGTATAATGGGTCCCCTTTATGCATTTATCTTTCTTTTACAGCAATTTTTTATCTGTATACGATACAGATGAAATTAAATGAAAACACTGTTGTACGGCAACATGAGTAATGTATACTTTTGTTCATTAAATTAATTATTATAATTCATTAATTTCATTTACATAAGTGCATGCTTGTTCCCCATCAAAAGTTTTGCCTGAGCACCTTTGAGAAAATCAGATTTGCACCCATGTTCTTCACTTATAATTTTGTCTTAATATTTAGTGACATATTGACTAAGTAAAAAGGCAGATGATGCTGTGAATGTTAATACATATCTGCATGATTGAGCACAAAATCAGGTATGGGATGATGGAATGAGTGAAGAACATGATACTCTCAATATAATATCCAGCAAATTCAAACTAATTTATATCACATTTTACAATAGACTTTTGCCTCAAAGCAGTTTTAGAAATACCTTAAGGCAACAAAAAAAATAAAAAATAAAAAAACTATATACAAAAAGAAAAAGAAGTGGTGGCTGGTGCTAAAAAATTGAGGGAGGGGGGTGCAAACAAATGAAAAAATTGAAAACAAACAAACAAACAAAAATCTTCAAATAGCTTTCTTTAAACATGAATTTTGCCCTTTTTTACTTCTGGCCTGCAAATTTCTCAATAACATTCCTGGTAAAGTCAGTCATCTCAGAGACTAGGGTTTTCTCTAATGACAACATGGCCGATGCATTCAGCCTCTCCTGAATCATTGAATTTCAAAACAGTAAACGGCATTGCTTACATCACATCCAGCTAGCCGTAAGAGGAGCTGGGATAGGCCGGGTGTAGGATGTCCTCGATCACTTGCCTGCTGCTGTATTTGTACATTGGGACCATCCGGTCCAAGCTCCTTTATCCTATTTTTTTCTTCCAGTAAACGCTTTGTAAATTTTTTTTTTTTGTAAAGACAAAACTGAAAACTGAATTTTCTTTCATTTTCATGCTACTCCAGTCTGCAAATGTTAAGGGTCGAACTAATGAACCGCACCTGAGTTAATGAGTCAATTCGGGAATTGTCCAATCACACGATGCCTATATAAAATTAACCAGTATTAATACACTACCAATAGTGACACACTAGTATGGGTGTGTCTGGGACGCAGCGCGCTGTACCCCATGGAAAAACCTAAAATAACCAATTAGAAATCAGCCTCAGATCACATGCTTGCCAAAAGTTTGTGTGCCCACATACTCATTATGACCGGTGCCCTGCACATAGGAAGTGTGCACAATGGGAGCAATTACATGTATTTATTTATTCTTTTAATAAATTATATCATGTCTATTAGACACACAGTACAAATAAATACATTTCTCATTAACTATTTTGCAGTTCATAATTAATTCAGTTTAATAGCTGAACAATTTTAAGGGGGGACACCCCAGTCACCACTGACAAAAAGTAAAAGCTCTGTAATATGTTTGGGAGAAACTGAGCAAGGCTTAACAGTGTAAGTCTCCATTAAAATCACAAGGATTGACTGCTGGTTTTGTGCATAAGGTGTCTAGTATTAACAGTAGCACTGCTAAATATTGGATAAAAGTGTCTGCTAAATGTAAACAAATTAATGGATGGAGCCAGCTAATACAATAGACTTCTGCTAGACTGCTGACAAAAGCAAACAAACGTTCTCACATAACCCCACTTTTAGTATCCCTGCACTGGTTTCCTGTTGAATACCGGATTTATTTTAAAATTTTAACTCTTACTTTTAGAGCATTACACAATCAGGCTCCTATGTATGTGTCTGGTCTGCTCCATCAACACGTATCAGTTCGTTCGCTCCTGTCTGCATTTGAAGTTGTTGCTCCCAAACTGTGGAACTCTTTGCCCCCTTTTTTAAGATTGGCGGACTCTGCGGACTCTTTTAAAAAACAGTTAAGACTTATCTGTTTAAACAGGCATTTGGGCAAATGGGCTAGCCAGTAGTCTTGGTTGTTGTGTTTTTATGTTTTTTATGTGGTGTAAATTGTGCTTTTATTGTGTTTATTCTCTTTTATGTTTTATCCTTTTGTAAAGCACTTTGTGGCCTGTGCCTATGAAAAGTGATATATAAATAAAGTTTTTGAAACAATTCCAATTTCCAAAATTCACCATGGTGGCTTAGCATGTTTGCTTCTCAGGTTTGAATACCATTCTTGGTGGAGTTTGCATGTTCTCCCTGTGTCCTGTGGGTTTCTTCCGGGCTCTCTGGTTTCCTCCCACAGACAAAAACATGGATTTAAGGTAAATTGAATGCTCTAAATTGCGTGTGATTGGCGCCTTGTCCTAGGTTTATATGCCCAGTGCCCAAAACTGATTATGTACTAGCAATTTTAGACATCCTAATGTTTTAATCAGACTGTTCTTTAAGAGCTTTGACAGGTTGACAGAATATTTCATAGAATATTTAAAGTGTTTAAAAGCTTTAGCTATGATGTCATGAAAGCATTTAGCTGTGCATTTGACCTGAAAGGCATCATGCAAAGCAAGTGTGTCTTTAAAAAGTCAAGCTCTTATAGTTGTCAGGTGCACCCCCCTGCAAAGTACCCAATCACTAGCTCTCCACTGCACTGCAGGACTCCTGGTTGGCTGTATTCAAGTGCACATCAGGTAGATTAGAGTGCTGCCACTTAATGCGTGCAGCAGCTGCTTTCCCCTGTGACCAGTCACGAGTAGGCTAGTATGAACCTTTTAGTGCTCTAATGCAGCACTGTGCATTTTTATTCTGGCATTGTAACAGAAAAGCTTTTTCATAAAGTCTGTACCTGCTTCCCTAAGCACTTGAAAATTGGATTTATGACAGATTTGGTTACTTCGATTCAGAGTATTAAAAGCTTGCATGCAGAGGTCTAAATTAATAATCAGCTTTTATGATTGGGCTGAATTCAGCTTCACTCTTGTCGGGTGCAACAAAGCATTAACTACATACGTCAACTACTAAAATTAGTGAAAGTGGATTTAGTGTAATGGTTAGTGACATGGTAGCTCAGTGGTTAGGGTGTTGGGTTTGCAATTTAATGGCTGTGATTTTGTATCCCAGTTCCAATGAATTTACAAATGTGGGTCCTTGAACAAGGCTCCCAATCCTCATTGATCCATGGGTGCTGTTTCAGCCCTGTGTTCTGACCCCAACAACCATGTTGGGATATTTTAGTCTGCTAAACAATTAAATATATCTTTATTTAATATTTCTCATGCCTCATTTTTATCCATGCTTTAATGCATCATGGTCTATTTATTACTAGAATGCTAGTGTGTACTGGTGTTGCTTCTACATCAGACTGACATTTTGCATGATCGCGTATCAGACGTTTAGGCACTTATTTTAGCAACTGAAGGCTGTTGGTTTGCTTGCTGGGCTTTTCCTGCCAACAGAGTATCTGAGCCACATGGGCCACACATCCATGGTTTGCACATAGTGCTGAAGAATCACCTCTCTATCGCTTCCAGGGGTCACCTTGGTCTTTTATATGTGAAGTTTGCATGTTATTCCAATACCTGGGTTCAGAACATTACCTTCCATAGACTAACCCCTGAGACACAAAATTGCCCCAGGTGCAAAATATGTGTTTGTTCTGTTATTGACTGTTTTTATTCCTTTGTTTTCATTTATTCTAATTTTTTATTTTATTTTATTATATTTGTTATATTTATTAGTGAGTTAAAAAGCTTCATACAATTGTCTAAATGGCTACTATCACATTTGTGCTGTTTGCATTTTTAAAAATAACTTTTTGGTACCATTATAAATGATGTTTGTGTTTTATCACATAAACCCAACAATATCTAGACAAATCTGCAGCTTCTAATTAGGATGGGGTAGCCTATTTTTTAAGGGATAATGCGGTGTAAAAGCATGCCAAATTCTCTCTTTCACTTTGTTTGTTTTTCTCTATAGTGTGACTTTCTGTGATACTGCATTAGTAATTTGCTCATTTTATTTAGGCTCATCTCTATCATACTCAGAGGCTTTAAAAGCTCATTTGCACACAGTGTTAGGCTTTTATTTAGTGTTAGGTTTTATTTACATTTGCATTTTACTTACTGATTTCTAATTACACTGAGTATGCTCAGTATGTGTTAGATTTTGACAGAAATATAAGTATGCTTGGGTCAGCACAGGTTAAATTTCTAAGACTCCTGTTGGACAAAAATATGTACACAGAGCATATTTTAACAATTTTTATTGTAACAAAGTGTGTGTGTGTGTAGACACTTCAAAATGGCACATTTCAAAATTTTCTCTTAAGAGGTTTAGGTTCTAAGGCTAAACCTCAAATATCTTGTCAAAATAACAGGTGAAGAAAAACTCCCTATTTAATTACCTTTTGTTTTTTTTAGAAGAAACTTTGTTAAACTTTGAGGAAATAAGAGTCAACCTTGCCTGCTGAAATTGTGCAATGAATGTATTCAATTGTCTGATTATCAGTTACTTACAAAGAATGCTTAAACTCTTCCATCTATTGTCTTTATTCTTTAAATACCTTTTTAGTTAGTTCCTGGTTACCCACATCATAATTCTGTTCCACTATGTGGGTACTACGGTTTAGCTCATGGGTACAGTTTATAAGGTTTTTCCAAACGCTCAGATAAAAAGACATCTGGGAATCATAATAGCCTCATTTAAGATTTTAGGTTTTTAAGCTTGAGGAGGATGGTAAAAAAAGAGGCGCCAATAGAGCTATATTCACTTATAAAGCACAAAAAAACACTTATAAGCACAAAAAAATAGTGGGCGTCATTTGAATAGCAAAGTCATCGCGAATATAGCTACGCCGAAGGTTGTGGTGACCTTGAAGTGAGGTGTGTTCTTGAATATTTTTAGCATGTTGCCAATTTTGGTGCGTTTTTGGTAAAAAAACACAATACTCTCTTCTAACACACAGGAAAACTGTATTAGTTTGTCCAACATATATATGACATGATTAGCATGTTATTCCTTGTACTGTAAAAAGATAAATACTATAATCTAGGCTTAGAAAACAGTGGGTGTTTTTAAAAAGCTCAAAAGCCATCACTGTATACTTTAAATGGCACTTTACAGTAATGAATGCAATTTTCCACTCTTCCCCCTCCTGTATGCATATGAAAATATAAGCTTTAAGCAGACTTAATTTGAAAAAAAAAAGGAAAGCACTGGGCAACTGCTGGAATATGATTCTAAGGGTGGTGACATTACTGGTAGTACATTTATGGCACAGTCACTCGAATTATGTGGTTGAAGAGAGACTGCCTTTTCTTCAGAAAATACTTTAAGTAAAATGGCTTCCAGGTACATAAATTAAGGTGTTACTTTTCATGAAAACACATCTCACTGGAAGCTATATTCATGTATTATAACAAGAATGACCACTCTGCAGAATTTGATCACTTATTTCCCAGTTGGAAAATGGTTGGTAAGTACAATTACAATAACCACAGGTTTTGGTTAGGAGATCTATTTATACAGTATGAAAGAATATGGGTTCTGAGTGACACATTTCTACTCTCAAGAGAATTCTAACTGTGCAGAGTTTTAAGGTTTTATATTCCTACTGACCAGCTATCATTTTCACTAATATTGACAGTAATCTTAAATTATCTGGTATCTGGTATTTTCTTGTCATTTCTTCACTACTGAAAAATATCTGCATCTAATAGTGACATCATTTACATACAGCTGTAGTGAGTTATGTTCTACCCATTTCCATGGGTTTGGAGATGAATGGCTTCAGAATGTTGGGACACAAGCTTGTTTTTGACATTAGTTGTCCAAAGTGTAAGGTTCCTCGGCATGCCATCTCTGCTTATAGAGCAGGAACCAGATTTTGGAAATAGTTAGAAGATCAGGATCTAGTACATTCCATCCCTTGATTGGAGCTAAGCTGCTGAAGGAAATGACTTATTGTGTGGCTGTGCAATGTCCCTACTGCAATTGAAATAACATGTTGCCAGCATCATATCCAGTGTGGGTGATCAAATATAGTTTGAAAAATAAAATAAAACTCTCCTTCAGAGTTTAACACCTCATTGTCCTCTGTGCAGAGCGTGGTTGCCAATGTGTACACCCCACTCCTGGCTAATGTGGATGAGCTCCTCTATGAGTTGCTCTTGGCAAATCAAGCATTCTTTCAGTCCTGCTGATTCCATAGGATAGCAAAGTCTTTCTGTAATAAGGTGTCTCAGGCATGAGGCAGGAATCAAATGTAGGATTTATTTAATTAAAGAAGCAACAGAACCAAAATACCTCAGGCAAAAAAGTCAATAATACAAAGGAGAGGTCAAAACCAAGAACACAATCGATGTATAAAATGCTCAGAATTGTTACTGAGAGCAAACAAGACTTTGCAATGAGAGATCTCTGCAGCAATCCTTAAAAACCTGAGGGAACTGAGGAAGATATGCTTGGCGTGCATGATTCAATACTTAGCTGATGGTTTACTTTGGTGATGGCATGCAAAAGCATTAGGTCCTTTGACAAGGTATTTTGCATGTTCTTGCAGTTACTGTATGGGCGACCTTTAACTACTATGTAAAATTACTAAATGAACTCCCTATTACCAACAGCTCCCTAGGCTAACTGGTTAAACAGAACTTTGATGAAAAATTTTTTTCATCAATGTTTACATTTTGTATATTTTTATTCATTTTTATCTTGCACACACATTTAGCTGGGGTGTGGTAGTAGCAATGTTATCTATCACACAGCCTCTGTGTATATGTAGACTGTGTGTGTGTATTTGCTTGTGGGGGTGGAACATATGATGCTATATAGCACTGTGTTGTTTATCTCTTCAATTTCTATTCTGTCTGTGCAAGTGAGCCATATAATTATTTTAAAGATGGTGCATAAATAACCTGTACAGCCATGCAAGACATTGTAGTATTAGTAACTTCCTGTCTGTCTGGAGACTGGTTTGCAGGCTGGCTTTTACAAATCAGTTATTAGTCAAAGCTGAACCTTTGACATATGCACATATTTGTAGTATGTTAAGTAGATTATATGATGCACTTCACAATTGTCACGGATATCCAAGATCCAGGAAACTGAGGCTCTCTTAAAGAGAAAGAGCGGGCTGGCTTAAATAATACCAAAACAGATCATGTGACCAATTAAACCGAACAATCAAAGAAAATGGAACACAGCCAAGAAATATAATCCAAAACCAGAATAAAACTAAAATGAAAAACATATCAAAACAAAACAAAGTCCAGGCAGTCAGGTGCTGCAGGGGCCTGATGATAATACAATAGCCAACTATTCTTCCTCCTTGTGGTATCATAAAAATAGTATATTGTTCCTGAATTGTCATAATTATAATAGTAATTCTTGGTATTGCAGTGATATTGACATGATGGTCTATTAGTGAGTGTTGTGCAGATACGAGTGGATCAGACAACAGTGCTGCTGGACAGAGAATAGTACACCAATTAAAACATGCAAGTGTCTGATCCACTCATACAATCATACACTACCCTAATAATACATGCTCTGTGGAAGTCCTGGTCATCATATAACAGAGTAAAGGGGACTAACAGAGTATTAAAAGGAATGGATGGACTACGGAATGTCACTGCAAAACAAAACAGTCCGTTTATACGGTGAATCGACAAACAATGAGCTCTAGCTATTAAAATGGCCTGTTAGTGTCTTAATTTCCTACATCATTTTCTAAATGCCTTTCCAGTAAATTACTCTTGACATCTTCTTTAAAACAAAAAAAAAAGTCCAAAAATGCAAAAAGAATTCCCTGCAAAAAGTTTGAGAATGTCTTTAATCTCCGTGTGTAGAAAGTGGGTGCATAACTAACACACAGTCCCTGCTAATGACGTTTCAGTTAAATACTGTGTAATCACATGTTTAATGTGAAGATTTGTGCAAGTTTCTCAAGGTTTATTTCTTTTTCTTTTTGCCTTTCCTATAGCACAGTTCAAACAAAGACTTCAACAAGGCCAGAACCAACAAAATCCCTCAAAGAGAAATAGATCATTCCTTTAGAAAGACAAGCCTATTTTGTCAATTTGTCTCTATCTGGGCTAGACAGTCAAGGTTAAAACTTTCATGCACAGCAGGTGCAGTAAAAGCAGAATGAGTGGAGGATAAACTGTAAGCATTGCTCGAAGATGAGATTGACTTCACTGAACTGATCGGATTACACCTATGCAGAAAGTTGCATAGTTCAGGAAATGCACAAGGTCAAAGAATTTGGATGAGCAGAAATGGGTGCGCTATTGATCTAAAATATGGACAGGACAGGATCTGGTTGTGTGCTCTAAGCCTCCAACTGAATGAGAAATTCATACACATTAGAAAATGCTGATCAATACAATTTTAACTCTTGTCTGTACTCTTGGAGAAGTGAATGTATTTTGTTTATTTTTTTGGTATATGGTTATGTACAGTATATTCATTCTATAACCTATACATATTACTGTATGCATCTAACAACATACTAATATATGTATGTGTATATATATGCACTTTATGTAAATGATATTATTGCACTTTTGGTTGGATGCTAACTACATTTTATTGGCTCTGTACCTTTTACCAATTACAATAAAGAATCTTATGTATAAACAGACAACACTAAGAACTGAATGGCAATCAAATTAAACTCCACAAAATCCACAAAAATACACATGCAAAAATTTGTTGTCTGTGTCATGTACCATGTTAGATATTTAAAATTATGTATTTTATAAAGATAAGCCAAGTACCAGCATTAAATATATAATGGTGCCCTTGGTCCTCTAGGGCCCAATTTAAGCAATCTTTAACAAGCCATCAACAATGCCATAGACAACTTAATTTAGGGCCTGCCAATGTGTCTGTGCTATCATGATGATGGGAAAAGAAAGCCTTACGCGATGCGAAATGGGCAAAAGGCATATACTAATTCATTATTCATAGGTGTATTTTGGGTGTAACGGGCAATAAGCCAATCAGTGGAAGATGTTAATAAACAGAGCAGCAAATACCAGATAGTTATGCTATTAGATTACAGTGTTTAAAAATAATATAATAAGTTATTTGAACGGGGGCATGCTGGCTTAGTGGTTAGCACGTTTACCTCTCAGTGCTAGGGATTCCCGGTTCAAATCGCAATCTGGCTGGAGTTTCCATGTTCTCCCCGTGTCCGCATGGGTTTCCTCCGGGTTCTCCGTTTTCCTCCAATTCTCCAAATTGCCCCATGTAGAGTGTGTGTCTGTATGAGTGAGTGTGTGACCAGCGATAGATTGGCGCCCTGTCCTGGGTGTATCTGGCCAGCGTTCCCAAACGTTCTCCCCTGGATGGGCATGGGGAACCCCCCCACGACCCTAGTAGAGGATAATGTATGGATGGGTTATTTGGCTTAAGATTTTTTATATGGGACATGAAAATTGGATTGAAGATAAGTGAAAAGTCTAAGATCCCTGTGTGGTAACTATTTTCATTAGAATAGATTTTACTAATGTCTCTCTGAGCACAGGGTCGTTTTTATTTTTACTAATTACAGCTCATAATCCTGAACGCTGTCATAGAGAGCTGCCATAATTGTTTTGTTCCATCCATTAAGTAGTGTTAATGGAGGAGCAGTGAGGTGGAGAATTTGTGTCTGTTTACTTTGCAATTCGCATAAATTTGGATTATGCCATTCTTTACATAACTGGGTGAAATACTTTGTACCTCTTTCTTTTATTTTAATACACTCACTCACTCCACACACACACACACACACACACACACACTACATTCTTATAGACCTCTTGGTAATTAGGCAATATTATGTGGCAATGTAGGCTTTTTTTGAACATTTGAACAAAAATGTGTTTGTGCTTACTTGGCACAGTTTAATGTTTGGCATCCATGCTGCATTTTAGGAACTGAGAGTTTTAGTGCTTTCAGGGCTCCTCCAAGTGCTTGTGGGCAAGAAAGCTCCAGGACAGGCCTGGGAACAGATCTCATCAACCTGCATTCTGAAGAATGCATGCAGAAGAAAGATTTTCGTTAGGATAGAAAAGTAGTTCACAGCATGTATACATACACACACACACACACACATTCTCACACACACACACATTTTTTTAAGGAACATCATCTTAATATTTAAAATAGCCTGTTCTACTAACATAATCTACTCAGTACAATAGAGTAAACTACCCCCACACTGGAATAGTCCAGGTTTCAAATTCTTTTGGGAAAAATAGAATTTCACATGTCAAAGATGGAAAAAGCCCATCCCAGGTTGTTACCAGTGAAGGGTGCAAAAATAGATCTAGCACGGAAGACGGTCCCTTTGGCATGAGTGAGCTACATATATGTGAAAATGCCATTACTGTGGAGGCTTACATTGGAATTTTGGATGCACACATGCTGCCACCAAGAAACGTCATGTCTGTTTTAAGAGGAATGGTGTTGTAAATGTAGAATGCGTGTGTCACTGGCCTGCCTGCAGTTCAGAATAGTCTCCTGATAAAAATGATCCATGATGCATAATGAACAGGCGATTCAGATGGCGGCTGTGTACTGCTTTATATATAGTCTTATATATTGCCAAGCTAAGGATAATCTGCAAAAATGAGTATAATTAATTCCCAAACAAATAACAAACACTAATTAAAAATGTGACCCATTGGTACACAATCCTTTGTCTCTTGTACTTTTTCATTGGAAAAAAAAAATTCTTTATCACTTTTTAAGTAAATGAAGGTTTTGTCTCATCTGTGGTCCTTTCATTATAATACTTAGGCTTGTTAATAATGGTCTTGCTATTAATGCCTACCTCCTGTGCCTCCAGTCACATGTTTCTTTATCATTGTAGAAGTTCCATCCTTTTCCCCCTCACATGTGGTTTATTGTTTGTGTTTGGAATATTATATAAGATCATGCGTTCAATTCCATCACCGTTGTCCAGTGTCAGCATTATTGTTCATTTTAAGTAATATCTCAGTTTTCATTTAATGTACCTTTTAACTGACTGTTTTCTTTAAGTGTTTTTCCCCAAAAAAACAAATCCATTTATAATATTTTTAGAAATTAAATTTTTACAAGTGGCTTCATTTTTTTCTATTACTGACTGACTAATCAATTATTATTAAAGCAAGCTCTCTCTCTATGTGCTTCACATTATTCTATAAATCCTCCTTTTCTTTGAAGAAAAATAAGAACTGTAATTGTGACAGTTCTGCTGTTAATATTGCTTTAACCCAGATATGTCCTGTTAAACATTTTTTATCTTTATAATAATAATAATAATAATAATAATAAATCACTGGAATTTCTATCTTGCTTTCTAGGCATATTACTTACTGTTTGGTTGTTATGCAAGTTTATTATATTATATTTTTAGAAAAACCTTCCACATTAGTAAACACTGAGTTTGTCAGATAGGGAATGACAGGAGCATTTATCATAAGCTCAGACGTTGTAAGGAAAGATGGGTAACTCTCAATTTTGTACCAAGAACATTTTTTCACTGTTATAAATGTAAAAATATTATTAGAAAGCCCATTCTAACAAGGTTAACTAACCAAAATTGTGATATTTATGTGACTATGGCTATTATGAGTAAAAAATTGCTCTTTCATTTGTCTAATCAATCTTTGTTTTTTTGTTTTTTTTTGCACTCTATGATTAACCACATCATTATGCACAACACGAGTAATAATAATACTACTAATAAAACAAATAATAATAATAATAATAATAATAATAATAATAATAATAATAATAATAATAATACTTATATAATAGCTTCCTTAACATTCTTTAAATTAAAATCTTTGATAGATTATTTCCCACAAAGTAATGCAAGTCTAAACTCCATGTACTATACTGTACATTAATGATTATGCCTTAGACAAAGGTTATACCTCATATCAATTCTAACTTGGTGGCATGAGGCAGAATGCCACAGTAAGAACAGAGTTGATAGAACTGGGCCAGCCTGCCTTCTGTAAATCGTGGTGTGTTCCACCTTTGTTGCAGCCAGTTGGCATCTGGACTTACCACACTTACCTGACATCTGTGTGTCTACTCAATGTGTCTACTTATGGCCTGAATAAGCACAGACACTTGACGCAGCATGGACCTTTTTGTTTTGGCAATAATAAAACATGTGATTGACAAGAGACAACTCATTTTAATTCAGAATTGACTAAGCAGTACAATGTTCAGAAGGACAGACTAGGCAGGAAGGAGTGCAGGTTCTGGGTTTCTCTCTTGCTCTTGCCTGTATGCAGTGGCACTGTGGTCTTTGGACATTGATAACCCAGCAGTTTGGGAAACTTACCTGATGATGGTAGGGAAAAAGTATGTGAAATCAATTGTTGATTTGTGAATTGGAGGCCAAACCATGATGGTAGGTGAGGTAAAGCACTTTAAGTGTGGCTATGTCATTTGTCTGTGTGCCTTTGCAGGGAGATGAAAGGACACAGGGGAGGATTTGAGAGAAACAAACTGTCTTGGTTACAGCATATTATCTATGATGGTAGCTTACTCATTATTGGTTGTCAATATAAAGTTTGGGGGTTAAAATCCTAAATGCAACGACATACCGTTGTCATAATTTGTTAGGTGTCCCAAATTGACATGGTGGACACATAAACCTCCAGGGGTGCTGTATCATCAAAAACACTTTTTTGAAAGTATAATTGGCTTGTATGTAATGATTTACAGAAAACCAAAAATATATTTTTTCAGAAATGTTTATGAACACATGAAAAGCAAAAAAAAACCTTTCTTTGAAGGGGCTATTGAACTATATGCATATAGTACTGTAGTATGTTGTATAATTTGCTTCCTTTATGTCATTTGCATTCTGAAGGCCAGCATTGTCACAATGAAGTCACAAACTCCACTGGAAGCCTTTCCAGCTTGACTGTGATTAGGAAAAGAGGCACAGAAATGTTATTGTCTGTTACAGTTATCTGGGCCACTCACGAAGGCGCCTGACCTGTGGCTATAAGCAGTCAGCCCCTATTGTAATGCCACTTCGGTGTCTCTTTTATAACCTACTAGTCTTTTCAATTATACTTTCTTCAAATGGCCTTTGTTGAGTGACGCTAAATTAAATATAAAATGCCTGTCTTTTTTTATTTTGCCTTAATAAACCAGCTTTAAATCTTGTGGTTCTCTGTTTGCTATTTGTGATAATCAGTGCTCTTAAAAGTGCAGTTCTTTGTCATTGTGTGTGGTTGTCCTTGATCTTTGGGTATATGTTGTGCATATGTGTCTGTGGGTGTCACTTTGTGTCTATTTTAATTATGGGAATCTGTCAAGGCTATTAACCTTCATTTAAGCATCTTAACCTTGTTTAACTCTGGTGTGCTGGGGTGAGGTATGTTTGTGTGTCATTGTGCATGGATGTTTATATCTGCTCTTGAGTGCTGGATATGTTTGAACAATAATGGCTGCAGGTATGCTTGCAAAATATTTAAGGTTGAATAAATGACTAACATAAATTGTAACATGTAAATTGATGAGAAACAAAATGTTTTCTATTGATCAGGACCATCACATAACTAAACAATACACCATACTAATCATACTATTGTCAGTTTTGCAGTGACACTGATGTGGTGAGGGGGTTTTAGTGCAGCAGTGCTGCTGTAATTTCATTTAAACACATTAGTAACACTGCTGGGATAGGAATAATGCACCAACCAAATAATACCTGCTTTGAGGAGGTACTGTTGGGGTCCTGACCATTAAAAAACAGAGTAAAGGGGGCTTACATAGTATCTACTATAATCTGCTATAAACAGATGGAATACAGTATCTAATTGTAGAACTGAAATTCCATCTTTATGGTAAGTCAAACTAATAAAATAGGCAATAAGTGAAGCAGAAAGGAGGTGTGTTCAAACCATTGACTGGTGTGTGTGTGTGTGTGTGTGTGTGTGTGTGTGTGTGTGTGTGGTGTGTGTGTGTGCATGTTGGACTGTGTGTTACATACATATACGTACATATATATATATATATATATATATATATATATAGTGTATTTGATATGAAAGGCCTGACAGCGGGATCGCTGATAAAATGTCTATAACCCTACACTATCCATTCATTCACTCCGTGCTCTGCTACAACTTTCATCACATCAATTTCATATTGCCAGTAGAAAAAGCTATTACCGATGGTATTTATGATTGTGCAGTTTTAGTTAGCAGAAACCATAGTTTGTTATTGGATATTTCTCTCGTCTTGGATATTTATTGCCCCATATGTCAAGGCTCACTGAGCACTGCCTGTTTTTAGATGATCAGTTAAGCTGATGCTGAGATCCCCCTGAACACAGTAAACCTCTGTTATATGGCTTTTAAAAGGGTTTGAGAAGGAACACCTGGATTTTTACATTTACAAAAATCTTTTTGCAATATATAATGACATGGTAATGGTTCAGTTCCTATTTTAATGGCAGTAAACAAATACGGCTTCGTGTCTCCATCATCCATCTTAAAATAACACTAAGCTAGTGTGCGTTTAAAAAATGGTGAATAGAGGTGACTGGGAAATCTGTAATAGAAAAAAAGACTGCTCTCTGTATCGGTCTCTCTGTCAGTTTGGCCTTAGTGCTTACTCTGTAATTCTGATTTTGGTAGAGAGTGACCTTGATGACAGAAAGATCAGACTGTTCGTGTTCCTCACATTAGACATGACAGTACCGATAGTGTAAGCACAGCTCTCTGATGCAAAGATTGGGCATATTTGTGCTGTGTTGATTTTCTTTCTTTTCCAACTCACATTTGTGGCTTTTGGAAGGTTTTATATTTTCTCCTGCTGCTTGTCCAATTGAATGGGCCATAGCTGCTCAGAGCAAAGTGTGATTGACTAAATGCTGCTGAAACATTAATGTTTACGCGGTCATGTGTGCATATGATGTAAGCAGATGTGGCTTGTTTGTCAGCTGACCTACTTTTCCCTAATTATGTATTAAAATTTTATAACTGAGACTGATGGTAATTGGAAGATGGATTGAGTATTTAAAGTGTGGTCCTCAGAAGGACATCGAGCATGTACTAATGGACATTAAATTCATTTGTCTAATTCTAGTAAAGTCTGCCAATGCAGACTGAAATCCAATGACAGTAATTTGATAAAAGCTAACTTTGTTTCCACAAATAAAGAAAATCTATTACTCATTAAATACTTTCTGGTTTTAAGTTCATTATGCAGTGTTCAGCAGTTTTGGGAAAGGTTAGCTGAGCTCAGCTGTTTAAAAAAAAAAAATAAAATAAAATAAACAAGTAGAGCTCCACCCTTAATTAATGTTTCCTTTGAAGTAAATCACACATACACATGAATCTCAGAATATTATACTTTCACAGATTTTTTTTTTAGCTGATCACTTTTAAAAAACACTGTGGTAGGTGGTCAGATTTTGTGAACAGACAGTCAGGAAATCAGGTCAGGTAAAGGGATGCACCCGGCAGGAAAAAAGCCAGAAGGTATTGTTGCTGGTCGTGGGTGTTTTAGTGTTTAGAAACATCAGGGTCTTTAGCCCAGATCCCTTATTCCCCCTCTGTCCTCTTCAAAAATTGCCCTTTCATGAGTGTATTTATCCATTTTCAAACTGTTACATTAATTTTGTTTGATCATTTATTAGTTATATTGGATAAAATTAAATAACATGAAATATGTTGGTCAGCAGTGGATGGCACATTCAGTTCTAATAAATGGTTGGCTGAAAATTTTTGAATAAACGAACCTGAGCTTCGGCAGAAAAGCTTGAATCTGTTTTACGAGTCAGTCGCAGGTGAGACAGTTTTAAAAAGGTTTTGTTTAGAAATACCGTAACTTTGCGACAATTTGTGCCTTCAGAAAAATTCTGCCGGTTTCTGAAAGCTGAGAAGCTGCTCTTTACAGCCAACATAGTTATTATGGTAACTTTACTCCCGGTACTGGTGAAAAAAATCTGTCTCCCTCACACACACACAGAGCATAGAAGCAACAGCTGATGGTGACACCATCGTACAGTCCCATTCCTGGAGGAGAGGTGGCCAGAGAAAGCTGGTCTCATTTGATCCAGGGCTACTGACAAAACATCCGGGGCTATAGCCCCGAAAGCCCAGGTCTAACGACGCCCCTGTTGCTGGTGATTAGCCAGAGTGCTAAAAGTTGTGTTGTAGCAGCCGCACCCCTTGAGAAATTGCAAAGATATCAATGCCCCAGTGCTTAGACGATAATTAACTACAGGTGTAACCACAGTTGAAGCAAATCATCACTCACCTGTGTCCAATCATCAAAGCGCAACGCTGTGCATGTAAAAAACCTTGAGCCACGGATATATTTCAAATATATGTTTTATTAAGCACTGAGTCATTTTTACTAAAATAAAACTAGATATTATTGTGAGTAGCAGAAATGTACTTGAGCTTTCAATGTGCCTTCACTTTTCCTCTGGTCAGACCTTTTAACAAAAAGATCCTTCTGCTTGTTCCAATAGTCAGTGTTCTAGGTATGTGTGCTACTACATCTGCATGCATGTGAGGATGCAGGTTACTTTGAGCCACTGCCTTACCAGGCCTGAATAACAATATGAACATCCCAAGGCAATGAATGAAGAAAGACAAATCATATCCAGTTGACCTTGCTGTAAGAGTTTTGAGATATTAAATGCTATTGATTTTTCTGCCATCTTTTACTTATCACTTTTGATTCTTTCTCTCTGTTACACATGCACATGGTCATTTATAAATACATCAAGAAAACTATTCAGCTAAAGGCTCAAAATAAATACAAACACATTATAATAAATAAAAGGTAATTCAGAAAATTAGAATGAAAAACTAGTTATTTATTTATTTTGCTATCCTATGTGCTTAGTAAATTAATCTAATTAGATTACACACAGGGCGGCACGGTGGCTTAGTGGTTAGCACATTCGCCTCTCAGCACTAGGGATTCACGGTTTGAATCCCCATCTGGGTGGAGTTTCCATGTTCTCCCCGTGCACGTGTGGGTTTCCTCCGGGTTCTCCGGTTTCCTCCCACAGTACAAAAACATGGATCAAGTCAATTGAGTTCTCCAAATTGCCCCATATAGAGTGTGTTTGTGTGAGTGAGTGTGTGCCCAGAGAAAGATTGCCGCCTTGTCCTTGATGTGTCTGCCCGGTGCCCAAGACGTTCTCCCCTGGATGGGCATGGGGAACCCCACCGCGACCCTAATAGAGGATAAAGCGGAAGATTATGAATGAATGAATGAATAGATTACACACAATGTTTTTTTTTTATGTTACATTGTTTGAATTATAATAAGTAGGTAAAGAAAAGTTTTTATACTTGTTTTGAAGGCAAAAATAAGGCAACGTAAAAAAAAAACCTGATATCCATAATTCATGTGTTATCTATTTATTTGTTCAACTGAATTAACAAAAAAGCGCAACATTTTAGTTTTTGCGAGAACTTTCAGTGGCAAACTTATTCTATTTGTTAAATATAAACAAATTTTACAAATTGATGCCTGGACACACTTGAAAAAGGTCACATCACAATATTTAAACAATTTGAGAATTAAAAATAAGAAGGGCCCCATTTTAGCCATTAACCACACAACTCACGGATTGATTTAGGTTGTGTTTGTGTGTCTTTGTTACCATAAAAATAGAAAAATTAGGCAAAATACATGTATTAATTCTCTAGTTCACGGATGTGTTTTGGCAAGTCACTTGCAATTCTCTTTAAGAGCCAGGTATGGGCATGGTATCACACTGGTTAGGGTGTTGGGCATTAACATTACTAATGTGGGTCCTTGAGCAAAACCCTTTACCCTCATTGCTCCAGGGATGCTGTATTAACCCTGTGTTCAAACCCTGACCAGGTTGTGATACTTGTCACAAGTCTGTTAAAACTGTCTGCTAACTGTCCGTAATGTAGGTGTGGTCTGACTTTTTGTGTATTGCTGTTGTAGTGGCACAGTTCGCAATGACGCACTTTTTTGTTGACGTAGTAAACGTTTATTTTATTTTGTATTCTTTTTATTGTTCATGTAAAAGTATAAAGTTAATTGTTTTGCCTATATTGAGGCAAGTTTACTCTCCAAAGATTGTCCAAGGTATGGGCATGCCGAAGAGTTCGACTTCGGTTTGGGTTCTGGTTTTACAACTGCATTTAGGGAAGCAAAGGTCCTCTCTGTTAGACTCTGTTAACTGCAGTGTGACGTGTGAGGTTAAATCGGTATGACCCTGTTAGCAGAACATTTCTGTGCTGTGCACTTCAAAACCACTAGGTCAAAATTAAATACCAAAGTGCTACCCACACAAACCCAAATTCGCACACTCTAAAATAAGAAATTTGTGTTTTAAGAGTCTAGAAAATTCAATAACATTTTTCCGGGATTAAAAGTTTTATCAATGCAGAATCAGTGCTTAATTTAGATTTTTTTGCTACAATCCTTTCTACTTTTTCATTCTGCTTTTTTGTGTGATGACTTAAAATAATAGAAAAAAAAACTTATTTGAATATTATCTCGCATAAAAGCCATTCAAAAAAGCTGATATGCATTTTATAGCTTAACATCTCAAAGGCATTATATAATTTTTTGGTGGTATAACTATCTTATATTGATGGGAATGTTTGATAAATGCATATGATTTGGCTTCAGTGACAATATAGCTAGTCATTATTTTAATTGCACAAAAACTTTTTTTATTGTATAAAATATTCAATTGTGTACTTAAAGCTAGCATATCATGTAAAATATGCAAATATCAGTGGGGAATCATTAGGGGTTTCTGAGACATTCTAAAATATGTATAATTAAAATTGCCACACACTGGCAGGCACAGCAGTTACAAGTTGGAGAAAAGAAAATAAATTTAAAATTGTATTTAGTTGTAACTATAGCTATAATCTGAAAAAATGATCACTGAAGAGAATGACAGCTTTATACATGTGTTGGGTACATAATTTTATCAGTACATCTGTTTGTGGACTACAGTACACACTGCATTAGTCCTCTTTACTCTGTTCTCTAATGGTCAGGACACCAATAATAGCACCGCAGAGCATGTATTATTGGTTGGTGCATTATTCCTATCTCAGCAGCGTGACTGAGGTGGTTAACATAATTATAATCTCAAACACATACACTAAGAAATTTATCTGGAATTGTATACAAATATATATTTTATTCTGCTGTTATAGCCCATCTGCCACAAGTTCAAAGGGTAATTTAAGTTTTGAAGCCATTATGTCAGCGCCAACTAGTCTGGGCATTCTTATTAATGTCTCTTATTAATAGAAATGAAACTAAATCTAAAACCTAATGCAAATTATTTCAATTTCAGAGGAACTTAAATGCGTTGCAATTCATGCCTGTTGTGATTTTGCAGTAGGATAATCAATAGAACTTTAATTATTTACAATTCTCAGTGGAGTTATTTTGCAACATTTTACAAACAAATGTCAGTAAGTCATCAAGTTGGAATGCATTATGAAATATGAAGTATTTTTAAAGTTTATCAGAAGGTAATTAGTAGCATCTTGATGTACTAATAGAGTCCTTTATTTAAACTGTTACCTTTTACTTTATTAGTTTACAAAACAAAAAATGTGTATAAAAATATGTAACTACACCACTATGTGACAGGTTATATGTTTGGGTTATTGCATTGGAACCTAGTATTTCTAATTTTAAGTATTTCACTTATTTTAAAAATCAATAAAAAATCTTTCAGGTTTAATTTAATAGCTATTGTTACATGAGGAGACTTAACTAGAAGGCTAGAGGCTGTCATTTAGGAACTCAATAAAGTGTCTGTGAGTGTTGTGTGAAATTGATTCCATTATCCATATGTCTGAGCGCCTCTTGCCATCCATGCATCATTTTTGGTCCTCCGTCCATCTCCTGGTATCACTCATCCTCGTTGATTACGACACCCATCACTATGAAAAATGAGAAATCAATAGGTTGTTGGTGCTAAAACATTCCCCTGGTGCAATGGGTAAACATTTGCAGGTGGCGTGGTGCCCATGCTCATAACGGCATTTATCAGTCAGAATCCTTAGAGTCAGTGCAAATGTGCATTCAGCCTTTTAAATGTTGCTAGAAATACTATAAATTTAAGGAAACATTTTTTAATTAAGCATTTTTTTCGGTAGATCAGAGCTCCTCTGATGTTTTGTGGATAATGAGTCACTTTGCATCAAGTACTGTCATTATATAATGGCATGCTGTTATTGCTTGATTGTAAGAGTAGATTTATGAGTGTAAAATTTAATTTTAAATTTAATCGTTTAACTACAGGTTATGAAATATATTTAGATAATGAAATTGTTGTATACACTACATATAGCTAGCATAGTTAGCATTCTTTACATTACTGTGATGGACATTGGGACACTGCTTTGTCTTTTCAAGGTGCCACAGTCTGGTCAAGGGCTGTGCCCCATTTAAAAATATTCTTTCCTGGCTTATATGGCAAATGTACAGCACACTGATTTTGGAGGATATTACAGTGTTATTACTATTGTCTTTGCACCATATTGCTCAGTAATAGATGCTCTGCACCAGGACAGTGCACCAATTTTATGCTGCTGAACCTTTTTGGGGATTGGGGACTGGCCAACAAGAGCATAAATGGACAGTGGGATATACAGTATCAGGATTTCCCAGTAAGTTTGGAGCTGTGGCATGCTATGCATGGAGATATAGAAAAACACAGAAGATCAGAGAGAGCAAGAGATATGAATAGTCAAAAACAGCGACACACAAAGTCTTTGTGTGCATGTGTAAATGTGTGTTTTAAAAGCACTAATTTTAAATAAATTCAATGTAAAGGAAATTTGACACTTTACCCAGTCCGAAAGTGCGGTCGGCCAGCGCGATCATAAAAAGAATGCAAAAGCACTGGGCATGCAGAACAATTGCCCTTTAAAAATATATCCATCCATCTTTCGCTTTATCCTATATTAGGGTCGCCATGCCCATGCTCATGCCCATCCAGGGGAGAACGTTTTGGGCGCTGAGCAGATACACCCAGGACAGAGCACCAATCTATCGCTGGGCACACACTCAATTACTCACACAGACATACACACTCTATATGGGGCAATTTGGAGAACTCAATTGACTTGATCCATGTTTTTGGACTGTGGGAGGAAACCGGAGAACACGGAGGAAACGGGGAGAACATGGAAACTCCACCCAGATGGGGATTCGAACCCAAGCACTGAGAGGAATCCCTAGCACTGAGAGGCGAACGTGCTAACCACTAAGCCACCAGCCCTTTAAAAATATATCTAAAATTAAAATGCTTTTATTGGTTTAACAATGTCTTTGTCCTCTTGCTCCTCTATACCTTAGAGAATTGCTTGTTAGATATGTTCCAGTTGGAAATTTCAGAGATATGTGTTTTAAGTAACTTGAAAGTGTGTACTGAATAAATGGCTTCCCAACCCCTAGAGAAAGAATTCAGGAGCTTTGTGTCATAGTTGCAAACATATGGCCATTGGATGGCCTTAGTCTTCTAGTTAGGGTTAGGTAAAGAGGAACAAGAGGATACAGACAAGAGGATAAAGCCATTTTAAAACCAATAAAAGCATTTCATAATCAGTTCTAAAACACAAGGGTGGTCATTTCAGTGATTGAAGTGCTGGTATAATGCAATCTCTTGTTCTCATGTAGGTCAGCAGTTTTTGAGAGACATTATCTGCTTTGCTGCAGAATTATAAGAAAATGCAGTGTCATGTCACTTTATCAATGTGATAGTTTAACATTATGTCATCGGTAAACAGTGGAAACATTAAATTACACACCTTTATATTAGTTTGAATCAAATATACCCAAGTATTCAAGTATTGTCAGAAAGAACGAGCCTATGCAAAAAACATAACAATGCCACATTGGCTATATTGCCAAAAGAATGTGATCGTCAGCCTTTGCACACATATGAACGTTTTGATTTTGGTTTTGGTCTATCAGTTTAAAGTTTGGGGGTTCAAACCCGCAGTCTGCTTACAGTTACCTGTGTGGGCCCCTGAGCAAGGCCCTTAACTCTCATTGCTCCAGGGGTGCTGGATCATGGCAAACATTGTGTTCTGACCGTAATGCGTTGGATCCAATAAAATAATTCTGCAAAATAATTTAATGCCTTAATTCATGGTGCCAAATTTGATATCTGCACAGCCTTTGCAGCTATAACAGCTTTAACTATTCAGTAAAGGTTATCCACATGGTTTAGTTGTGTGAGGAAAACAGAATAAAAGCATATACATATCTATGTGCTTTTTACTCCTTGTGGAACAAAAATGTGTTACATTAACAAATGTTAAACTCTTTATTAAGGGGGGGCTTGATGGCATGGTCAGCCCATCCACATGGGTTTTGTCCATGTGAACTGGCTGCTCTAAATCGCCCCTATATCGTGTGTGTGTGTGTGTGTGTGTGTGTGTGAGTGAGTGTGTGCCCAGTGATGGAGTTGCTCCCTGTCCTGGGTGTAACTGCACAGCGTCCAAAACATTGTATTCTGGATGGGCTTGGAAACCCCCCCCACACCATTACTGTGATAGAGGTTTAAGTGAAAGATAATAAGATGAGAAAAGCATCATGAAATACGTTATTAATACGTTCATGTTTAATCTTTTCGTTGTTCGTTTGTTTGTTTGTTTTTTGCTAAAGTGACCATGGCCTGTAACTTAAACAAGTTCTGTCTGTGAGCGGAGTCAGTTCTCTGCTGGGTTAGTTCATTTCTCTGGACCAGAGTAATATTCCCAGTCTTGATAAAATCTTTTTTGTAGTCTTTTACTCTGTATCTGTGTTGGGTCAGCCCCACTGATCCAGATTCACAATTACAGGTTTCCTTCTTCATGGGTCAGGACTGCACTGTGAGCCAGGTAAAAGCAGGAGCAGAAGAAAATGTAATTTTGTTGAAGTGAAGATGAGGTGGTGGGTGTCTCTCTACCATGACCTTGGGGCCAGAAAGCTGGTGATTTTTTCATTTATTTTTATTTTTTGTGTGTGTACCAGTAAAGCTGATAATATTCACTAGTGCTATTGGCAGTTCAATGTATTAATATTACAGGAGGGCTATTTTTCCTAATGGGCTTAAATAAGCACTTTTGTGAATTATATTTTGAATTATTAAATAAAATCCTTATGGAGGTATGATTTTACACAGATAACATAACTTAAAGAACAGCATTTTTTTAAAGATTGCATGTGAAATTATAAGAAAACACAATGCCACATGATCAGTTTATTAGTTTGTTTTAACTGGGAATTGTAAATACATGGTAGCTCAGTGGTTAGGGTGTTGGGTTATCAATCTGCAGGTTGTGGGTTTAAATCCTAGGTCAACTGAAGGTACTAATGTGGTCCATGAAAAAGGCCAATTACCCCAATTGCTCAAGGGACGCTGTGGCCAAGCCTGTGCTCGCTTTATAAGTCACTTTGCACAAAGTCGTCTGCTAAATGACCAAATAAATAAATATAATTGTATTATATTCTGACACTTAATTAAACACTTACTGTGTGACTTATCAGACAGGTAAGGGCATTTATAATAAATCTGTTAATCAAGTCATAATGCTGCTTTTTCACTTTTTCTCTCTCACTTTCTTTGTGAAAAACTGTAACACATGCAATGTGTGTATGTACAAGACAGTAGATTTTGTACTTCCATGTCAGTGTGCATGTATGTGCATGGCTGTATGTATGGAATGTAAATGCAAAGAAATATGTTTACATGTCCAAAATTATGTGTTTCTGCTAAGGCAAAATCCCAGTGAATTACAGCCATGCCCACATATTTTTTAAAAGCATGTTCTAATTATAGTCTCAAAAAGAGTTATTAATATTTAAAGTAACATCTTATGAAAGAAAAGCAATGTTAGAGTGTTTTTTTTTAATGCCCACAAACAGGCACAAAAAAAAACTATAAAAATTGGGAGTTGTAATTGCTTTTGTTGCATTTGTGATTTCGAAATGAAGCTTAGAACACACATCTGACTGAACCTAGGCAGATGTCATCAGACGTTTCGGGTGCTGGGCAGATACACCCAGGACAGGGCCCCAACCCATCGCTGGGCACATACTCACTCACACACAGACACACACAAATACACTCTATATGGGGCAATTTGGAGAATTCAATTGACCCTGAGCCATGTTTTCCTCCGGGTTTCCCGGAGGAAACCCACGTGGACACGGAGAGAACATGGAAACTTCACCCAGATTGGGATTTGAACTGGGAATGTTCCTGAGAGGTGAACATGCTAACCAAAATGCCACCTAAAAAAGCCCACGCCTAAAACACATCTCATGACAAGGCATATTTTCCCTTCCTTACTATAGCAAAGACCCAATGACACCCAATGCCCCTAATCCATTTTACTTCTTTTTGTTGTCATACTTGGAGAAATTTCCAAGTGATCTTCAAATGATTCCAACAAAACACCACCTGAATTTGTACATGACAGTTTGTACCAGAGGCTAAAACAACCTTTAAATCAGCCTTGCTTGTGGCTAAATAATGGCAGTGTTTCTGTTCTGATGTGACTTGTCTTACTTACTATGGCAGTAGTGAATGCACAGCCAGGCAAAGTGAGGAGTAAGGGGGTGTTGAAGAAGGTGGGGGATGAGAGCTATATTTAACTGCAGATAGGGAGCTAACTGTTTATTGCACTAGAGTTGTGTGAAGACTCCTCATGCGTCAGCAGCCTGAAAGTAATTGGGCTCCAGCTTGTTCCATGTTCTAATCTACCCAGTTTATGCTTGTCTATTTATTGATTTAAGCAGACAGCCACATATAACCAATTTGGGGTGGAGCAGTGTGCTATGTATATGTTCTGGATTTGTAAGCTATAGGTAGACAGATTAGGTTTATATTTGAATACTGACAAAAGATCAACCATGTTTCAGCAGTACACAAGTTTGTAATCAAAGACACAGGCAAATCCAATGAAAAGACAATAATTTGTATTTCATTAACAGCGATTAGTAAGTAGTTAATTTGCCTTTTCTGATTTTGTCTTCTGGTATTTCTTTGTAGTAAATGATCAACATTCACTTACCTCCTAAAATATTTATGATTTATGTTACTAGTAGTGCAAAGATATTTCAATTGAGAGGAACTAATATATGCAAAATCACAGAATATTTAGTTTGGTTGATGACAGTAAAAAGGTCCATCATTTGATAAAAAAGGGTAACTGTCCACAAAACACTGTGAATAAGAACTGATACTATGCAGAATGTTTAAAAAACACTCTTAGTATGATAGGTAGACATGCTTATTAGCAAAAAACTACACATTAGTACTAGACACATTTTTTCATGTCTTTCAACATACATCCACAACAATGCTGGTAGATTTGGAAATAAAATTTAAAAATCTGCTTTATTATTATTATTTTATTTTTTGTGTTTTGTTTTTTCCATGTAAAGCAAGTTTTGTACATTTGTAAATTGCATTATGTAAATATTTGGATTGTTATGTGCAAGTGCAGTTGTTATCTCTACCAGCAGGGTGAGAACACACACACACACACACACACACACACACACACACACACACACACACACACACACACACACACACACACACACACACACACACACACACATATATATGGCGGCATGATGGCTTAGTGGTTAGCACTTTCGCCTCTCAGCACTAGGGATTCCCGGTTCGAATCTGGGTGGAGTTTCCATGTTCTCCCCGTGTCTGTGTGGGTTTCCTCTGGGTTCTCCGGTTTCCTCCCACAGTCCAAAAACATGGATCAAGTCAATTAAGTTCTCCAAATTGCCCCATATTTACAAATATATATATATATATATATATATATATATATATATATATATATATATATATATATATATATATATATATATATATATATATATATTTACAAAAAAAAACAAAAACATACTCACCCTCCAGGATGGTCAGATGGTTTGATATATATGTATGTGTGTGTGTGTGTGTGTGTGTGTGTGTGTGTGTGTGTATATGCATACATTGACTCAAAAATATTATTTTTTATCCTAATCTTCATGAACCATGTTAAACAGAAATACAAGAATGATGTGGGTATTAATGATGTGGGTTCAAGGGTAAAAAAAAAAAAGAAAGAAAAAAAAAAAGAAGTTCCTTGGTCTCATTGCCCAGGGGTGAAAAGGGCAGTGTTAATGAATAATTCACCAGCATGTCCTCCTCCTAGACTGGGGTCATGTGGATGACATCACTGAGGGAGCGTGTGAGTGTGAAAGGTATGGGATTGAATGAGAGCAGACTGCTTCTCCCTCGCGTTGCTTCTCTCTTCAGCAGGATGTGATTAGATTAATTAGAGTGGGGAGAGAGAAGCGATGTGTGACACAGCGGGTCATGGAGTGAAGATGAACCATTCCTCTCATTCTGCCATCGATCTGCTCTGTACTTACTGTCACTTATCACCCCCCATACCCCCGCCCTCTCCCTCGCGCCCTCAAAATTCTTTTCTGCTCTGTACAACACAGTCTCTCTACATCTGCCATCCATTCACTTAAGCAGAAAAACTTGCTAAAGCTGTTTAAATGTGTTCACACGTATTTAGTGCTTACCTGCCCTAATTTAGGGGTCCACACAACTAAGGTGTTTTAAATGTATTGTTTTTGTTAAGATTTTTTCTTCTTTTTACCTGGATTAGAAGAAATACACTGGATAAACCGTATGTCATACAGATATAAAACTTTGTCAATAGTGATTAGGCTATCCTGTTACTCAGGAGCCTTGAACAGATTTGGACATGTACAATAAAAGGGGTGGATAATAAATGTACCAGTTTCTCAGGAACTGTGTCTATAATGCAGCTAATCCACCAACCCATAAGTGCTGCCTACAAACACATATGGTTACTAGGAACACTAACTATATATACAGTGTATATATATATATATATATATATATATATATATATATATATATATATATATATATATATATATATATATATATATATATATATATATATATATATATATAGTGGGTTGCAAAAGTATTCATACCCCTTGAACTTTTCCATATTTTGTCACATTACAACCACAAACATAAATATATTTCACTGGAATTTAATGTGAAAGACCAACACAAAGTGGTATACAATTGTGAAGTGGAAGGAAAATTATACATGAATCAACATTTTTTTTACAAATAAAAAACTGAAAAGTGTGACGTGCAAAAGTATTCAGCACCCCTGAGTCAATACTTTGTGGAGCCACCTTTTGCTGCAATTACAGCTGCAAGTCTTTTAGGGTATGTCTCCACCAGCTTTGCACATCTAGTGACTGAAATTCTTGCTCATTCCTCCTTGCAAAACAGCTCAAGCTCAGTCAGATTGGATGGAGAGCGTTTGTGAACAGCAGTTTTGAGATCTTGCCACAAATTCTCAATTGGGTTTAGGTCTGGACTTTGACTGGGCCATTCTAACACATGAATATTCTTTTTTTTAAACCACTCCATTGTAGCTCTGGCTTTATGTTTAGGGTCGTTGTCCTGCTGGAAGGTGAACCTCCGCCCCAGTCTCAAATCTTTTGCTGACTCCAACAGGTTTTCTTCAAAGATTGCCCTGTATTTGGCTCCATCCATCTTCCCATCAACTTTGACCAACTTCCCGGTCCCTGCTGAAGAGAAGCACCCCCAGAGCATGATGCTGCCACCACCATATTTGACAGTGGGGATGGTGTTTTCAGAGTGATGTGCAGTGTTATTTCTCCGCCACACATAGCGTTTTGCATTGTGGCCAAAAAGTTCAATTTTGGTCTCGTCTGACCAAAGCACCTTCTTCCACATGTTTGCTGTGTCCTCAACATGGCTTCTGGCAAACTGCAAACGGGACTTCTTATGGTTTTCTTTTAACAATGGCTTTCTCCTTGCCACTCTTCCATAAAGACCACATTTGTGTTGTGCACGACTAATTGTTGTCCTGTGGACAGTTTCCCCCACCTGAGCTGTGGCTCTCTGCATTTCATCCAGAGTCACCATGGGCCTCTTGGCTGCCTCTCTGATCAGTGATCTCCTTGTTCGGCCTGTAAGTTTAGGTGGACGGCCTTGTCTTGGCAGGTTTACTGTGGTGCCATACTCTTTCCATTTCCGGATGATGGATTGAACAGTGCTCCGTGAGATGTTCAAAGCTTTGGAAATCTTTTTATAACCTAAGCCTGCTTTAAACTTCTCCAAAACCATATTCCTAACCTGTCTGGTGTGTTCTTTGGACTTCATGATGCTGTTTGCTCCCCAATATTCTCTTAACCAACATCTGAGGCCGTCACGGAGCAGCTGTATTTGTACTGAGATTAGATTACACACAGGAGGACCCTTTTGAGTCATTAGCACTCATCAGGCAACTTCTGAATGCAATTGGTTGCACTCAGGGAAAAGGGGGCTGAATACTTTTGCACGTCGCACTTTTCAGTTTTTTATTTGTAAAAAAAATGTTGATTTATGTATAATTTTCCTTCCACTTCACAATTGTATACCACTTTGTGTTGGTCTTTCACATTAAATTCCAGTGAAATATATTTATGTTTGTGGTTGTAATGTGACAAAATATGGAAAAGTTCAAGGGGTATGAATACTTTTGCAACCCACTGTGTATATATATATATATATATATATATATATATATATATATATATATATATATATATATATATATATATATATATATATATATTAAGATTAGATTTAGCCTTACTTACATCTGCTATTTTCTTGCTGTACATCCATTTTAGGTTACGTTGTTGCAATTATTTAATGTTACTTTATTTGGCCTATATTGTCAATAATTGCAAGAATTTGTACACGCAATTGTTAAAAATCTGAAGTTTTTGGTATATGTAACAGTACTAGTATGACCTACTTGCATAGTTAAAAAAAATATTTCAATGTAAAAAGAGAAATATATTTGCCAGACAGTTAACAATTGCAATAAGGATACAATGAACCATCTAGCATTACAAAGATTCATCGTATAGAATCATTCCCTCTGACGGTTGTCTGGCAACTCATCAGATGTTTATGATGTAACTGAGAGGAAGAGGGAAGATTCATAGCTTTTGGCGTCTTAGCTGTTATTACTGACACCTTAGTCCAGGGAGACATGATAAAGTGTTTTTATGCTTAGTTTGGTGCAGTGGTTCTCAAATTACAGACCTTAACACACAAAGTGTGACCTATGTGTTTCCTAAATACTTAGAATGTTGCACTACAGGTTAATGTCTCTATTGCTTTGAATAAATAAGTGAAGGGTAGTTAAACTGATCTCACAAATCTGTAAAAATCTAAAGGTTTGTTTAAAAAAAATATATATATATTTTTTTTGCTGTGTACAATTTTAGATGCTGAAAAAATAAGTAGCACCCCAAGATATTAATACTTTCAGTGACCTTCAACCATCATACACTGTCCCCAAAAACAGCAAACAGTCGCTGTTTAGCACTGTGAAAATAATAATAATCAATGCCTCAAGATCAGGAGAAGGCAATAGGTGGTAGCAAAATGTTTTCGAGTAGAGTTGATTTACAACTTGTAATGCAATAAAAAAACCAGATCATTTTAAAAAATGGTATAAGTCTAAAAAATAGACATATACTGTATCGACATACTCCATACTGGAGTTGTAGTGCTCTGTAGAAACATTTTAAGCACAACTATAAAAAAGTAATTATTAGAAAACATTTATGCAACCTTACAACTAAACTCTGTATCAGAAGTTAAAAAAAATATATATAAAAAAAAAACTTTTGAGAAACAAGTCTTCTGATCTGTTGAAGATAAAATATAACCATTTTTTATTGAGCAAATGAGGGAGCCAAATTTTATGACAAGAACATCCTTTCACCTGCTAAGCACAGCAGTGAATCAATCGTGTTTTGAGTTTTCGTTGGAAGAAGTGATATAGGGAACATCACATTCTGAAAGGGAAGAACAAGATTAAATATTTACAAGCTATTCTAAAAGCAAGCATTGTATCATGTGTAAATTGTTGCTGCTGATAAAAATAGAATGGCATCTAAAACAGGATAATGTTTGTCCAAACTGAAACACAAAATTTGTAGTAAAAAGGTTTTGCCACGGCCCTAACAATTTTTCTGATTGTGGATTTCAGATCAACAAGGATACAAGGAATCCCAAGAACTCAAATAGAGCTTGGGAATAAATGGACAAAAATCTTCTAAATGAGTATTAAACGCGCTATTAAAAGCATCTGCAAACTCTGACACTCACCAATTGGTGTGTATTAAATACTAACTATTCAGAGTATGAGTGCTAATGGACCCATTTATTCCAAAAATGTGTCCTGTTGGTACATTTTTTTTTACATTGCCATAACATTATATTATGTTGTTCTGCAGACATATTTGGTTAAAGAAAATATGTGAGTGCTATGTGTTTCAAGTTCTTGTAGTAAAATATACTTTTAGGATTTAAGAAAGGGTGGCACGGTGGCTTAGTGGTTAGCACGTTCGCCTCTCAGCACTAGGGATTCCAGATTCGAATCCCCATCTGGGTGGAGATTCCATGTTCTCTCCATGTCCGCGTAGGTTTCCTCTGGGTTCTCCGGTTTCCTCTGGGTTCTCCGGTTTCCTCTGGGTTCTCCGGTTTCCTCCCACAGTCCAAAAACATGGATCAAGTCAATTGATTTCTCCAAATTGCCCCATATAGAGTGTGTCTGTGTGCATGTCTATGTGAGTGAGTGTGTGCCCAGCGATAGATTGGCGCCCTGTCCTGGGTGTATCTGCCCAGCACCCAAAACTTTCTCCCCTGGATGGGCATGGGGAACCCCACCGGCGACCCTAATATAGGACAAAGCAGAAGATAATGAATGGATGGATTTAAGAAATATATATATTTTTTCTTTTGTATCTCCAAACATTCATTCATTCATTCATTATCTTCCGCTTTATCCTATATTAGGGTCGCGGGGGGTTCCCTATGCCCATCCAGGGGAGAACACCCAGGACAGGGCGCCAATCTATCGCTGGGTATATCTCCAAACACTAAAATGAAATACTGCTTGAAACTACATACAGTTCCTGTTTTGTATGATAAAATTGTAAAATAAACGATTGTATGTGTTTTGAATTTGTTATGACTTTTAAATAAATTACCATGTAATTATTTTCAATGTTTGCATTAACATTTGCACTAACATTTCGAAACATCTCATCTTATTATCAAAATTTCGGGTACTGGGCAAAGAAACCCAGGACAGGTCACCAATCTACTCACTCACACACAGACAGACACACTATATAAGGGCAATTGAGAGTACCCAATTTACCTTGAATTCATGTTTTTGGAGTGTGTAAGGAAACTGGAAAACCTAAAAAAAAAAACACAGCCACAGGGAGAACAGGGAAACTCCACCCAGATCAGGATTTGACCCTGAAACGCCAGCTATTTCGGGTGAATGTGCTAAACACTAAGCGACCTTGCCACCCGATATTCCACAATTATTCATTCATTGTTTTTTGCTTAATCCTGTATTAGGATATCATAAGTGAAGGGGGTTCCCCATGCCCATCCAGTTGAGAAAGTTGGGCAGATGAACACAGGACACACTCACTTACACAGACACTCTATATGGGCCAAATAAGAAGCAAATTGTTTTTTTTATTGAAAATGTATAAACAGTTCACACAGAATCTGACATTTTTTACAGTCATTTGGCTAGTTAACATCTCTGAAAGAATTGTAACATAAATGAATGAATGAAGCTTTAGTCTCTCCCTCTTGCTGTGTTTCTTTATGTATTCTCTCCTTTGCTCATGCTCAGTCATTGCACTCATGTTTTCTCTGCAGCCAGAGCTGGTAATTTACAGATGATCTAAATGTTTTGTTTGGATAAGCGTCTGTGACGGTTTAAAAAATATCGATGTGTCAAACATGAAAGGTGCATCTTGGCACAAACTGAGCTTATGTGTACAAGAAGGAATCAGGAGAGTTATCCAGGATGGCTCCTATTTTTAGGCTTTGTAGCTGACTCTGTAAGCCCAAGATTATATATTCATCCTGATTATTGTCCATGTGAGTTGTATGCAATATGTCATTCTATTTCAATAAAAGCATACCAAGCATTTGGTATGAAAAACGTGTCTGTGACAAGTATTGTTGCGCTCCCACATCCCAGACAGTTATATTTAATCTCATGTGAGTGAAGCTCAGAAAACTGGGATGTTTTTTTCTCTATAAAAGATCAGCAAAAGAATTACAGTAGGGATAATAAGGGCAACTGGGGCAGTCTATAAGCCTTACAAATGCAGTGAAAATGTGTTTAAATGAGTGAAGTCAATTTTAGAGGAGCAATTAGGGTTCTTTTATGTACATCAGTAACAACCCATGGCAGTCTCCCTCCATTTTGACTAACTTGCATTTTTTTTTCTCTTTATAGCCAAAATGGCATTAAATTACAACATCATAGCATTTCCCTTTGACACATGGTATATCTGAAGCCTATTATCCTTCTGAGTGCAGAATGTTTGGAAGCTTAAAATTCTTAAAGCTTAAAAAGTGTCAGCATTGGGACGTTGCATGTCATATGTTGGGTTTTTTCTTAGGGGCATGACCTGAATTTATCATGTCTCTTCTGTACCCATTTTTTAGCGCATCACTACAGTATCCATGTTCTGTGTTAGTCGTGTTTTTGTCACCTTATTTTGCAGCCATGTCCATTGTTGCACATAGGACCAATTTCTTGGTGCACTTGCAC
Organism: Corydoras sp. C115; assembly: GCA_019802505.1. NCBI lineage: Eukaryota > Metazoa > Chordata > Actinopteri > Siluriformes > Callichthyidae > Corydoras > Corydoras sp. C115. The sequence goes on along the minus strand of JAFMOC010000021.1, from coordinate 5,887,229 downwards.
AGTCGTAAACTCATGCCAAGTGGTATGTAGGATGTGCATGTACCTTAAGATATTTTATATTTATAATTATGACTGCGTAGGTTATCTCTGGGTTCTCCGGTTTCCTCCCACAGTACAAAAACATAAATTCAAGGAAAATTGACCTATATAGTGTGTGTGTGTGTGTGTGTGTGTGTAAGTGCCCAGCGATAAATTGGCCCCCTGTCCTAGGTGGATCTGCCCAGCACCTGGAACATTCTCCCCTGGATGGGCATGGGTAACCCCCCCCCCCCCCTTCCCCCACAACCCTGGTAGAGGATTAAGTGGAATGAATGAATGTTTAATAAAATATCTTGACTCTTGTGGTTGGGTTCTGCATGCCCAAATTTACCAGCATGCCTTGTCTTGTGACATTCCCAAAGCAAAAGTAAGTAAGACTCCTTGCTGTTTTATTCATGTTGCTACATTATTCATTGTGTCTGACATAAAAGGATGCTGGTGTGTACCTGTAGCTTTCATTTCTTGATTTACACAATTTGTTCATGTCCCTGATGTAACTTGGGTTAATGTGTTTATCAGGTTTAGTTGGTGTTATTAAAGAGAATAAAGCCTTTTCTTTTAACAGAGAATAAACAATTTAACATCCCGCCAACAGAATTTTCACGGCTTGCGTCTGCGTCGTTTAAATACCAACAGTGCTTGTGATGGGTGATGTGACATCGATGGCTAGGGTGGTCTCAAAATGAGGTTTGTTCAGGTAAATTTCTGAGGTATTGATATCATGGCAAATGAAAACACAGGTGCACCTCTAACTGAAAATATTATTGGCAGTGAATTGTCACAGGCTGCATGCCCAACACTACTGAACATTTACTACCCCCTGAACGCTATTAAAAGTCACTGCATGTGCACAAATAATGCATATACATAGTCTACACTGTACTGTGTATTCTTTTTGTATTGCACGAGAAGTAATTTTTCCATCATTATAATAGCAAAGATGCACTGAAATGCCCTAAACAAGTTTCAAATAAGGTAGCACATGAAGTGCTAAATGCTAATACTTTAAATTTTTTAATGGCGTTGTCCAGAGATTTTTTTATTTATTTAATTTTTTATTTATTTATTTATTTTTTTATTTTATCACATTTATAAACATTTTGTAATCCTTCAACTTCTATTTCAGAAAAAAAAAAAAAAAGATTACCCTAAGACCACCAATGTAGCACGCTAGGTTGAACATCTAAAGTTTGTGTGTCTTTAGCAAAACAATTTGTTAAGAATGAAAGTCAGGCCCTGTAGTTAAACAAAAAACATCATATTTGGCACCGTTACAAATAAGTTGGTTTGGAATTTGAATTCCTTTTATTCTTTTCATAACAACACATTTTCCCAAAGCAGCTTTACAGCACGTCATTTGGTTTGAGATTTGCTTCCAGTGTTTGTTATTATTTTGTAAAATCCATTATTCTATCTACAAATGCAATACTGCTAAATACAAAGCGAAGCCATTATAACTGGTACAGAATCAACCTGCCATTGACCTGCTGAAATAGATATGGAAACAGTGGAACTTGATAGCAGCATAGTATGTCCATCTAAAATCTTAACATAGGGCCTTGCATCAGTGGTTCTGTAATAGGCACATAATTATACATTATTAATATACATAATTAAAGTGAAGTTGGCACTATGGATTAGTGGTGGCATGATCTCAGTGCTGGGGATGCAGGTTCAAATCCTGAACTGGTAGGAGATTCTATGTTATTCCAGTGTCCACGTATGTTTTCTATGGGATCCGAAAATTTTATATATATATATATATATAGCCCTTATATAGAGTGTGTGTGCGTGCGCATGTGTGTGTCTGTGTGTGTGTGTGTGTGTGTGTGTAATTATGCCCAGTGATGGATTTGTACCCTGTCCTGTATAAGATTAAGCAGAAGATAATGAGATGAGATAAAGCAATACCAAAATATCTCGGGGCATACCCTATTACCATGAACAGTGTAACGCAATGCCTCAGATCTCACATTACCCCTACAACCAATACCATACCTTAGGATGCTCGTAGTGCTACAAAAAACGATTATTTTAATAATCGATTAATCGATGGATCGGATAAAAAAAATCAATAAATGGCTATATTATATTTGTCAATAAATGCCTGGTTTTATTTACAGTATGAGTTTAAGGCATGTAAGTACCACAAAGAGCAATTAAACACAAATCTCACACAAACACTGACACAATATGTAGCATTGTGTGTAAAAAAGATACTAAATTACACAAATTTGAGTAGCTCTAATATGTTACATAATCACCGTCTAAATGCAATTCATCCTACCTCAGTCCCATAGAGTGCAGTGTCTTCACTCATACTTTGTCAGAAAATTAAAGCTTGATCATTAATTAACACCATTGTGTACAACTAACTTGTACATAATGGTGTTAATCAATGATCAATCTTTGCCGGTTCTCATAGTGTGAGTGCACTTTTATGTTGATTCACTTAAAAACTAAAGATGTAATAACTGTGCAACTGTGTAAATGTGATTTACTCTGCTGTTGAGCCCATTCATCCTCATCGGTGTATCCAAAATGCCTCCGATTCAGGTGGTGTATCATCACCATGTTGCTCCGTGCAGGTCAAATCATTTTTGCAAAGTTTGCATGTTACATGTTCTTTAGTTGTGTGAAGTGTGAAGTGCTCCCACACTTTTTTCAGTGTTGGCCATGTTTCATTTGTAGAGTTTATTAAACTTTGTTGGCCACTAAATCTTACACTTGCTGCTTGATTTCACAAGAGTGAGAAGGTCTGAACACAGATACAGCAGAATGCTAAGTCTGTAAGTCAAAACTTTAACTGCTTCAAATATATGATGAATTGGTCACAGTGTTTCGGCTGAGGGACCAGGTTTGGCTTAATATCTGAAATGTTCATTGCCATCAGGGAGCACTTTCCAGGGAGGAAAGCATCAGAAGCTTTCACTCTGTTTTCTGGATCCCCACAGGGTCCAGTCTCAAATTAATCAGGTAGCATCTAAATTGCCCCCTTTCTGCATGTGCACCTGCTTTTTCCATTTCGATTTTAAAACATTTGTTTCTGGTCTGCTGGATACCTCCTCGCCTAAATCTACTCTCCCAACCTTAACAACCCACACATGTACACATCCCTCTGTTAGACGTTTGTCATCACAAAGGTAAGCTCCGTTGCTTTGTCATCTGTGAGGGTTTCAGTGCAGAGGAGCATAGCTAAGTTTTCTCAATAAGAACCTAATAAAGGGCTTTTATCTCCATTCTTCTAATTGTCTGGTCCCACATCCCAGAGGTCATCCCTGCTGCCAGGAAAGAGCTCCAGATCCTGCTTTCCCTTTTCTCTTTTTGCCATTCACCGGTTTCTATTTTTATGTAACTCTCCATTACTCCCTTTATTTATAGTCTTCTTTTCTCTGCTTATTTGCTAATGATTAATCACAACCCATAAACTTACTTTTTTGTATGGCATGTTCATTTGGTTCATTGCTAGTGTTGTTATTACCTTTTCCAGTCATTCTTTTTCACTTGCGTGGTGATCCTGCGCTCATTCAGGTCTGCAGGGAGACAGATTGACCTAGTTCTCACGCTCCTCTGTGAACTTCATTCAGAGGCAGCTCTGTAGATGAACCCCGCCCATTTCTGTACCCTTGTTTGCCTTCAGTCTGCCTCACATGGTGTTTGTGTTATTTATTTTTTAATAAACCATGTCTATTTACCAGGTACAGCTTAACACAGCCAGTCTCAGAAATGATATTGCTTGCTAAATAGATTTACCTGCTAGTTTCTTGTTACACTGACACTGTTGATATTCAAGCTGTAGGACCCCAGCAAAATTTTTGAGTCTTTTAAAGTATTTAAGTCAAACTTAAAGTCCAAATTATTTCATTGAGGTTTATGTTATAAAGATCATATCTCATCATCTTCTACTTAATGTCGTATTAGGGACAAGGGTCATGGGGGTTGCCCCTTGCCCACCCATAGGAAATTGTTTTGGGTGCTGGGCAGATACAACCAGGACAGGATGCCAATCCATAGGCACAAACTCACTCGCACAGATGAATCTATATATGGGCATTTTAGAGCAGCCAATTTTACTTGAATCCATGTTTTTGGCCTGTTATTAAAATTCATTCATTCATTCATTCATTATCTTCCGCTTTATCCTATATTAGGGTCGCGGGGGGGTTCCCCGTGCCTATCCCGGGGAGAACGTTTCGGGCGCTGGGCAGATACACCCAGGACAGGGTGCCAATCTATCGCTGGGCACACACTCACACACACAGACACGCACACAAACACACTCTACATGGGGCAATTTTGGAGAACTCCATGTTCCATGTTTTTGGACTGTGGGAGGAAACCGGAGAACCCGGAGGAAACCCACGTGGACACGGGGAAAACTCATGGGGATTCGAACCGGGAATCCCTAGTGCTGAGAGACGAACGTGCTAACCACTAAGCCACCGTGCCACCCTGTTATTAAAATTATTTATAAAATTATTTACTTATTTGTTTGTTGTTAAAGACAGAGTATGTGTGCTTAAGGATTTACCAAAAACATACTATGGCTTTTCTTATTAAAAAAATAAATAATTTGTCGACTTAAACTTAGGACTGGGTGAGACTCTGCTGGTGTAAGGAACCAGCCTCGTGAACAAGGATTGAAAAGAAAAATGCTGATATAAGTATATAAGTCCTTTAATTCTGATATAGCTTTTAGGTGTATGTCAATTTCATTCTAATTTTCACTTTCTACCTTTGTATTTCTCACAAAATACAGTTGCTAAAATTTTCACTTTTGAGTGCTAATGCAGTGTTATGTGTTGCTTTGTTACTGTTGTTGTTTATTTTATTTATTTATTTATTTTTTGCTGTTTTTTAGATGTTAAATGATTTATCCTAATTCAGCTCTTTGCAAGGATGACATTTTGTGAGCGTTCACAGCTTAAGTCACAGTTCTTTTCTCCTGGAGCAAGATTTGTTCCTTAATTATTGTTTGTTTGAGAAAGGAGACCTGCTATGGATTTGAAACTTGTTGACAGCAATTTCCTTATTTACCACAATTTTATGTATCTCTGGTTTATGATAAATTAGTGGCTAAATATAATATAATTACAAATTTTGCTTAATTGCAAGTGATCACTTTTATTATAGCAGTGGAGTTTGAAGCATTATTTTAGGCTATTGTTTGTCTTAATTTTGTGTGCCTTTTTAACCAATTGAAGTGAGTAAGTAAGAGGAAGATAAGTCTTTTTTTTTACAGCAACTATTGCTGGATTCCAAACAATTGGACGTTTATCTGGACATTTATTGATGAAACTGTTTTCACTTTGTGTCATTTCATAACAAAATAGAAAATGAAATGAAAGCAATAAAGTGTGTGTGCGTGGATATGGTTGAGTGCATGCAAGTGTGTCTGTGCGGTGTCTATGTCTTGGAGAGCATCAAAATTGTTTCAGAGATGCAATTATTTCTGGTATTTTTTCATTTACTTGTGGGATTGCTTTTGTGCTGCAAGCTAAAGTTGACACTGAGAGGCAGCAGGCTTCGCTGTATGGCACTCAAAGCAGCATGGCAAAACAAGCAGCACAAAAGGATGTTCCCACAGGCACGAGATTACGCATACACACAGTTAGTTCTGGCCATGCTAGTGCCTTGAAAAGCTTCTGATTAGATCTGAGTTTTTGCATGTCTTTATGTATGACATGATAACCACTGATCTCACAAATATCCTTTTCCTCTTTATTGCATCAGTGTAGTCTTTTCCAATTCATATGAAGTATTTCTTGATACACTAGAAAATAAACATGTATCTACTTAGTTGTAGTTTTTAGAATGGATGTAATGGTAATTAAGCTAGTCTGGCAATCATTGTTAATAAATGGAAAAGTAACTTGCTAATTCTCTAGTCTGTATATTTCCATTATCATCTCACGCAAATAAATCTCTTCTGCTAAATCATTAATAACTTCAGTGAATTCACAGAGGCGGTAACTATGTGACTAAAGTAGAAGATAAAGATTTGCTGTTAGACAAATATATAGAGATGAAACATGTTAATGAATTTTCAGCTGAGCAGACTATCATCTAAATTTAGTATTAAATGGCAAGTTGATTGAGGGACTAATAGAGGAGCAGAAGGTTGGACTAATGGACCTTGGACTGATCTAGAAAGTAAGGATAAGCTTGAGGGTTATTTGCTGTGCTTAACAGCATTGCAGCTTAATGAGTCAGGTGTTTTAGCAACCACATTATGAACAGTATGTCCAAAGTAGACTTTTAATAATGTATTTGAGCTAAGTCACTATCTCTTCTGTTCACGGTAACAGCTGGCCATGTCTCAAAAGTAAATAAACCAATGGCATTGCTTGGCTTTAACGGCGTGATTTGTGTGCCCTTAACAAACACATTATGAGGAAAGCATTCAGTGAGGTGACTCTTAATTATATACAGCATCTGGAGAAAGCTTCAGCTTTGGTCATCAATCTGCTGCTTGCCATTAGTATTGGCACATCTGAGTAAATGCTTGGCTAATGTAGAAAAGGCAGATTGTACACACAGTTTCCTGACAGGGGTCAGCTTTAGATACTCCCAAATGCCTGATAATTTGCCTTCTCGCTCATGAGCAGATTTGATGATGCAGACCTGGGGCCCTTGAATGACAATGCACTGATGTAAAGATACTTTACCCATCGGCCAGTATGATAAATTACTTGTAAGGTGTTTTTAAAAGGAAATTAAACCATTCCTTGAAACATGTTTTTTTTTCTATATTTACATTAGTGCTTATGTTCTGCCTGAATCTAAATTACTCGTTTTAGCTTGGGGTGAGGTCAGGTTTCAGTTAACCTCTTTGAAATGATTCAGTTATTATATCTGTTCAAATAGAGGCATTTAAGAGATACAGGACAATGTAGGTATAATGTTCCTGCATAATGGTAAGCAGGAGCATTTCAATGTTGTTTAGGTACTTTTGATTACAGCAGGATTTATATGTCATATTGGCAACAATAGGTGCAATTTCAAACTTTTAATTATTTCTCTGTCTTGATTATGGAGTTTACTGCAATGACTCTTGAACAGGGTCGAGGTGAGCTGAAAATTTCTGTGATGAACTTTTATTAATTTTTATTGCTGTAGTTAATTATGATACTAAAAAAAGATGCAGACAGCAGTGTTTAATTGCCAAAACATTTACTAACAGATAAAACACAGACCCATTTTGGCGAGCATTCAGAGAGCTAATAGCATTCAAGCCACAAACAATAGTAAAAGTCATTATGTCAATCATCCTCTTGTAATGTCAAGAATGCTCTGTGTTGACATGCATCCGTAGCTGAGGTGTTAGCAAATATTTGTCTGAACCAAAAAAGCAGCTGCTTAAGATTTTTTCAGTGTCATCATTTAGGGCTGTTTCAGTTAATTAGGTCTATGCTTAACAACATTGTGTGGCAATGAAAACATTATGAAAGGGTTTTAGCTGATGGATTAGGTACATTTCAGAACAACAATGCCAAGATTCATATGGCTTAGATTGTAAAAGAGTGGTTTGTAGAACAAAATAAATCAACTGCATATCAATATAAGAGTCATTACCTTTTAATAATATTTGGGTTGTGTTTCGTCATGTCTTCCTTGCAGGAGATGAGTAATAAATGAATGCAACATGATGAATGAAAATATATGGTGTAATATTGTGTTAGCTTGTGAAAAGAAACACCACTGTAAATGTAAACTGCAATCAAAACTAAAGGCTTCTCAACAAAATGTCAGAGTGTGCAACTTTTAAGTTAATAATGAATTTATGCCCACACTGCTTCCTAGCTTACACACTTCAAACTAACATTAGTCATATTTGGCCATGACAGAGCTATACTGTATGTAAAGGGTGTGTGTGTGTGTGTGTGTGTGTGTGTGTGTGTGTGTGTGTGTGTGTGTGTGTGAGAGAGAGAGAGAGTTATTCCAAAAGCAAAAAATATATAACATTAAATAAAAAAAAATATAATAATAAATAGGGGCTTCCATTCATTAGAAACCAACCAATCCTTTTTTTTTTTGTAAAATACAATATTATTAATGGCAGTAAAGTTCACTTTATTACAAATATACAATACCAAATATTAAGACATAGTAAAAACAATTATTAAATAACTACTTTTTTTATTGTGGGATGATGCCAATACTAAGAACACATATCTGTTTTTAATAGAGCTGAAACTGCTAAAATAAGAAATTTTTACATAATGTTGATTTAACAAAACAGCTGAACTGTTTACACTTTATGCTTGACCTTGACATAAAATAAGAATCCATGTACACTCAAACCAATATAGGGCTTTTGGACAGAGATAGTGCAAAGTAGCAAATAGAACCTAAAAAGTTAATGAAGAAAGTCCTATTGGAGTGATAACTTCTCTCTCCTTGTCTGCCAAAAGTTCAGAACAGCAATAGTGTGTTTTCTCACCGGGGGGCTGAGGACCCCTTTATGTGTTCACTCTGCTGTTGTCTTCTTACTGGGCACCCTGGAGTGCTTCTATCCTCACTCCTCAAATCACTTGTCAGGTGTGCAAAGCAACCTTGTTGGAGGTGTAAAGAGGCATTCGTTCAAGCAGGCGAGTGACATGACACATTTTGGTGAGACTGAGCATGCTGAAGGCTTGTTTGTTAATGAGTAGAAGCTGGCAGGTGGTGATGCTTCACCACTGATGCCACTGCAGGGGGCAAAGACTCCAGCAAACATAATACATTATGCCTATGACAAGGGTTCATTTAACTCATGTCTTTAACCTTTAAGCCTCCTTCACACCGAATATTTAGAACATTACTGGTAGATTAGACTAGTGTTTTAAGCATTTCATGCATAGTGTACCTGTTTATGATTGACATGCTGCTTTTTATTCAATAAATTATGAGAAACGTTCCCATGCCCATCCAACATTTCGGGCTCTGGGCAGATACACTCAGGAAAGAGCGCCAATCCATCACTGGGCAAAAACTCACTCATACATACCGACTATATAGGGGAAATATTTATAGCAGCCAATTCACCGTGAATCCATGTTTTTGGACTGTAGGAGGAAACCCACAGGAAAATGCATAGAACTCCACCCAGATCAGGATTTGTAGTCTTCCACTACAATTATTATTATTATTATTATTATTATTATTATTATTATTGTTATTATTATTTCTACTACAACTAACAAAAATAATAATTTAAACAGTAGCAGCAGTTTAGTTGTGTCTAACGGTGACTTGGCCAGTGAGTTAAAATAAATCAGAAAATCTCCTCAGTCCCTCAGTCATAGCTGCTAAGGTCTAAAGACAGAAAAAGAGGACATTTTTGTTGTACTAGTCTGTGTTTTATATTTAAGGCATTTAAAAGTAACTGTCTCTATATTGTACTTAATATTTCCTGCTATGAAATAAATCTGAGGGGAACCAATTTTTCCCTGGATGTTTATGCTTCAATCTTTCAGTGTTAACTGAAACTTAAAATGTTTACTAAGGTTTAACACGTATTATGAGTAGCAAATAGCAATAAAATATATATTTGATATCCTTTCAGAGCAAACCTTAAATATGGTTTTGGCAAATAAATGTAAATGTAAATTAAATTATTATGTCAAGTAATATACGGTTTATTACACAACAGTGCAACAATATTTAATATTTCTATCAAGGGGGATATTTATGAAAGTATTAAATGAAAGTTTTTGGTAATAACTGCATATGACCGATCAGAATGTCGGAACCTAACAGCACAGATAAACTTGTTTTCATTAATTTTAAGTGGTCTGCACAAGCCACTCAAATACAAAATACATTTTTGTGTCTCTAAAGCAATAGTAGACTTCGCAATATATAATGAAATAATAAAACTAAAAGTACTGCAGTGTACATGATTACATTCTGCTTATTTCTGTGCTTTCCAATTTGTTCCTTTAATATACTATGAAATGTTATTAAACGAAAGGAGCGGATTTCTGCCAACAGCACTAACACTTACTGATGAAAGGGCTTTTCACTAGAGGGGCTTGTTCCGGCAAAGTTGTTTTAAATTTCTGTTTTCTGTGAGGATGAAAAATTACAAGGAAAGACAAATTATTCTGCATGTTTGCCTCATAGCTGTAATCATTTTCCCTGCTGAAGAAGACAGTGAATGCTATGATGTTTTGAGTGACTAAGCATTCATGCATAAGTCCGATGTAATTACATACAAACAGTTTATTGACTGTACAGTCCTGACAGATATATTTTAATAGGGACATGGTTGGCATTAAAAAAAATAACCAGTTAATTTTATCAGTGTAAGCAAACTCGTTATAGTTGTGAGTGATTTTTATTTATTTCTTTTTTACATTAAAAGCCTTTATGTAAATGTAACATTTGTAAACTTAAATACACTAATCATACTCTCTTTTCTTTTTCTAGGTGAGTGATGACGTGCAAATCCTTTCCAGTATTGTATTAGTTCAAGTGACGGGGTCTTCTATAGTGAGTTGTGTTCATATTGCATCATTGTTTGTTTTGTCAGTTTTATAGTCCTGACTTTTTCTTTCATGCTGTCTTTAATTCCCAATAGTTACTTTTTCTTTTACTATATCTCTCTTACTTCTTCTGTATAGCAGGAGATACAGGCAGTGTAGTCAAGTGTAACCCTCATCAGCTGTGTCTATTGATATATTAAAGATGTTGGAGCAGATAATGGGGGTTTTATTCAGGACCTGCACAATTATCATGTTATTTATTTGATTACAATTGAAGCCATGAGCACAGCTAGACACATACTGTACATGAATGCAAAAATCCCACTTACATTAAATGTACACTTTGTATACATAACAAAAATTTGTAAGACAATAATATTATTAGTAATCAGTAAATATGTTAGTGCATTAAATACATTAAGCCCTATCTTCATATATGCCGTGTAAATAGCAATTGCGCTTGCTAGTATGTATATGTAATTGCCTTATACCCAGTGTGGACATCCACATCCATGTATTTTGAGTCTCATTGATGAGGTCAGTAGTCATAGGATTCCATTGGGTTATAACAGTTAGAGGTTGTTTCAGCCCCGCATCCACAAGCAGATTTTAATTTTGTGTCTGTAACTTGACAGAAGGAGAGTATGAACGTTTGGGCTAAATGTAGTATTGACCTGGCTGGATTTCTAATAGACTGCACACGGTGAAGCATTAATATTTAGGCTAAGAATTTCCTGTGCAAGATAACAAAACTTATAATAATCAAGTAAAGTCAATAAATAAAGTTAATTGGTGATTTAGAATCTACAGAACCTACTACAACACATACTACTCCTACTACTACTACCAATAATAATAATCTTAACATAACTTTTTTTTTTTTTTAATTAAAGACTTTATTCATGAGTCCTCTGGCTGAATTTTATTAGAACAACCCATGTTCTCTATAGCATAAATATTAAAGTTATTTACTGTACCTGAAGATAATTTTGAAGCCTGTTCTCTTGTAGGAGTCTGTATTACCTGACCTCTGCATACATGCGTGTAAATGTGTGTTTGGACATAGAATGGCCTAGCAATCCAAGGGCACAGCATTGTGACCTTCACTCTGAGCAAGTAAATTGTGGCTGTTTGTGTGTGTGTGTGTATGTGGGTAAGGTGTTGAGTGCCTTGCTGCCAGGTCTTTGCTGTAGGATTGAAGCAATAATGAGTGTTTGGCAGAGATAAAGCTTATCGGGTGTGCAGTCTTATTGGCATGACCCCTTTCCCCGACTCCCTAGTTTCTCTATTAAAGAGTCGCTCTGCTGAAGCTGAGCACTGAACTAGAGAATGAGACAGCTGTTGTGTTCCTGTGGACTCAGCTCTGTGTGTATGTGTTTGTGTATATGTGTGTGGGCATGGACAAATGTGCCATGTTGTCTTTTGCCTATCTAATATGATTTTTTTTTTTTCCTTTTTTCAATTTTAACTTTCTACAGAGGGCATTCAAAGCTGTTAAAGTTTAGCTCTGTCCCTGAGTTCTGTTAGTCGTTGAGGTAGACAAGTCATATTGTTTTAAATATGCAGAGCAACGCTAAATGTTAAAAAAAGAATTGAAGAAGGGTTACTGTACTGCATTCATGTATACAAGCTATCCAAACTGAACACAAATACAGTAACAAAACGAAAAGACAGTAGAGTTTTTCTGATAACATATTCAAATCTTATATGTGCTGTAGTTTTACTGACCTAGAAGCTTTTTTTCTGTTTTTTGTTTGTAGCCACTTTTTGGTTGATCTTATATTAGTGTTCAGCAGCAGGCAGCCAGCATTGATGAGTTCTACTAGCCTTGGTAACTTACAAACATAACAGAACAACAAGGCAAAAACTGTAAGTTTATATAGAGTAAATGGTTTGACATGTTTCACTCCATTGCTTTCTAATTTTTAAGGGTTGTCAATCTGATGTAGTTTGGAACTTAGTTGTTGATGAGGGAATCATACACAAACTCTTAAAAGATTAAAATATAACCTGGTTCAAATTGAATATTGCTGAACTGGTCAAACTAATTGCAATTCATGATGTCGTAATGTTTCAAATAGCAAAAGTTGTCTCGATTCTAGTTTATTGCTTACATTAACTTTTTCATCAGCCCTCTTGGGTTTACAAGTGTTTTATGTTCCTTTTTTATGTCCTGAAACCAGTTGTAGATATGAGACTAGATACTCCAACTAGATATCTTTATCGCATACCTTAAATAGTCCTTTGAATTTAACGCACAGCTGAAATAGATTTGTGCTTCTCTGGTTCATCATTGGCCAGTTCATCATTGGCCAATAGACAACATATGGTTCATCCTGCAATGTTCAATAAAAATGTAATATGGATAATAAAAGAGAGACCGGAATGCCAGAGCGTGACAAAATTAGACTTATAATAATAATATAATAATATATAGAAGGAATAGTGTGTGGTCACTAGATGCCAAAATACATACAACATGGCCACGAAACATATCAAATACTCTTTGCCAAGAAAGAGCAGGAAGAGGAAATTATTACACAAATAATAAGCACATAACAGGAGTATGACTAGAAGCATAATAACATAATTAATATTATTTAACTAAATAAAGGTAATAATACAATATAACTATAATAACAGGGGGATATAATTAAGTAGTAATCTGTGCTGTCCAGGACTGGATTCCCCTATTTGCTCTATCACTGTAATTTAAAAAGAGTAGACAGATTCTCTTGCTTTGCCAAACAGAGTGGCATTATGTGTCTTTGAGTTTGTGGGTGTGGCTATATTAGCATGGCTAATGGTACATTTGCAATCAGGCTAATGACTTTGCTCAGATAAGGATATGACACCAAGTCTGCCTCCACTGCCAAAGTGAAATGGCTTGTGACTTAATGGTGGTTCAATCCCTCATGAAAACCAGCAGAAAGAAGAAGAGGAGTGACTGGTGTGCTGCATGTTAATGACGTTTGAGGACAGAATTAGCATTGAGCTCTTTTGATGAGGGGGAAAAAAGATGATGTGACAAAAGCATACAAACTCTTGACCCTAGAAAGAAAGTTCAAGCTAATTAATATAAATGTCATAAGATATTAAAGCATTGAACTTGTTTAGCTCTATAAACAGATATTTCTTCAGCTTTAGCCAAGAGCTAAGCTAGCGCTTTTATAACATATTTAATTTGGTTGAATGTTAACTTTCAGATGTTTTGTTGGAACTGTCATTATGTACAAGGACACTAATATAATTGAAAACAATGGTGATCCATTATTGGCTAATAATAAAATATGCCTCGTTTTTCTCCACATTTGTCCAATGTATCTGTTCCACTTACTATAAAAATGAGCCTTGTAGCTCTACAATTACAGAGTGTAGTCCATGTAAAGTCTGAGGTGTTGAAATGAAACAGCAGCACTGCTGCACTAAAACCCCCTCACCCCACCGTGTCACTGCAGAACTGACAATAAACCACCCCCCAATTTATACCTGTTTTGTGATGGTCCTGACCAATAGAGATCAGAGAACCAATATGGGACTAACAAAAAAAGTTAATTTATATGGTAAATTGAGATAATAGAGCAAGGCAATGTGTCCAAACTTTTAACATGGACACTAATTCTCCCTTATGATTTAATAAAACAAGAAACTATATATTCAATTATTATCAAAGGATATTAATAAATGACTTTCTTAGGATTAAATAGAAGTGCTATTACACAATAGCTAGACATTATTAAACAATTTTATGCACACATTTGATCGTAGGGTAAATAACCAAGCTTTAGAGATGGATTTATAATATTTAATAAAGGCTATGCAATATCTGCAATATCATAATAAATGTTGAAGTAGAGCTGTTGGCAAATAGATGTGGCTTTGTGTGCATAATCAATGAAATCTTAGTATTTATTGCAACAATGAACTCGTTTGCAGATTTAAACAATCCATGCATTAAATTAGTTTAATCTTAATTATTTTTAAATATTGTACAAAATTAATACCATATGTTATTAATGTTATTATTAAAATAAAAACAATGACATTATTCCAAATCTATAACACATTTAGAAATTGAATACTGTAACATACCTAGCATTCCCAGTCTCTTTCATATTGGTTACATTAAAACAAAAATAATATATTTAGCAGTACCTGCAATAAGTACACATTTATTATTAGCCAATTTTAGATTCTTCTAATTAGTACTACATAGTTTTGGTCCAAGTAATTTGTTTTAAAGCTTGTGTTTGGTCATTGTGCCATGTTTTCTTTAACTTTGACATATGGCATTGCTTTGATGATACAAGCATTAGCACTGATTACTACGGAGCCCCTAAAGGGACATGAGCAAAAAAAAATTTCTAGAGGAACATGAGTAAAAAAAAAATTTTTTTTTACTTATGTCGTGCGCACCACTTAGTAAGTGGTGAGCACGAGTTATTAAGTGGTGCGCACGAGATATTATATGAATCATATTCTGACAATAAACAGACATGACGCGCTGTTACAACGATAGCGTTTACACTGGGACATGCGCTCCCCGACACTATGGCTGTTTGACAGATCCACAGATAAATAAATTACACGAATATGAATAAACGTTTCTTTCTAGGAATCTTTCTAGGAATGTAACCCCGGAACACCGTATAGTGCTGAGTTCGACCGAAACTCGTTTGCATGTTCTCCCCGTTGCTTGTTGCTCGGGAATTTCATTTTACCCCAATACGTGGCGATAACACGACTGGATTTCACATGTCTTATAATAATGTCTTATTTTGAAAGACAAGCCGCTGCTGTATTTGATGAGATGAAGTGTACATTTGTAGGATGAGATGAACGTAACCTGCGTTCTGCAGCTACACGTATGGAAAAACGGATGTTTTCTAAGAATCACGCATGTGTTTGTGTACATGTGACTGTGTACTGCATTGTGAATGTTTTACATTTGAACCAAATCGGAAATGTGAATCGATTGATTCCCTGAAGATTCTTAGAAAGCATCCGTTTTTAATAAGGGAAGAACACTGGTTACGTTCATCTCATCCTAGACATGTACACTTCATCTCATCAAATCGTTCAAAATAAGACATTATTTTCGTGTCAGATCTCTAAAGTTGGCACAATAAAGCGCATGATTAAAGGTTAAAATAATCAAATATGGTTATTCAATTAAATCAAGTCGTGTTATCGCCACGTTTAACTCCAATGCTTAACTGTTTTGGGGGTAAAATGAAATTCCCAAGCAACAAGCAACGGGGAAAACATGCAAACGAGTTTCGGTCGAACTCAGCACTAGACGGCGTTCCGGGGTTACATTCCTAGAAGGATTCCTAGAAAACGGATGTGTTCTAAGAATCTTCAGGGAATCAATCGATTCACATTTCCGATTTGGTTCAAATGTAAAACATTCACAATGCAGTACACAGTCACATGTACACAAACACATGCGTGATTCTTAGAAAGCATCCGTTTTTCCATACGTGTAGCTGCGGAAGAACACCGGTTACGTTCATCTCATCCTACACATGTACACTTTATCTCATCAAATACAGCGGCTTGTCTTTCAAAATAAGACATTATTATAAGACATGTGAAATCCAGTCGTGTTATCGCCACGTTTAACTCCAATGCTTAACAGTATTGGGGGTAAAATGAAATTCCCGAGCAACAAGCAACTGGGAGAACATGCAAACGAGTTTCGGTCGAACTCAGCACTATACCGCGTTCCGGAGTTACATTCCTAGAAAGATTCCTAGAAAGAAACGTTTATTCATATTCGTGTAATTTATTTATCTGTGGATCTGTCAAACAGCCATAGTGTCGGGGAGCGCATGTCCCAGTGTAAACGCTATCGTTGTAACAGCGCATCATGTCTGTTTATTGTCAGATTATGATTCACATAATATCTCGTGCGCACCACTTAATAACTCGTGCTCACGAGATATTAAGTGGTGCGCACCACTTAGTAAGTCGTGCGCACGACTTACTAACTCGTGCGCACGAGATATTAGTGGTGCGCACCACTTAGTAAGTGGTGCGCACCACTTAGTAAGTCGTGCGCACGACTTACTAAGTCGTGCGCACGACTTACTAAGTCGTGCGCACGACAAAGTATCTCGTGCGCACGAACGACTAAGTGTGCGCACCACTTACTAAGTGCGCACGACATAAGTAAAAAAAAAATTTTTTTTTTACTCATGTTCCTCTAGAAATTTTTTTTTGCTCATGTCCCTTTAGGGGCTCCGTAGATTACCATGCTCTAGTTATCTAATTCAATTTAAACCCTAAACATTTTAGAATAAACTTCTGATGTAAAGAAATGAAATAAATTTAAATAAATGAAAAGCGTAAGATTTTGCTTGCTCCATTCTAGAGATTTAGTTACATGATTCTGTATTGCAGCTTCTATGTGTGTAACTTGTAAAACTGCAAATGAGTTTACAGAGATATAAGACCGAGGAAGAGGAAATGGCTTTATTCATCAGAGAAACACTTGCATGCATTTTCGGTGCACCATCATATTGTTTATACAGGCTTTTACACAGGCAATTATACAGCCTTCATTGCTGTGCTCATTTGATTCCATGTAATAAGAGAGTTTACATCCATGTGCTCTCTCTTATATCATGACTGGAAGTGCTTAATGAAGCGAGTCTTTTGCCTCCTCAGAAACCCTTTGGTGAGCCCCTTGAACATACTTCTATGAGTACTGATCAGTCATGGTTTAATAGGAAATTTAAACATGGAAAAAAGGTTTTGGGTGCCAAGCGTATAAAAGACGGCTTGCGGTGGTGGTAAACTGTGATGGTAATACTGGGTGATGGAAAGATGAAAATGAGATCAACCAACAGAATATTTAAAATGCTTAATGTACATCCCCTAAACACAAAAAAAACACTTTTACACTTAATAACCACTTTGTGTTTAGAGCAAAGCACTTTTTGTTTATATGATGAAAGAAAACTAAACAGTTGCAATTATTTTTATCGCTTCCATTCTGAACAGTTCAGACAAGCTTTATCTAATAATTCATTCATTCATTATCTCCCGCTTTATCCTCTATTAGGGTCGCGGTGGGGTTCCCCATGCCCATCCAGGGGAGAACGTCTCGGGCGCTGGGCAGATAGACCCAGGACAGGGCGCCAATCCATCGCTGGGCACACACTCACTCACACAGACACACTCTATATGGAGTAATTTTTGAGAATTCAATTGACTTGATCCATGATTTTGGACTGTGGGAGGAAACAGGAGAACCCTGAGGAAACCCACGCAGACACGGGGAGAACATGGAAACTCCACCCAGATGGGAATTCGAACCGGGAATCCCTAGTGCTGAGAGGCGAACCTGCTAACCACTAAGCCACCGTGCCTCCGTTTATCTAATAATAAAAAAAAATAAATAAAAAAAGAAGAACAATCTTAACATTAATACCATAATAGCTGAACTAAGGGCACATAATTATAGGATTCCTCAATATGTGGAAGCTGGCCAGCATTGTTGGGAAGATAGATGGAACTAAATACAGGGCAAACCTGTAGGAAAACCTGTCAGAGGCTGCAAAAGACCAGAGACTGGAGTGGAGGTTCACATTCCAGCAGTACAGCAACACTAAATGTACAGCCACAATGCTTTAGAATTTATGAGTTTGAATAGCCTAGTCAAAGTCTAAACCTGAATCCTATTGAGAATCTTGCAAGACTTGGAAACTGCTGTGCACAGACACTCTTCATCCAATTTGACTGATCTTAAGCTATTTTGCAAAGAAAAGTGGGAAATAAAATTTCATCTAGATGTGCAAATCTGGTGGAGACATACATGTACTTCAAAAGAAAGAGCTGTAATTGCACGAAAGTCTGTCCTAATGTATTGACTCATACGGCCTGAATACAAATGCCACTTTCCAGATTTTTATTTGGAAAAACGTATTGTAAAAACTATGTACAATGCTTTTTATTTCACAATGATTTGCTACTTGGTGTTGGCATATCACATTCAGACCCAATAAAAGACATTTAAGTTTGTGGGTGTACCATGAAAAAATGTTTAAGTGCCATGAATAGACTTTCAAGGCACTGTATGTGGTTAAGATGCTTAGCCTGCATGTGTGCAGAGCTTACTCCAGAACTAGCCGCAGTTTGGAAAAAATATGAGACTTAACAAAAACAAAGCTGTGTATGGGTGTGCATGTTTGTTAATGGGTTTGAGCATGTGTCTCTTGTCCTCCAATCCATCAATTTTTACTCTGCTGCCTTCTACTGTAATGAAGCCACAGGAGCCGGACTCTGTACCCTACTTTAACACACACACACACACACACACACACACACACACACACACATACATACACAGACGCACATCCCTCCCTTCTTTGGAAACCAGAAGCAGAGATACTTATGCAGTAGACACACTATGATCTACAGAGTGGTTTATATCATAATTTTTTATATATATTGGGCCCTACCATCAGACAACATAGCATCTAGGATCATGCAGACACCCAAACCCCTCCACAGCGATAAGGTGTTGATCCAAGGAGAGGACAATAGTGAAAAAAACATTGTTCTTTATATAGGGTTTTTTTCATTGTAATGTTAAATCAAAAAACCTGACCCTGAGAAAATCTGTGTCTCTGGCTATGACCTACCGTACTTCAAAATGCATGCATCTCCACTGTTATTAAATGCTAGGGAGATCCTCTTACCGAGCATCCCTTTCTGATCCATTGGGTAGTAATCACAATGGTAACTGTGCTGAGCTGAAAAGCATATAATAATGCACAAAACCTTAAGGTGACAGAACATTTAATGGTAGAAACCCTACTTCCACCAAAGCACTAACACTGCATTCATCTTACTGTGTTACTGGTTTGTTGTGAAAAAAATAATCCAAAGAACTACTAACCACCCCTGCACCCCCCACCACCATATGGAGATGATTATGTCTTGGAAATGTTCTCGTGGTTTGGAATATGTGGGGATTTTTTACTTTGTGCAGACACACAAATCTATTTTTAAATATGCTTTCACCAAGCATAGCCCTCTTTTATCTCCCAAAATAACCAGAATTGATATCATATACCAAATTATGGTGGTTAAAACATTTTTATACTATGGCAACACTGTTCACTGTAGAAGCAGTCTATTACTTCTTAAACTGCTCTTATTTACTAATTTCATGTTTGCTAGAGTTATCACCTTTGAGGTATGTGAAGACTTCACTACAGCTGAGAAATTTCAAGCTTGCAGGTCAAGCAGTAAGGAATTGGAAACTGAGACCACACAGATATTCTGATTGGCTAGTTTTAGTGTAGTGGTGAGAGGACACACTGTCACCCTTTTTTCAGGGAACAAAGCCAATTACCAGCTCTGGGTGGCACAGCTTGAACTCAAACCAGAACTAAGATTGAAGAAAAGGTTTTTGGGTTGATCTTATCATAACCCAAGTGTTACTGCAATAAAAAGAAACAATAGCAGTGGTGAATTTATGGCAAATTAATACAGCCTAGTCTTGGCCAGACACTTTACTTTTGTGCCATTGCAACTTTTTTTTAAAAATGCACAAATTGTTTCGATTACTATTACTTTGGAATTGTCATGATTATGTCTTTGTTTGCAGTGAAACTGTGAAGCAGAGCAAAATTCAAATGCATTTATAGCATTTTTGTTCCCTTGAGTTAGGATGCCAGTATGACTGCAAAGATGATCCACTATGGTTCTTAGTTACAGACCTCATTTTCTTTTCTTTTAATATATTTACAAATAACCATTAATAAGGCCATTAATAAGAATGTGAAGTGGTCAGAGGTGTACATTGTCAATAATGTCATGGCTGGACAAACAGCTCAGCCAATCAGATTTAAGGACCAGAACTACTCACTTTATTATATTAGATATCATATACTAAAAACATAAACTGAAAATCAATAATCTGTAACCATCAGTTTCTTACACCTATATAATGGAAATTTGGACCGAGGTTAGCCATCTGCTCCAAATCCATATTAGATTTAAAGTCTGCTCCTACCTCAATGTTGTTTATAGATCTCTCTGCACATATTCAAACACACAATTTGAGAAACACTGTGCTAACCTGAAAGCACGGTTTGTTTAATGTCCACCGTAAAAAAACATTAAAAATGTTAAAATGCAAACAATATAAAAATGTATGTTAATACCAAAATAAAAAATAAAAAAAAATAAAAAACTGCAAAAAATATTATGAGAAAAATTTGACATTTTTTTAGAAAAAAGTGCAGGGGTGACAGGGACATGACTTTAGATTTCTTCATTTTTCAACATGGTGGTGTGATTTACAAATATTTTGATTTATACTAGAGTTATTAATTTTATTCTATTATGAAGCCCCATTGACCTTTGTAGCATGGACACGTATCACATGTCTAATTGCTGTGTGTAATTATTCGAGCTCTCATCGTTTTATTATTCTGAATGGCGCTACTTTGACTTGGCTAGCGTAAGCTAATTAGCTCTGGCCAGAGGGCCGATGTCAGGCAGTTAATCAGCATTAGAAGGGTTATTCTATGTTGTCCATTACAATGCAGGCCTTTTGCTACCACTGCATGCTCGGCTCCATTGTCTGTGTCTGGACAATTTACATTCTCAGGGTTTTTGCACTGAATTTTTTTATATTACACTTGACTGTTTTGTTAAAACCATGTCATTTGCAGTTTTGTCAAGTCTGGTACAGAGAACTAAATTGTTATCATTTGAAACAGCTCTAAAACTCAAGTGAAATGCCTGTACTGATATCATTTACTTAAACTAAAAACATTCATATTGAGCCCTGTAAAAATGTTTCGAGTCCCTCTACACACCCCATGCTATTTTATGTCATTTCACAACTATATCTCAGCGGTGTAGTTCCGTTTCTACTACTTTTTTTCTTCTTTTTTTTTTTACTTTTTTATTTTTACACCTGTATCTTAAGTAGTCTTTTTTACCCTCAGCCTCATACATTTATATTAGTTATTATAGCCAAGTCTTGACTACACAATTAGATATCAGTGCATGAAATGACCTGATATTTATGGGTGTCACGGTGAGTTAGTGGTTAGTACATTCCTCTCTCAGCTCTGGGAATCCCAGTCTGGGTAGAGTTTCCATGTTCTTCCTGTGTCTGTGTGAGTCCTCTCCGGGTTCTCTGGTTTCCTCTCACAGTCCAAAAACATGGATTCAAGGTGAATTGGCTGGTATCCTAAATATATCTATTTTGCCCCAGTATAATGTCTGTTAGTGAGTGTGCCCAGCCTTAGATTGGTGCCCTGCCCTGGGTGTATCTTCCTTGATTTTTCTCATAGAATTTTTATATATAGGATTTATAAAATGATTATCCTATATTTACCATTTAGTTTTTGAAGCATTAATCCTACTTATAATAAATCACAGAGCTATAAAGGCTACATAAATTTATCAGATAGTGAAATTAAAGATTGTTAGACATAAATCCTTTCAGAATTATCTATTTATTTAGAAGATATGATTTTAGTTTATGGCTAGCTCGAAATCTAGAAAAAATAAAATGATAACATGATTTTCGAGAAATACTAAATTGGTATTTAGAACTTTCTTGGTAATTCTTGGTAAGAAATGGCATTAAAACAATGGACACAAAATAAACCAATACAAAAGCAAAACAAAGGGATAAGTATACTGTACCAAATCTTTACATCATTCCAATGAAGCTTAATTGCCGTACTTCTTTAACATTGATGATTTTTAGCTTTCTAAATTGGTTTGTGCTAACAATAAACTAGCTTTATTATTGACTTTTAAAGTAGGCGACATTGGCATTTAATATGACTACTGTGACTGAAATATCATGTATATGCATACATTATTTAGGCTGAAAGCAGTCACAATTAATTTACAGTATAATTTATGCAGTTTTTATTTGTTTTTCACATTTAAATCTGACTTCTATCCTGGCCTAAATAATTTGCCACAAATCTTGTATGTTGTCTTTCATCTGTTATTATGAATACTAAAGAGGGCTAAGCATACTATATACTGAGCATCAGTATGAACATTGTGTGTGTGGGTTTGTGGGTTTTTATTTTCTTACTGAATAAGACTTTCCCTGCAGGCTATGTTACAGCTCTGCTCTTGAAAGGGTTTGTTTGAAGTCGTCAGATTCTTGCTGCACTATTAGTGGTAAACTTTTTTTTTTATCATGAGAGACCTTTACCATTTGTAACTCTTGTAGTATCTCAAGGCAACATAATCTGAGTGAACAGGTCTTGTAAGGTTGATTCATTTTAGACAAGCTTAGATCTTTTAAGACAGGGGTACAGCACCACTCTTAATGTAGAAAGTTGAAATGTAACGTATGCTGGGTCTTCTTGAAGAAAGAAGAAATTGTGGCTCAAATTGTGTTTACATTCACTAAAGACATGCAAAGAAACTGAAAATAAACTGCAATGATCTACAAAGGGACAGCATAGAAACAAGCAAAATGTAGAAATTTAATGCACACTTTGCTCTTAGCATAATCTTGGTTTTGCAATATTTTTAATAGCTATGTTATTGGCAGTTCAGAGATGCTGGGACCCAGCACAGGAAACAACGGGGTAATTATGCAGCAGACCACATTCCACAGGTGTAAGAAATACTAGATGCCATACGTACCACCCCAATTCTTGATTCTGCAGTCATGTTGTCAAACAAGCGCCGTCCGTCCAACGGCGGCGCTGCGCGGTGCTACGTTGGTGCAAGTAAGCGAGCCAGGCGACCAGGTGAGTGGCAAGTAGGTCTTTATTTATAAATCAGCGTGAACGACGCTGAAAGCAAGGCAAAACGTGCCGGGAGCAAACCATAAACCCTTCAAACAAAACTAAAACCGAAACGCGACCGGAATACCGAAATGAACAGAACATAGCAAACGCTAACCAACGTAACATAGCATATGACGAAGATAATGCTGGCCTGCTGACTCAGGGAGCATGCGCTCTTTAAGTGTAGTCAGGCCACATGTGATTAGGTAGGACCCAATCCCAAGCCTCAGGAATGGGCCCTACCTATGGGAACCCCGAACAGACAAACCCGAACTAAGGAAATCAGGGGGGAGTGGCTTAGCCCTCCCAACTCCTGGGACCCGCGCAGAGGTGGGCCGAGGGCTTGGTGGCCACCGGGGATGTCTGCTTCTCCTCCGCCAGTCGGTTCGAGGTAGCCTTCCTAGGAAGGTTCGCCCCCGGGTTCGGATGTCCGCGCCGTCAGCGAGCACCTGGGCGCTGTTAACAGGCAGCTTCGTAGCTTCCCCATCGGACCACTGGACTGGCCCCCTTGAGATCCACCGGACACCTTGCCCTCTCTCTCAGCCTGATCCCTCTCCACCTTATGAACACAAAAAGAGAGGACCAGTACCATAGCAACACCACATAGTAATAGGTCCTGGTCTACCGAGGTGGGACCTACAAAGGCAGGACCCGAGCACCGGACGCAACCCGAGCAAATCACGGACGGCTCGGGACGGGACACCGACCGACACAGAACGGAACCTGTTGCCCGAATCGATGCCCCGAACCCTGCCAGGCGTGCAGGTGGCACGGCGCAGAGTTGAGCTTGACGCGGAACTCTCAGAGCGGTTTACTTGCGGTGCGCAGCGGATCACAGACGGAGAGCGGCGGTGGGGACGACCAGCGGCGGAACGCTGACGGCGCGTGGCGGCTCGCTGACGACGAGTGGCGGAACGCCGACGACCAGTGGCGGAACGCTGAAGACAGCTCGTCGCTGCTAGACCGAAGGAACGGGAAACGCGGCAGCGGGGAACAACAAAAGAAAAAAGTGCCGCTTACCCGGACAAGGACTCCTGGACTTCGCGAGGCTTTGAGGTCAGCATTCTGTCAAACAAATGCCGGCCGTCCAACGGCGGCACTGCCCGATGCTACGTTGGTGCGAGTAAGCGAGCCAGGCGACCAGGTGAGCGGCAATGAGGTCTTTATTTATAGATCAGCGTGAACGACGCTGAAAGCACGGCGAAACATGCCGGGAGCAAACCATAAACCCTACAAACAAAACTAAAACCGAAACGTGACCGGAATACCGAAATGAACCGAACATGGCAAACGCTAACCAACGTAACATAGCATATGCATATTCAGTACAAGTCACTGACTCTGGCATACAGAACCATTTCTGGATCTTCCACCTCCTACCTTTACTCTATCTTTTCAAAATACACTCCGACTCGTTCACTTCGCTCCAGTGAGGATTGCCGCCTGGCGATTCCACCTCACCGAGGAGCTAATTCTCACTCCGTGGCGTTCACCACTGCAAAATGGTGGAACGATCTTCCCAACTCTGTCCGTAAGGCAGAATCACTAAACAGTTTTAAGAAACTACTTAAGACGCATCTCTTTAACAAATACCTGTTGTAGAAAAAAAAAAAATAAATAAATAACAATAACAGGTTTGAATAACAGCATCGAATAACAATCAGGTTTGATGAATTGACAGTATAGTTGATTTTCTCCATGGCTTCTGACTTGTGGTGTTCTCATTTATAAGTCGCTTTGGATAAAAGCGTCTGCTAAATGACTAAATGTAATGTAAATGTAAATATGACAAAGATAATGCTGGCCTGCTGACTCAGGGAGCATGCGCTCTTTAAGTGTAGTCAGGCTACATGTGATTAGTTAAGACCCAATCCCAAGCCTCGGGAATGGGCCCTACCTACGGGAACCCCGAACTAAGGAAATCAGGGGGAAGTGGCTTAGCCCTCCCAACCCTGACACATGTATAGGGATTAAATGTAAATTAAAGTGGATGTCCATCACTTGTGCTACAGACACTTTTAATGGCCAGCAACTGATTCAAATTGTGTTTTTAGGTTCACCTAGAAGTGTGTAGGATATTACTACATGATTGTTTAAATGGAAAAAAAACTAATTTTTGCATTTAAGTTTTAGCAATACCCTAACCTTTTCACATTAGTCAAGCTTTTTTTTTAAAAATCTTTTTGCAATATTTCTTATTTCATTCAGGTTTTATTTATGCATTTAGCCCCCAGTGCAATATGGTTGCTTTTTCCATTTCCAAGTATTAAAGTTTGTGGCATACTGAAAATGAAATATTAAGAATGAGATGCTTAAATACGAGAAATAAAGAAATAAGAAAAAAACAAACAAACACATGACTGTTGATGAGAACATAACCTGAATGTATACCTGGTTTTGCTGGATACAGGCAGGGTCTGGGACTTGTATGGAGTGAAAGATTTCTGATGTTCTGAGAGATTTTTGCTTTGCCAATATTAAATATTGAAGACTGAGCTTTTATAATTATTTTTGCATTTCACCTTAATTTTTGTCATTGCTAACCACTGGAGAACCTGAAAAATACACATACCCATGCTGTTAATTGCCTTGTTTTAATCCAAGTAAAGTAAATAGGTTTCATTTTTAAATTGCTTTAATAAAGATTTGAATCTCCTCATTGTTCTATTGCATGTCATAGTTTACCGATTTGTAATATTGTGTAAGATGTGCTGTAGGTGTTTAAGGAGATGCTGTAATGGAGCATATAATAAGCTTTTATAACAATTGCTCCAATTGACATTTAGACATTATTAGTGGTATTAACATACAGAATACAAATTACTAGCAAATGTGTGTGTGTGTGTGTGTATGTGTGTGTGTGAGAGAGAGAGAGAGAGAGAGAGAGAGAGAGAGAGAGAGAGAGAGAGAGAGAGAGCATGTGACTTTTTAATCAACCTTACAAGAAGAAATAAAAAACATGTTTCCTGTGGGTGTAATATGAAAATGTTTGGTGGCAGAAGCTGGAAACCCTATATATGTGTATACTGCATTGGTGTGTCATTAACTTCTTCTCTAAAAAGATGCAGATGTGAGACAGATGGAATTGTAATGAAGTTCAAAGTGGCACTTGCAGGGGGAATGCAGGGTTGTGGTTATATGGTGCTCTTTTGCTTTGGAAAAAAGGTGGTGTTCTCAGTGGTCTGAAACACAATATAAAGTGTGGTAACTGCCTTTTTTTTTACTTCTTTCTCTGACTCATACATGATGAATAACAATTAACCACAAGTTTAAAATTTTGTAGTCCTTTTTTAGCCAGCGCTTTAGCTCACATTTTCCTTTTTTTGTACTAAAGTAAGTGCTTGCAAAGGTTTAATGTACAAGTTCAACTTATTTTTCAATTACAGTACAGTTGGTCTTTCTATTATTACTTACAAGACACAAAATTTTACAATCTGCAATTAGTATTTCCATTACAGAATTGTGCTGACATGTTTTAAAATAAATCTCTAATTAAAGTTTAATATAACTTATTGGTGCTTGAGGTTGCATTTTTAAATCAGATATATCGTTAGAGCAAAATACAATGATACATGGACGTTTGTAAACTGTTTGGTAGTTCTATTACAGCAGAAAAAAAAGATACATCAAATAATAATGTCTTACAAGCAGATTATGAGAACCAAATGAATAAAAAAAAAGGTGTTTATTAGTTAATCTTGCTCTCTTGTTATAATAGATTTAAGGGTTATAAATTAAGTGATGTAAACCTGCTCTTTTTAGTAATAAATACATATATATTTTTTAAATTATTAATATTATTAATTACTAATTAATATAATGTAAGTTTAAAACAATCAGATTCCTCAAAAAAAATCCAGCATCTTTTACTATGGCATAATATAAGGACACTTAGACACAATAGCCCTGCTTTAATGCCACCTTCAGGTTTGTGAAAATAATACAGACAATAGCAAGTTGTGCAGAGATAGGTGCATGTCAATCATGACTGATCAAATCTGTCATAACTGCGTAGGCTCATGGAAGAGTACATTCATAAGTAGGTGTGCTGAGGTAGACAGAAGGGTACATTTTCAAATTCTTTCTTTCAAAATGAATACAATGATCTCAAAGGGTACAGTCCTGCATCAGCCTCAAGTAACAAGTACTTTGCATTGTTTTTATTTCCTGAGCTCATTTATTGATGGTTTGTATATATATATATATATATATATATATATATATATATATATATATTCATTCATTAATTATCTCCCGCTTTATCCTCTATTAGGGTCGCGGTGGGGTTCCCTATCCCCATCCAGGGGAGAACGTTTCAGGCGCTGGGCACACACTCACTCACACAGACACACTCTATATGGGGCAATTTGGAGAATTAAATTGACTTGATCCATGTTTTTGGACTGTGGGAGGAAACCAGAGAACCCGGAGGAAACCCACGCAGACATGGGGAGAACATGGAAACTCCACCCAGATGGGGATTCGAACCGGGAATCCCTAGCGCTGAGAGGCGAATGTGCTAACCACTAACCCACCGTGCCGCCTATATATATATATACAGTATATATATATATGTGTGTGTGTGTGTGTGTTTAGGTAACCATACTAGGGTAACCATAACTACTGATTATTGTACTGGTCAGAATTTTTGTAATATTGGATTATCTTCCTCTATAAACATTTATCAAGTACAACTACAGCAACGCTTTTACACCATCAATATTGCTAAGTTAACCAAACAAAAAAAAAACAAACAATGCAGGTACCTATAGAAAGGGAATGCAAACATTCAGCACAAATTCAGATCTGATTGGTCACAGCTGTGATATTGTTTTGATTGTTTTGCCCTTCACGCATTGGTAAGCATTGTGCATTTCCCCTGTATGCTTTTCGAACAGAAAAGGATGTGATTCTTGATCCAGTTTGTTGCACCGAAATTACGATCATTTAGGGGCATTTTTGTGCGTGCCAATAAAAAGTGTCAAGATGACTTTCACCCCTGATAAAAGTGTAAGCTCTTCCTAATTTTCTGCTTGAGGTCATGTATTGCTCGGGTGACAGATTTCACACGACACCTTCATGGCTGGTTAGAGCACAGTGGGTGTCAAAATGAACATGAACATTAGATTCAGCAGCATTTCATGACTGTCAAGACACTGGGGTCAGTGCACTACTTGACTGTTCTTACTAGAGAAATATGTTTGCTTTAAAAAAAATAATTTTAGTGAAGAAAGATAAAAGTATTTATATCTACCATTAAGGTGTATCTTCAGGTCCTTTCTTTACTGGTGTTAATTCTTATACATAGTTTAGGATAAAGTTCAGTCGGCTTCCAAATTTATAATTTGTGCATTTACATAACAAGACAATACATAATGATTTTATTTACTCTGCATAATATGCCAACAGCTAATTTAAGTTGTCTTGCAGTATGTAAAATATATTGCTTGTCATGTTGATGGGCACATGTGTGTCATAGCTTTATGCGATTAAAAGATAAGGCTTTGTATCGTTAGCGGAGCCTCTTGGAGTTCAATAAATGTCCTTAATAAGTTAATGTCCTTAAAGTTAATAAGACCGTTGATAGATTTGATTAAATTTCATTAGTGGACTAAAATGGTGGCTAATATAATGGCAGAGTCACTAAAAAGAATGAGATTGGAAGAGCTCCATTGATTTGGCTGCAAAGTCTGCCCAAAATGATGAGAAAGAAGCCTGTCACAGGATTTATCATGAATATTTCAAATCCTAATTAGGGGTCATTTAGCTAAAATGCCCGACAGAAATGTGATATCATTTCATCTCATTATCTTTACCGCTTAAGCCTATACAAGGGTCGCTGGGGGTTCTCTATGCCCATCTAGTGGAGGACGATTCAGGGCACTTGGCAGATACAACAAGGACAGGTCGCCAATCCATCAATGGCACATACTCACTCGCAAAGACACACACACACACACACACACACACACACACACACACACACATTGTATTAGTGGTAATTTAGATAGAGGCAATTAAAAAAAAAAAAGTTTAACAAACGGAAGCTATCAAACTAATGGTTGTAAATCTCTGCATGTCTAAATGTAATGTTGCAATGGTAAAAAAACAAAACAAATCATGTTCGACAGTGATGAACAGGTAGTTGAAATGGATGATTTAGCATCAGGAATGCTTTTGTTTTTTAGTCCGGACACCATTTTCATACCATAGACCCACATGTTGCATGTGTTTTGATCTCTATAACATGTTTGTGAATCTTGACATACAGAACCACCTTCCTTTGGTTCCTTCCTTCACCTTCCTTTGGCTCTATTTATTATTCTTTTGATTTCCACTTTCCGTAAAAATGGACTTTGTGTTCTACACCTAAATTATACCTGTTCTGTAAAAGAACAAAGATTAAAAAGCAAGAAAGGAAATCAAAACAGATTTTCTATAGCATGTAATTATTAAACTACAATGTACGTATACATGGTAAGTGTAGAAAATAGACAATGGAGCAAGAAGGTGCTGTATCCAAACTTTTGACTGGCACTGTAGAGTCAAACAAATGATCAGATATGCTGAAAACAGGCTGTCTCTATCATTTAAAAAAACCCTTGATTGATCGTTATCTCGATCTCTGCATTAACTTGTTTTAAGATTTAATTTTCTTCTTTGGTACAGATCGCAATGCAAATACAGTCCTGTTTATATTCTTTTATGTTCTAAGCCACAGATCAGAGCTGAGTGGGCACTGACACATTCCAAGGCGCAGCTTTAGTGAGGGAGCACTCTGGTGATTTCCATAACGCAAAACCAGCCTGAATGCTAATGCCTTGCATGGCACCATTCTTTCAACTCTTCTCTCAATCACTCGCCTACCCCTCAGCGTGATGGATGGGCACCCCTGCTCTGTTTTTGTAAGTGGGTGGATCTACAGTATTGTTTGTGCACAGGAGACTATATCAGAGCCGCGGGAACTAGTGTAGGAATTGAGGCATGTCTTGTATTGCCTAGTCACTTGTGGCATGAACAAGGTGGACTCAAGTGGACTAGAGCAGCTCAGGCTTTGCTTTCCTGTCTTGCATTTCTCTGACATGCCCACTGCCTGTCCATGAGCATTAACACAACTGTCCTCATTCCATGACATGGGTGACATTGGCGCCCATGTGCTGTGGTGTGGGTGACATCATTGAGGGTGCCTTCATGCTCTGCTGACAGTGGAGAGCTGTTCACATTCTGTGAAGTGAACAGATTGTGTCTTTCTGTCCTGATCCCCATGGACAGTCAGTCTCTGATTCCTCGACTCATGTAAAAATCTTTATTATTTTCTTCAGGGTAAACAGAATATCTGTCATGCTCATAGGTACAAAGCCACACCAATGGTTAAATAACACAGGATTACATCTAAGGGTTTTGTTATTAATATGTCTAATAATGCTTCTAATTTTATCTCTAGATTGTATTACTAGATTATTAGATTGTATTGGTTAAATTTTTCCTTGTGTTTTTGTGGCACACACTCACTCACACACAGATGCACACTATATGGGGGCAATTCATCCATCCATCCATCCATCCATTATCTTCCGCTTTATCCTCTACTAGGTTCGGGTGGGGGGGGGTTCCCCATGCCCATCACGGGGTAAACGTTTCGGGCACTGTGCAACTACACCCAGGACAGGGCGCCAATCTATCGCTGGGCACACACTCACAGACACACACAAACACACTCTATATGGGGTAATTTGGAGAATTCAAATCACATTAATCCATGTTTTTTGGACCGTGGGAGGAAACCGGAGAACCAGGAGAAAACCCA
The DNA here is from genome assembly GCA_019802505.1 of Corydoras sp. C115. NCBI lineage: Eukaryota > Metazoa > Chordata > Actinopteri > Siluriformes > Callichthyidae > Corydoras > Corydoras sp. C115. The sequence goes on along the minus strand of JAFMOC010000021.1, from coordinate 5,856,117 downwards.
CGTGGACACAAGTATAAAATAATTAGATATGGTACTGTATAAGCACACAGTAATTGAATACCAGCTTTCCATACAAATTAACAGGAGTAAAAGAAAAATTGTCATTTTTAGTAATAATATTTACAGTTATCTACAAAGATTAACTGAATGTAAGTAACAGAAAGGTTATTCCAAAGTTGAGGAGTCTTGGAGAATGTTCACCCCCAGCTGTGATTTCATAATTTTTAGGAACTGAAAGCAAGCCTGTGTCTTGCAAGCAAAGCACACATATTGAATTATACAATTTAATAAGTTTTGTCAGATTCTGTAGTATTTAATCTTTTTATGTTAAAATGTATATTATAAACTAAACCAGAGTTTAATTAAATGGAGCTAATATGATTAAACTTACTGGAAAGAGGAACTCTTGCCTGACATTTTGAATAAAATGTAGTTTATGTAATGATTTAATAGAACATTCTGTGCATTACGTTCCAATCTTGAGATTATAAAAGCATGGATTATTTTCTTTACATCTTAAAATGAAAGTATATTTTGTAGATTTCAGATGTTACAAAGGTAAACAAAAAATGCAATTCTAGCAATAGTGCTTTGTCAAAGAGAGATCCAAATCGAGTGGATCAATTAAATTATTTACAGATGAACTGAGTCTAATCAGGGGGCAATGAACATTTTGACTCATTTTTGCACAGTCTATATGTTTTGTCCTTTGATCCAACTTTAAGAGTTTTAGTTTTAGCATAATTATCAGCAATAAATGACTTGACATATCCTCTTTGCTCTAATGCAGCTATTAAGCTGACTGATTGAGTGAGCAACATTAGGTTTAGCTAAAATGTACAACTGCGTATCATCTGCATAAAGTGAGAACTTATTTAATGTTTGTGAAAAATCAATCCCAACTGGAGCATTTATAGGACAAACCATAGGATCCAGTAATCCCCACCATGCTTCTAGTCTATCCAGTAAAATGGCAAGATCTATAGTTTGAATGAGACAAAATTATCTAATAAAACAAAGAAAAAATACAGACATTATCTTTGTACGGTAATGTCAAATTTTCGAATTTTATAGCCATAACCAAGTTTAAGTATTGGATTTATTAAATTCATTAAATGTTCAATAATATTTGCCTAAGTCTTTAGGCAAAGTTGTTGGGATTGTGGCCAGTAGACATGATATTGCCAGAAAATGCATGGGTTAATGACTAGCTCAGGCATTTAAGTCCTGCACTAGATCTTGCACTAGTGTCTTGCTCTGCCTCTGGGTGTCAGTGAGGAGACAGCGTAGGCAGCATGAATCAAAAATGGAAGCAGTTTATAAAGGGAGGTTACACATGAGGTAAGGAGAATAAAGTGTAAAGGTGCAGTAAAATGATGAGACATGCTACACACTATAGAACTCCACACAGCGACAAAACTCAACTCATTAAAATAATTTAAAAAATAATAATACAACAATATATTTCCAAAATAAGAACCACAATGACTTTGTAAGTCACCTTTCTTGTTGACTTTTAGCCAATTGAATCCCCAATAGTGTTTTTAAATATTTTTAGAATGACCAAATTGATAAAAGAATGCAAAGACATGACAAAGAGATAATGAAATTTCTAAATGTGATGGTCCACTTTACATGTATGTGGTCTGAACAAAACTGAATATCAATGTCTTTAGTGTTTGTAGTTGATCTGTTTAAATTTTGCAGAATTAATCAAATTGGTGTATAACTGTATCAGAGTTTTAAATATGTATTACTTTAGTTAGATTTGTGCTTCCCAAGTAGCAGACGGACACCGGCTGGTTGAAACTAAGGAGTGTTGCCCTCTCCACAGTGCAGCATGTCAGAAACAAAAAGGTCAGCGAAAGGTGCATAAGCTAAACCTCAGGCATCTGGATCTGGAGTTAATAGATTTGTTGAAGTCGCAGCCCAGTTCCCATTTTTTTTAGAAAGTGGACAGCAGTAGTAAATCTTTATATATAAAAAATAAATAAATAGATATTTTATCAGTGAATAGTAGGTCATTTTTAAAATGGCAGTAGCACTGACATGATTGTTTTTTAAATGTTGAACTTAATAACAACTGACATGATCCACATGTGCACTTAACTTCACTTTTTCTTTATGAGGTTAATGTTTCTAAAAATTTTGTTTATTATGATCTTAATTTGTATTCTAAATCTGTTGTTTAAATAACAAGCAGTAGTGGTTTTAACCTGAGGCTTCTTGTCTTTAAGGATCAAATTTGTTAGAAACTGAAGTATAATGGTGCTTGACACTTTGTTTATAAAAACACTAACCCCCGGCTTAGGAAGAAATGGCATAAATGGCATAAAATGGCATAAACGTTGATTTATACGCAATCGGTCACTTCTTGGTGGAATTTTTTTTTTGTTACTCTTGGCTACAAATCACTCTGTTGCTGCTTGAAACAAGTAGAGGTGGTAAGACATCTCGACTTACTTCTTGGTGGTTGAGATCCACTGCAGGATCTCAAAGAGTATGTCAAATTTCATGGTAATTGAAACAACCACGTGAATTTGTATAGGGAACACACACACACACACACCTTAGATTTTTATTATTTTTAGTGTTTAATTAGCTTCTATCTTAAAGTAAGCCTGACATCATATATTGTAGCTAATGACTTTTTACAAAGTTTTTGCATACATCGGTCACCATGATTATCATATTCTTGTTTTTGCTTTATTTTTGACTCTTACTTTATAATCCAATAATAGTATTTTAAAGCTATACTAGCTAATCTGTATTTGCAATGCAATCCATCTGCCATCTTCAGACCAGGGGTACTTCACTGTAGAGTCTGCAGGGTTTCAAGGTTTCTATGCTGTTAATGCAGCAAGCCTTAATAATGTACGACTGAGTTGAATCAAATCATGTTAGGAAACCTTGAAGCTACACAGGTCAGTGGGTCCTCACTATTTGAGCTTTTGAAAAAACGTTCTGTAGACTTTATTTTCAGGTTGCAGTTATTTCCAACGGCATGAGTATTTTCCTTAATGTTAACCACACTAAACATTGCTTTTTGGTAAAAGAGGGACTGTGGTCATAAGTTATATGTACTGATGTTGTACTGAGTTTCAGATGTGTTTTTTTTTTTTTTTTATTTAGCAATGTGTTGTTTGATGTCAGTCTTTGTTATCGACATATGTACCTAGTCTGTCAATGCAGAGGAGTTCCACCTATTTTTCCTGTTAACATTTTTTACATCTGTGATTTAATTTCAATATCACTTCATTCTTATCTTATAGCATCATCTTGACCGCTTAATCCTGTACTAGGGTCATGGGAGGAAGATATTTCAGGCGTCTGGCAGACAGGGTGCAAATCCATCGCTGGAAGCACACTAGCACAGACACACTCCTAATATATACATAGCGGCAATTTAGAGTAGCCTTTTCACTATGAATCCATGTTTTTGGACTGTGGGAGGAAACCTGAGAACCCGGAAGAAACCCATGCAGACACTGGGAGAACAAGAAAACTCCACCCAGATCAGGATTTGAACTTGGATCCAAAGCGCTGAGAGGCGGATGTGCTAACCGCTAAGCCACCGTGCCACCCATGCACCCTTTAGCAAAGTAAAAATAATTCAGCAATGGTTTGAGAAGTACTATAACAAATGTGATGTGTTGACTTGGCCTATAGAGTGTTAATGGCTGGATATGTTTAGTTAATAGATTATTCTCAATCCAGCAGTGACACCGAGAAGATTAAACAAATGTCAGTGCAATGCAAAGAACCATCCTCCATCCTGTTCTGTAAAATTCCTTTTTTTTTAAATAAATAACCCATCCTAGATGAAGTTAAGAGAAAATATCAATGTATTTGAATGATTTATTGCTGCAAATTAAAAAATAAAAAATTAATATATATATATATATATATATATATATATATATATATATATATATATATATATATATATATATATATATATATTTTTTTTTTTTTTTTATATATTTATTTTGATTTTGTTTATGTCTTTGTATAGATTAATGTAGTATTGAGGTTTTGTAATTTGCTGATCGCTGTAATTATTTTCAGGTTTTTAGTGTTTTTAATTCCGATACACAAACACAATATAGCAATGAATAGGATGCAGGATGCAACAAAAGCCATCTAATTACATGCCATGCTGCTCTAGAATTGTGCTGTGCCAGCTTTTTAAATATTGCTTTACTGATATGCATTTATGTTATTAAACAACTACTGTTTATTCCAGACTGAAAAATGGAACTGGCAAAATCATTTGTCATTAGATTTCACAATCCCAAGTCGTATTCATGACTTTATTGCTTTCCTTTTTACTTTCTTTTGCTTTGTATCTCTTACTCAACAGACTGGTTCTCTGTTTAAAAAATGAGATGTAACTTACAGTATTTGATTGTCTCCTTTCATCAGCAAAATCAGTTAATTTGCTTTTTTAAAAGCACAGCCACACGCATTTGCATTTTGTATTGTGCTCATGATCTAATTTGTACAGTAATCAAAATAGTAACCTGTAGCCATGGGAACCAGCATTTGATTTGTGCTGTAAAGGCATAATTTAAAGTTTAATATGATAATATTACAGGCAATATTAAAAAATCAGGAATTAATGGTGGGCATTACAGTGATGTGTTAGTTTGCATGTCTGCCTCTCAGTGCTGGGGATCCAGATTCGAATCCTGATTTGGGTGGAGTCTTCAAGTTCTTCCTGTGTCCACATGGAATTTCTCCAGGTTGTCCGGTTTCCTCCCACAGTCCAAAAATAAGGATTCAAGGAGAATTGCCTGTTTTCTAAAGCTCTGATGTTAATTGTCCCTATATGATGTGTGTGTGTGCCTGGTGATAGATTGGCGCCATGTAATGGGTGGAATTGTCTAGCGCCCAAAATGTTCTCCCCTGGATGGGCATGGGGAACCACCCTCCCACCCCACCATTTGAGGATTAAACAGTAAAAATAATGAGTTAAGATGAGATGTTTATTTACACTTTATGAACCATGAATAATTGCAATTGCTTATAAAATAATTTACATAAACAATTTAAGCATTGATTTATCATGCATATACATGTTAAAAGTCATTATACTTTATGTTAATACGGGTTAATACTGGCATAACCAGATAAGAACAAATATACTTAACAACAATTTCTAGTATAACCAACCAGCATTCACCTTATATCATCGCAATAGTTTATTGTCTCAAAGCAACTTTATAGTTTTTGAACCTGAAAAACCCAAAGAGCAAGCCAGCTCCAAGTGACATGGGCAAGAGAAAAAAGTCCATGGTAATATTTATTCATCAAAATCCCTTTGATCTTCAGTGAAGATAAGAAAAGCAATAAGAGAAGTTAGGACACTAATTGTAGAAATTAGCAGTGCAGCATGTGACAGCACTATAGACTAGAGCAGCATAACTAAACAGGGCAGAGACTGCAGATTACCAAGTCAAGAGGGATTCCTAGAAAATTAGCATTTCAGCAGGTTACTTTCTGTTAATAGTGGCAGTCCTTATTATTACCAATCATCAGCTAAATAAAGTTTGACATATACTCTAGTTATCCTAAAGTTGAGGAAACTTGTAGGAAAACATTGTCCCACCAGCTGTAATGCTTTTGGCCAAGTTTCAACTCTTCTGAGGAGGATCTCTATTAGATTTTGGTGTGTTTTTGTGAGAATATTTGCCCATTCATTGTAAAAATTTAAAAATTAGATATATACATTCAAGTATTATTAATCCTCAGGGGAAACATACAGAATTCTACCCCTATATTCTACCTCATTCCAAAGATTTTTGATGTGCTTAAGGTCAGAGTTTTAAATATATTTTCTTAAAATTCTACTCACAGTTTTAATAATGCATGTTATGGTAATATTGATACTTGAACATTGAATTTATGGGTGTTTTGTTTTATAGATTTTTAAGTTTATTGAGCATTTTAATTTTTAAGCTTAACACTGGTCAGCTTGTTCATTCTCTCTTGTCATTTCTGCCACAACACTTTCAGTACACACAGTGGGGTTGCAGAGCTGTTATTCTTAGATAACTTGGGCAATGTGATTCTTCCACTACTAGATTAGGAACAGCTATAGTAGATGGTGGAGTATTCAGATGTTCTACGTGAGCCACATGCAGAGGTTTTATGGATAAGTATGCTTCGTTCGTACACTATGTATGTGATCCATCCTGCTAGCAATGTGTGATGCAAATCCCCCTGCATTAAATGTTAATCACAGGAATAGTTTAAACACATTGCACAATACATTCTAAGGTGAACATGCGTAGAATGCACACCATATATTTCTCAAACAGTGTTATTATATGTAAATCTTTTTCTAATTAAAGTATTTTATTAGCTTTACAACATAAGCACTGAAAATTACTACATATTTAGCATAATTTTAAACATAGACAAAAACAATGAAAGCATTAATAGGTGGGCTTCTTTAACTGTACCTCATCATTGTCTCCCAGTGGTTCCTGCACAAAACCTGACATGCCTGTCCAAAGTGCATGCCTGTCTGTCATGAGTTTGTGCCCATTTGTTTTGTGTCATTGTCTCTTTGCTATAAATTATGGTTTAAAATGGTGACTTAAGAACCTCATTTAACAAAATAATGAAACCCTAAATATAGTACACCGGAATCAGATTACAGTATTCATCACTATCGAATCAAATTGGATTCTATGGTTGTAGACCCAAGAGGGCCTTAATGTTAACACAAAGACAAGAATCTGAAACTGAAGAGCTACACTCTTTCGAAAGAGAATGTGTTTTGGACAGGTGAGGCCCTCGAAAATAAGAACACAGGCCCTATGGTTAAACATGGTGTTGACTGTAAGATATTTTGGGATTGTATCACTGCTTCTGACACTTTTTGCCTTGACTGTTCTGCCATCATCATTAAATCTGAAGGTTACCAAAGACTTTTGGAGGACACGAGACTATTTTGCACCATTGACGATGACTATTTTCAAATACAGGTTATGAGTGCTTATGATAATAAGCAATTTGTTCCTAGGACAATTATGCAGTTCTGCTGTAAATATTTTGTTAAATGTACATTATGTACTGAGGCCATTTATTTATATATATATATATATATATATATATATATATATATATATATATATATATATATATATATATATATATATATATTTTTTTTTTTTTTTTTTTTTTTTTACACTTTTTAGTCAAATAAAAGCAGAAGCATTGGTAGCATACTTGTTTACAGAAGAGTTGGTGAATTAACACCAATCCTTTAATTTAATTATTATCTATTGTTTTTATTATCTATATATTGTGATTAAAGAAAGAATAATGTTTGTGATCATTATTTTTTGCTTTTTTTTTTATCAAACCTGTTACACTATTCGTACAATAATATGCCTGGAAGGCCTCATACATTTAGGTGTTTTTGCAGTTGATGGCTTAAATAGATTAAGATTGGGTGGCTCTTCCTTTTTCAAATATATCTGTCATCAGGTTTGGCTTGGATCAATTAAAATCAAACTTTTTTAAAGTCGGAGTATATAACAACCAAGTGAAGAATATCCTTTCACAAATCATTAAGCAATAGTTGTAGTATTTGTAGGAGATTTGGCATTTAGCATTTGCTCTCCACACTTTAAAAATGATAGCCAAACTAAGCTTTTTATATTTGCCTTTAATTGGCAGCTGTAAACAAAGGTGCAAAATCAGTACATTACACTTGTTGGCATGGTGACTGTGTCCAGGGAGACAAGCGCACTGCTGTAGCACAAAGGGTTTCAGCTTTTCTCATCTTTGAAAAAGTTCCATTAGAAAAGAACAAGATGAAAAAAGTAGACTTTACTCTGTCATGATCTGTTTTTTTGTCATTTGGAAACTTTCTGGTGGTAGTGTCTGCCTTGTAAAAGGTACCTCAAACTAGTAGGACTATTTTAAAAATGTTTTGACTGCAGAGAATTTGCAATCACACTTTACTGTTCTAAACCAATATTCAGTGTCAGTAACTATGTTAAGTTCCTTAAATTTCTTATTAAACATTATTATGGTGTTATAAAGCTCTAAAATGACACAAACATTATTTGCCAAATACAAAATGAATTGTCACTTAGTGAGTGTCCCATGCATTTATTTAGGCTTTTTGTGACAGATGCTGTACTTTAGCAATAATTTACTGCATGAACAGATATGTCAGGGCGTTTACCTGTCAAAATATCACACCTATTACATGCATGCATGAAAGAATTCTTTCATTTGTAGTGTGCCATACAAAGATGAGAAAAGCTTCAATTCCGTTGTTTGATTTTTTTCACTTGGGACTCTAGTTTTGTATTAAGAATGTAGGAGAAAAATCATTTTTGTGTACTTTTAATTGCTGATTATATTTAACAATGGAAAAATGATTTAGAAACTGTCATCAAAACTTTGTTATTCATGCATTCACATTGTGTCTGATCAAGCTGTAATACTACAAAAAAAGGCTGTCTGATGAAATCTTTTTTGAGTTTGAGTAAAGTTTTGAGTAACAGTACATAAATTGTAAATGTGAGTGTTAGGACCCACTGTGCAGTGAAATAACTGAGTCCAGGGTGGATGATGTAGATGAGAATTAGTATTTTAATGCAGAAAACACTGAGATAGACAGTCATAGCATGCACATACAATAAAGCCATAACTTAAACCGATGTTTTGGCTATGAAATGAGAAAAGGCGGGGTGAAAAAAATGAGAGAGAAATGATGGGGTGAAAAAAAGCTGAACTGAATAGAATAGAAATAAAGTTAATTAAACCTTATTAATTAATTAACTGAAAAAAAGATGCAGGTGGGGTGATAGGGTTGTATCGTTATAGGTTATACAAGGTTTTTAGTAACACTAGCAAAATTGTTTAAATTGTTTAAGAGATTTTCATCTCAAAATACAGTGACTGTCGTCCATTAATCTTTTTTCCTTTTTTCCTTTCTTTTTTAATCTTTTAACATTTGTACCATTTCTGTTGGTAAGAATACATTTTAATGTGAACCCCATGTCTCCTTTAATTATTGTTTGGGTTAATTAATAAATGTAAAAATAAAAACATTTAATTTCATACTCTTCAGAGTTAGTCCACACAGGTTTTGACATACCCTTTGCAGTTATTGGCATCTTTTAATGTTTATGTAGTACTGTAATACACAAAAAATCTCTCAGCTTATACTTGTATTATAAATAAAATACAAAGAGCAGAATGATAAAATAAGAACTATACAAAGAGTTTTTATGAAGCTGTAGACAAAGGGGAAAATAAAAGGACAGTCTGGGCTAGCTATGGAGGAGTGGTCTGGCTGTGTCTCAGCCCATTAAAGCATATGTGTGCTCTCCATCACTCTCATTACAGTGTCATGACACAGAGACATATTCAACCAGCCAACATTAAACTGCTCTTCAAAATGTAGTGTAATTTAAACCTTTATTCTTTTTTCCAAGAACAAACTGGCCCATATTTAAAGTCAAATTTGAGTAATTATAATAGCCACTGCACTGCTTGATGTCTTCTCTAAAAAGGTATAATTACACATAATAAGTTCATCTGATGGTTTGTTTTTTTCATGAGTGAAAGGAAATAAAATTTTGATCCAGATGTTATGATTTGCTCTGTGTTCAAATTGAAGACTTAATTAAAAAAAATGTCACATTTAATATATAGCTGGACAATCTGCCTAGCCTGACCAACTAAAATAAACCTTTGTTTTTGTCATGCCTAAATTAGTGTGTTCTTTCAGAACTGGCAAATAGTTGTTAACTGTAACATTTGTCACTCATGACATTTTCATTCCAGCCTGTAAGGATCACAGAAGCAATGCGCTATGCTTTTGTGCAATTTATTAGGTGCAGACACTTGCCGTCAAATAAGTTCCTAGCACTGAGAATATTTAAGATTTTGGAGCTGGTAATTAGTTGTAGGCATTAGGATATGGGCATCACATCACATAATGTGTGATGTGTTCACAATTTAACATGCCAGTTATTCTTTTAACATGTAGTAAACGGCTCTGATTTTTGGGTTTAGATTGATAGAGAAGGAAGAGACCCTAGTACAGGATTAACCAGAAGATAATAAATAAATAAAAAAAGAGCCTTTTAATTATGCTCTTCCTTCCACTCTAATATCACAACAACAGCTAATGACACTGTGGAGTACCTTGGGTTGTTATAGATAATGTACTGGAAAGAAAATTATGGTTAATTATGGTTGTGGTTTTCTATCCTAGACTAGATGGCTCTTTAGGTTACATATTTTTGAGAACAGATGAGTTAATGCAGGAGAATGGAGTGTTGCACTGAAAAGTATTTGCTGAATGTCTTTGTATTATCTGAAACAAGTTACTGTACCTTAGTGTCACACTGGAGGCTTTTTGTTTTGGTTGTGTGTTTACTGGATTTGAGGATTCAGAAGCAATTTTGATATCTGGGTAAATAACATTAAGGTGGAAGATGACCTTCATTACAGATTAGGTGTTTTGATACATGTAGATTGCACCCAGGTGTGGCTAAAATCTCATCATTATCACAAGTGCGTCCTTTGACCCAAGTTGAACATTTTGCTAAATGTATTGTTAGATTAAATGAGGTAGCTGATTATCCTGTTAATTATTTAACTGATATTTCCAATTGAGCACAATGTGCTTTGACATTGATCCATATACATTTACAGTAATGTCTGGCTGAAGGCATCTAATATTAATTTTCTTTTTTACACAGTATTCGTAGGTATTATTAATTTAAGTATTGTTTGTAGCATATTGCTCATAGCTTAGCATTTCTCTAAGCCTTTAGCATTCAGAATAAAATACCAGGATGCTTTGATATGCTGTATATTTTAAGGTCACTTTTAAAAGCTTATGTTATATAGATTGGATATAGTAGAATATTTGTTTTTCCTACTCCTTTTAACATTTCTTAGAAAATGATGGACAAAAGAAAATAATAAAGCTACACTGAGTTACTATAAACTACAGCAAGGGCAAATTAATTGCCAGCATATAAACTATTAGCACAAATGAACCCTGTAGGCTGGAGGTGGGAATAAAAGTTTTTACTTATCGACCTTCATATTTTGAACTGACAACTTTTGAATTGTTTTATTCAATATAATTCAGTATTGTTTGCATAAACAAAACATTTGATCATGCTTTCATGACTAGCTTTTAAAATCCAGAGGGCATGCAGGTTGGAAGCATTGCATACAGACGAGCAGATGAGGGCTTCTGCTGCATAAATCTATTGACTTTAACTGACAGATAAAGTGTTCTCATTTATTGTAGTCAAAAAACTGTTTCATATTCAAATCATCCCCTATCGCTGCGCACGTCAAACTCTTATAATCTCAAGGGGGAGTTCAATCTGTTAGCCTATGCGAATATAAAGCGAGGGGTGTAAGTGTGCTGATCATTGATCAGAAGACGAATGAAAAACTCTGCCCTTAATTCCTACACCATAGTAACTTATTACCGTTTTGGTTCAGTTGGTCTTAATTATGGCATTTTTTTAATATTTAAAAGTTATTTGAAAATGATTTGCTCTCTTCTCTCTTATGAAGATTTACTTTGCTAAAATTTAAAAAATTAAATGTATTTGTTTCTCCTCATCATAAATGCATCTTGAAATACTATGGGTTTTCAAAGGCCAATGGTTTAATTTTTTACAATTTTTACAGTGAAGTTACCTTTTAATAAACCACAGTATTGTCACCTAGCACCTTTATTCTTGCCACTAAACCACAAAAGCTTGCTATGAAAGACATATTACCATTTTTAAAAACATATTGTGGGAAAGGTCATCAAGTAAGTTGTGAGAGAAACATGGTCTTGGTGGTCAGATACAGACATGATACCTTTTGCTTCTAATATTTTAATAACCTGGCTCATTGATAGAAATGTGAAGCAGTCAGGGGTGTATATTATTGCCAATAATGTCACAGCTGAAAAAACAGATCAGCCAATTAGATTTAAGGACTACCCAATTTATGAACATATTTATTTTAATGCTACTAAATGTAATTGAAGGGCAGCATGGTGGCTTAGTGGTTAGCACATTCGCCTCTCAGCGCTAGGGATTCCCGGTTCGAATCCCCGTCTGGGTGGAGTTTCCATGTTCTCCCCGTGTCCGCGTGGGTTTCCTCCGGGTTCTCCGGTTTCCTCCCACAGACCAAAAACATGGATCAAGTCAATTGAATTCTCCAAATTGCCCCATATAGAGTATGTATGCGTGCGTGTCTGTGTGAGTGAGTGTGTGCCCAGCGATAGATTGGCGCCCTGTCCTGGGTGTATCTGCCCAGCGCCCGAAAAGTTCTCCCCTGGATGTGCATGGGGAACCCCACCGCAACCCTAATAGAGGATTAAGTTGGAGATAATGAAAGAATGAATGAATGAATAAATGTAATTGAGCCTGCACTATTGAAAAACTTAACTTATGTTATATATATATATATATGTATCAGTGCTTCTCAAATAGTGGAGCGCGCACCCCTGGGGGGGGGGCGCAGTGCGGTGCCTGGGGGGGCGCATAACAAGAAATCACAGAGCAAGTGATATTAAGTGTACTGAACAAACCCTCTAGAGACAACATGGAAATGAAATGTTTAACAGGAATGACGGAGAGAAAGGCGGAGAGAGACGAAGATAATGAGAGCAACAAAAGTCAACCGAAAGTTAAAACGAGGAAAGTGTATGTAGCGCCTGGCTTCACGGTAACTGAGGTGGGAGACGAAGAAAGAGCGGTGTGTCTTCTGTGTCTTTAAATGTTGGCAGCGGACAGCGTATAATAACTGAAGGCGTCACTTAAAGACATTACACCCCAATCACGCTGATAACCGCTTGAGTTTTTAATCGAAAACGTGACGCGTACAGCAAGCAATTATAACGCTTTATGAAAGCTACTGCAGAAAAGCTGTGCGCTGCAGAACGGGCGCATTGTAGACATTAGTTCTGACTTCCTCAAAAAAAAAAAAAACAGCACAAATTGTTGTATTCATTTTTGTTTTGTAGGTTAAAGTGTTAATAATAAATTGTGCTCCTGAATTAATGTTGCTGATGAATTTGAATTTATTATTATTTATTGATTTTATATCATTTCATTTTTCAGTATCAAATGCAGTCATTTCAAAAATATTTCTAGTTTAAATAAGGATTTTATTCGTTTCTGTTACAAACTAAAAAACTAAGTTAATAAAATTATTCTGTTCTAAGTTGATCTATATTTCTTTCTTTTTTGTTTTCTTTATTGTTAATAAGGATACATTGTTAGACAAATCATACTACAGTGGGTGTGTAAAAATAATTTTTCAACCCATTTTGTCGTGGGGGGAGGGGGGTAAGTGTATATATATATATACACATATATATACAGTATACACACACACACACACACACACACACACACACACATACATATTTATATATATATATATATATATATATATATATATATATATATATATATAGAGAGAGAGAGAGAGAGAGAGAGAGAGAGAGAGAGAGAGAGAGAGAGAGAGAGAGAGAGAGAGAGAAGCAAAGTTTGTGTAGTGATTTCTGAGCACACCTTAAGCTACTTTTCTACATCTATCATCACTTGTATGACCTATGCATGACTTGCAGACACACCTGCATCTGTCTCAGTCAGTATGCAGCTGTGTAAAGGAAAAGCAGATGTCTCAGCACACTGCATGATTCCTCCAAGACCAACAACTCGGAGTGAGATAAATGAGTATGAATTAAAATAGTTTAACTCTTTCATTTCTTAAAATTAGTTTTTTTTGGAATTTTAGTAGCTAAAATATGCATTTTAAGCAATTTTTTTATCCAGCTATGAAAGCAGTTACCACAACTAATTTATCTATAATTGCCATGTATCAAAGTCCGTTCTGGTTGTGTGCATTGAAGAAGATTGGGAGGAAAAGGGTGATAGGTGCTTAATTAAAAAGGGAGGAGATGGCCGACTGATTAAATCACCATCGCTGGTTGTGTCAGACCTCGAAGTTGCGCTTTGTCACCTCACTCAGCTGTCGCTGTTCTCTGAAGATGATTTGAATTGATTATCTGGATTTGTTCACTTGTTTATCCTTGATTGTTTCTGTCTCTTTTGTGTTGCAGGTAAGGTCCCTGCTGTGGGCACTCATCAGAATAGTAGGGTGTCTTCTTTATTTGCTGCTGATGCACCTTCATTTTTTACAATACCACACAAAAAAGACAACTGGGACTAGTGATCCAGCATTTCATATTGATTTTTTACTTGAAAATCATCGTGTTGGGGACCTAAGAGGCTGAGCATGCGTTAAATATGCTGAATGGCATGTTGCAAAGTGGTGATGTCAGCAAGACTAGAAGTTTCTATGAAACACAATAATGTAACCAGTAAAACAGAGATACAATTATTTATTGCAATTCTAGAAAGCTAAGGAGGTGTCTATACTTTTTAAACAATCATCTCTTGACGCTGTAGAAAACAGAATAAATAAAAAACACTTTTAATAACAATCCAGGAAGAAATATGATTTAATATATGTTAAGCATATGTTATGGGTTATTAATTCTAATTTTATTATCTTTCTCCATAATTCATATTTATTTCCTTGGGCCATGCATGCATTCCACTCACTCTCATATTTATTCATAAATGTCACATGAATGCTGGATATCCTGAGTATAGCAACATCTGATTTATTTAGAAATCATAACTGTGTCTCTAATTTCATTACCTTTTAAACTTAGAAATCATTCATGAACTGTATTACAGGTTTTTGGTTCTGAGCGTGTTGTTAATTATTCACGTGAATATCGTATGACCTACTTTACTTTACTGGTAAGAATGTAAGCTGAACATTTCTGTAGCCGTGTGTATTTCATTTTGATTTGCTTTTCAGAGCACACTCATATCAGCACACGAAGAAATGAATAAAACGAAAGTTTTAGGCATCTGTAAATTATGTGACCTGGACAGCCATGTACCCGTATCTTAGCTGTCAAATTTATAAAGAATATGACAGAAAGACTAATAAAATAAATGATGGTTAAAAGACATTATTCAAATAATATAAGACAGATTTGTGCACCTACTTCCCAGACCACGTCTGGATCTGAGGTTATGTTTGCACTAATGCAATTTTATTTAAAAACTCAATATACAGCTACTTTTTATAGCCTGTGTCCAGGTCACCCTATTGTCAAGCCACTACAGGTATATGTGGGACACTGTAGCAGGAGCATGTATGGCAATTAGAGGCAATTACAGCCATGACAGGACTGTGGCATGAAGGCAGACCACCATCCAGCATTTTAAGTTTTTTTTTAGTACAATCTTTGAATTAAGCCCATTCCAATGTTTGAGAATTTTTATAGTACTCATTGTGTCCCACCCTGTCATAGACACATTTAGTTAAAAAAAATTCATTTGAGTGTATATGAAAAAGTTGAAAAAATAAATAAACAAATACATTCATTCATTCATTATCTCCCGCTTTATCCTCTATTAGGGTCGCGGTGGGGTTCCCCATGCCCATCCAGGGGAGAACGTCTCGGGCGCTGAGCAGATACACCCAGGACAGGGCGCCAATCCATCGCTGGGTACACACTCACTATGGGGCAATTTAGAGAACTCAATTAACTTGATCCATGTTTTTGGACTGTGGGAGGAAACCGGAGAACCCGGAGGAAACCCACACGGACACGGGGAGAACATGGAAACTCCACCCAGATGGGGATTCGAACCGGGAATCCCTAGCGCTGAGAGGCGAACGTGCTAACCACTAAGCCACCGTGCCGCCTAAATAAATACATATATTTTTAATATAAATGTGTGTGTATGTATACATGTGTGTGTATGTGTGTGTGTATATATATATATATATATATATATATATATATATATATATATATATATATATATATATATATATATATATATATATATATATATATATATATACTGTATATATATATATGTATATATGTATTAAAAATGCAGATTTTCAAAAACACTAAAGCACATGTCCACTTTCACTTCTTGATTGAGTTTGATCATTTACAGTCATCCCTTATAGCTTTCTCCATCATTGTATATTTAGTAAATAAGCAACCGTCTGCAACAAGCAACAGGCTTTCTGTGGTACAGGCATTTTTAGTGTATGTAAATGGCCTTGTGATATATGATTACATTAGTTTTGTCATGATGCAGATTCATTTAGTTACTGATCCTAAACACTAATCTGGACA
Organism: Corydoras sp. C115; assembly: GCA_019802505.1. NCBI lineage: Eukaryota > Metazoa > Chordata > Actinopteri > Siluriformes > Callichthyidae > Corydoras > Corydoras sp. C115. Next base: position 5,839,868 of record JAFMOC010000021.1, on the reverse strand, counting down.
GTTTTAGGAAGAAAATCTGCTAGTGTAGACATAGCATGTGTCTGGGTGTTTGGATCCTAAGTACAGTGATCCAGTTTGGCAGTTGGTAATGCCAGGTATGAACAGGGCCTAAAAGGCTTCATATTCTTTATTTTGTTTAGCCCTGCTGAAAAATAATTAGAAATTCTATGACTACACAGTTATATGACTTATAACACTTAAATAACTTCAACAGGAAATGATATTGTCTCTGTGATGCTGTGTGCCTGCTGAGCTTGGCATCCTTGTGTGTTTTCTCTGAAACATCAATTTGTTTTCTCTTTTTTATACAAAGCACATTATGATTTAAGAAAATGTATCTTTTGAAAAACCAAAGTGCTGTCTAGTGGAAGAAATGTATTATGGAAGTAATTTAAGACAGAGTAGAAGGATTAAAAACATTAAAAGTTATTCTTGCATTAAAGAATAATTTGTAAAGTTACAACATTAGCTCAGAGGTGTTGACTAAACTGTGCAGACTGCTGAACACTAAAAACCTCCTTAAACTATCTGTATGCATAGTGTGATTTGTGTTTAACACTCACTCACACAGATAGATACACAGACTATAAAGCCAATATTAAAATTTTTGAGCAGCCAATTCACCTTTAATTCATGTTTTGGACTGTGTGAGGAAAGCGGAGAACCCTTTAATAACCCACGAGGACACAGGGAGAACAGCAACAGTCAGGATTTCTCAAGCCCAGAAACAGGCTTTCGATATGCTTTTCAGTCTCCCACCATCTCTTCCTGTTCCACCACAAAATTTCTGGTAAAGCTGTAAACTCCCCCCATGATGTATGTTTTTCCCCAATTCATATAGGCTGCACCCCAACCAATGCCACTTATTTCTCTACGTCCTTCCACAAACACAAATTCTGTGGTTGGGGGGTCATTTTAAATGGTTTGCTTTTAAAATGTCAAATCTTTTCATACATATCTCCTGGAGCTGTCAGAAAACTTGCTGAAATTAAAAGACTCAAATGAACTGTAATGAGAACTGTATTTTATCTTACATTCAACAAGATGAAAAGAGGATTCACTTCCGAGCTAGATAATGACTAAAACCAATCATGTTTCGTAAAATGAGGCATGCATTAGCTTAATGCAACACACTTAAAGTTACTCTTGAAACGGCCTTTGATTGTGGAGAAAGAGCTCTTATCATGCTGCGGAACAGTGTCTCATGGAGATTACATTCCGGTGCATCTGCATTAGCTTTGGTAAGTAGTGCCATCATGGATGATGACCTTAAAGTATCTTGTATACAAAAAAGGCTGGTTAGCATAGATGTTCTTGTGCTTTAATGCGGAGTACATACAGTATCTGCTTTCTAAACCTCAACTGACTGGGTGAATGTTAAATTTGCTGAGGGCTTCGAAGTAGCCTGTGTTGGATACAGACCCAACTGGTTGTCATATGCTTATGTAAGGATTGGGGCAGCACGGTTTTATGGTTATTAGCATGTTCGTCTTTCAGCACTGGTGATCCAGGTGTGAATCCCGATCTGGGTGTAGTTTCCATGTTTTCTGGGTGTCTTCTCTGGTTTCTCCAGTTTCCTCCCACAGTTCAAAAACAAGGATGGGTGACTCAAAACGCTCTCCATCTGGATAGGCATAGGGAACGACCCTAACAGAGGATTAGAAGATGGTGAGTTTAAATGTTATGCTAAAATGAAAGATGAAATGTTTTATCTCACTCTTTTGAAAACTTGTTAAATATTTTAAAGTATTGAAAGGAAAATACATTCTAAACACAACTTAGACATTTGACTTGATTAGGCTTAATCTTAACACAGAATTATTAGAAGTCTAGAAGTCTAGAGCTCTGAAATACTATGTTTTAGTATTTAGTTTTTGAAGTACACTCTAAATCCAACTATGACAATACTTGGTTATGTTTTTTTTCTGTTTACACTTGTAAGAAGGCAGAATAGGAGTCATTGTTGTGTTTTAAACTTCATGTCTGTTGTAATCTCAATACTGGACTGACTTCTATGAATTGGTACACAAAAAAATACACATTATTAACTGACACTTCTAAACAAGAGTTTAATTCCAAAACTTCTGCATGCTGTGTAAAATAATACACCTAAATGGCTTTATTCCTTCTTGAGTTGGGTCTGTGAAAAAAGTGAATAAAGGCATAAAGAGAGGTCTCTTTAAGCCTTTACTCCACAATCTCAGTAAAAAGAGCTTTGAATTTTAGACTCTCCAAGGCAACTAACAGCAGCAGTCCATTATGTTTAGAGTGGTCTTTGTTCTACTGACTATTTCATTCTACTACATTTTTTTTAAACCAAATAAATTTATGGTGAATTAGGAATAAATGAAGAATGAATAAAGAAACCCCTCTAACATACAGTCTCATGCAAATGTTTAGACAGCCCTGTTTGAGTTCCTTAACACATGATTGGTGAATAATAACATATCAAAGATTTATCTGCAAATCCTAATAATTAAATTTTTTTAGAATATAACTTATTGAGAAAAAATGAAAATAAAGTTTCAAATTATTTTCAACTCATAAATTTTGCATAGGTCACATGTCTTCTTTATTATCTGACAATGCATCATACTCCTAAATTTGTATGGTAACAACCTCAGTGGTGTCACAGACACATTTTGTTTCTTTCCATTTTCCGCCTCCTACTTTTGCATATTTCTATGTCTCTTTCTCCATCTCTCTCTTCCTCTCTCTATCTCTTCTTTCTCAGGATTATCTATTCATTTATTCATTTATACCCTCATTTATTTATTGCCAACACAAGAAGCATTTGTTTTGACAGATGCTTGCTCCAGGGCGGCTGCCAAATTGCGGACAGATTTTCTGGGGATCTGTGCTACAGTGCACACTAAACACTGAGGTTTAGGCAAACACATTCAGTGCAAGTGAGATTTGTGAACAATTAGCAGTTCTGGTCAAAATAAAGTGCTTTTGTCCTTACTGAACTTGGGAAGGTTACAACTATGGTTAGTTATACTCTTGACTTTGAGGTAAATCTACTTCTGATATGACTGATTGACCTTATAGTTATTTAAACAGTATTCTCTAAATGCAATGGAACATTCTACAACAATATTAATTGGTTTAGGACCAGAAAAGAGGCCGAATGAGTCATAAACCTTTTGCATGAATGCTTAGATGATACGGAAAAATCTGCTGTGTAAAACAAATAATTGAAAATTAAAATAATGCAGCATAGGTTCAGTAATATTAAATATACTGCTATATAATACTTCTGGAGAAATACACCACTATTCAAAATCTCCATATAATTCTAATTCTAAGTCATACAACTGTAACAAAATAGCTGTATACAATTATTACTGAATACTACTGTATAAAAATAATATACACTGGGCACTGTTGACAGCTTGCTAAATATTGCTAAAACAATACCCCTTGTGTCACTTCTTTGTAGTTGTAAAGAGTATGTAAACCTTTTTTTTTTTTTTTTTTTTTTTTTTTTTTTTTTTTTTTTTTTTTTTTTTTTTTTTTTTTACAACAGGTATTTGTTAAAGAGATGTGTCTTCAGTAGTTTCTTAAAACTTTTTGCAGTGGTGAACTCCACGGAGTGAGAATACTCCTCGGTGAGGTGGAATCGCCAGGCGGCAATCCTCACTGGAGCGAAGTGAACGAGTCGGAGTGTATTTTGAAAAGATAGAGTGAAGGTAGGAGGGGGAATATCCAGAAATGGTTCTGTAGGCCAGAGTCAGTGTTTTGTACTGAATGCAAGCAGGCGAAGAGTAAGTATGTTAAATTTTGTCTTAATATAAACAATGGTGTGGATATGTACCAGAAACACACACACACACAGACTTTCTATTTTAAAATATGATCCATAACCATGTTGTCTAAACAACAGTGCCATCCTACATACAATAAATATAAGATGAAGGAAAACCATGATCTTAGTGGCTGGAAAATAAAACTCAAATTACCAAAAAAAAAAACAAATTACATTAAAACACAGATGATCGTCAGAAGTTATTTTTTTAATATTTGCATATTAAAAATAATATATTTTAAAATGCATCATCTACCATTGCAATTATTAGATTTCTAATAGGTACTATAAGTCAAAATGGGTTTATTCTTTGTATAGTGTGTATGAGTTGTGGCCAGAAATAAATGTGTTGTGTGCTCACAGCACTTTAAGAGAGAGTTCCACAGAAACCAGTAGCCTTTGAGGTACTCTACAGGCACATACAACAATGTCTTTGATAGAGGCAGCTGTGGACCGTGGCAGGACATTGAAATGATGTGTTATTTTACTTCATATACTGCTATTCCCTGTAAAAATTATTTGCTGGCTGTTGGCAGATGCATTCTGCAATCTCAGATGCTTTTAGAAAAAAGTAATGGTATTGCGTATTACCATTCTCAGTTATGAAGTGGAGATATGAAGAAAAAATAGGAGGTTTGTCAGTAACTAACCAATTAGAATGACTTGTGGTGATAATACATAATAAATAATACATTTAATAATAAAATATAAAAAAGTAAAGTTAAAATAAAATAAGACATACTTACAAAAAATATGGTTATTATTTATGTAGAGTGCATAATGTTACTGTGCATTTATCAAAAAAACTACAACATTGTATTTAAATAACAATACAAATGACAAAGGGTACTTTAAAGATTTAAGTTGACATAAGTAGCGGATAAATAAACACAGATTTTATACCAAAACGTCTCAAGTATGCATACAGACATGACCAACTGGATGCGGCAGGTAACCTAAAGTGTGACACACACACACACACAAAAAAAAAAAACTGAACATCACTGAAAGTAAATAACAAAATAAAACCAGCAAAGAAAAAGCAATGTAAACTAAATAACAGCCATGGGAAATCAAACAAACACTAGTCCATGACAGGAAGGATGAGGCAATCATTACATTTAGTTAGTTATTAGTTATCTAATTTCATAATCACTGGGTTTTCGAAGATTTGTGGACTGAAGTTACAAATGTGGGTCCTTGAGCAAGACCCTTAACCCTCATTGCTCCAGGGGTTTGGTATCATGACTGACACTGTGTTCTAAACCCATTCAAAAAGTTGGTTGGTTTCAGGGTTATTTGTAGGTCTCTGGATAAAACATCAGCTAAAGAACCTTATGTAATTATGGGAGCTCTCACCATACTCCCCAGCATCTTTGCCTTCATCTACCTCACCCCAGCATCATCTGTTCCTCTATGCCCCTGCCACATATTTATAGTTCCTACTTTTACTACATGCACATTTATTGTTATCTTTTTTCTGGTTTTTATTTAATGAAGCAGTCTGTGAACATGATTGGTCCTTCATATAGCCCTAATATTAGTATTAATGTTGCAGTTAATATATAGTAGATATCAATTAAAATCTCATTGATTTGCTAAAGCAATTATTCTCTATTTCTCTCTCCACTGGGATGATTTTAAAGAGCCATGTTTAGAGGGTTGGATTTCTTAATCACAGAGGGAGAACATGCATGGTGACATGCTGAGCCCCTTGGGTGTTGCTCTTCAGAAATTTCACTTGTCACTGTCAGCTTGATGCTGGCCTTCACAGGAAACGCTCATTTCCATTTGATTAGACTGAACTGTTTATGACTGCCTGTAAATTACGCTGCATATTAAGAACTAATGACAGCTTTTCATGCTTGCCACAGTGACAGGCCATGACTTTTTAAAACATCCCTGTCACACCCTTGTCACCTCCTATAAAGAAGAAAATGGTCCTGATTTGAGCTGTTTTTAGCTCCTCCAAAAAAAGGAATCTTATACTCTACTGAATCGAGATGAGATTAAAAGTAAGTTCACTGGAGCACAGAGGTCAAAATTGCTTGACACTTTTTGTGCATTACACTTTTAGTTGCTACAAGTTACTGCTGTTTTTTTTTATATTCTAAAACAATACAGTCTTAAAAGGATGCATAATGGCTTTTTTAACGCTGCCATGCCCTGTAGTTGCCCCACTGCTTAGCTCATATGGTACAGAGCTAGAAAATATGTTCTAAATCCACTGTGACACAGGGAGATATAAAGCTTTCATTTAAAATGATCCATGGGGATTTTATTGCAATAACTATGCCAACTATGTGAGTAGTGGATTGGGGTCCTGTGTTGTAATGCAGTTTTAGTTGCCAATGCTACCTGAAAAAAAAAAGATTAGCGGAAGACGCCTGTTAGACTGTATGATCCAGCAGACATCAGGAACTTGAATACATGCCAATTCAAGGTACAACATTCTAGCAGACAGACAATCTAGTTTTAACTGACAGCAGTATGGCATGTCATAATGCCAAATTGATGATGCTGTTGATGTGGGTGGTCCAAGCCACTAATTGATTGAGTTCTCTGTGTGGGAGCAGATGAACATCTGTCCAACTTCATGTTTAAATCTTTAATTACAAAGATAGGGTGAGAGTGTTGAATCATGTTGCAAGCAGTTACTTTGACATAAACCAGACTTAACATTTGTACTTCATTTGTTTTCTCCTTAAAATTAGACACACCCTCTTCTTGCCCCTTTGTTTATTTTCTCCACTTACCTTGGACTTTGTAGTTAAAAAATAACAAAGTACTGTAGTAGATCTGTTTTATTTTTTGTTAGTCCCCTGTTGGTTCAATGTTCGCTATTGGTCAGGACCTTTACAGAACAGGTGTAATTTGAGTGGTGTATTGTTTGTTGTCAATTCTGCAGTGACACTGATGCAGTGAGGGAATTTTAGTGCGGCGGTGCTACTTTAATGAAAATGAGAATAATGGACAAAGCAAATAATATCTGCTCTGTGGTGTTATTTTTAGGGTCCTGACTTTTAAAGAACAGAGTATAGCAGACTAACACCGCATGTATTGTAGTCTACAAACAGATGGACTGCAGTCTGTAATTATAGAACTAAAAAGTCTTTTATCTTTATAGTAAGTAAAACTGATAAAATAATAATTTCAAATTAATTAATATAGTAACAATAATCAAATTGTTTAAATCTTTCTATTTATAAGGTCAATAAACAATGTTTGAAACATTAATAAACATTTTTGTGATTATATAATTGGAATAACATGTTTTGTTCGGAGAGAGTGTAGTTCTGTCCCCTTGCAATAAGACAATTGGGCAAGACTTTTATTGAGTGGATTTTTGTTTCTCCTGTGTCGGTCTACAATTGTAGATATGAAGTATATTAAGTAAATCTGTGTGAATGTGTATGTGCACTTGTCTTGCAACGGAACTGGTCATCTTTTCATAGTGTTTATCCACCTTTGGCTCACATATCACTAGTACAGGCTTCTCCACTCCCTTTCATATTTAGGATAAGCAGCTTAGAAAATAAATAAATAATATTGTTTTACCTTTGCTTTTTTGGCATTTCCCACTGAAATTTAACCAAGTGGGAACCTGTGTGCTGTTGTTATTGAGTAAAATGGTTGCTTTTTTTTCCATCTTCCTTACCAGAACGATAGGGGATTTGGTCTTTTGTGGTTGAAGGCTGAGAGAAAGACAGGCAGGTTTATATTGAGCTTAGCCTGTAGCAGCTAGGCCGCCCTGGAGCCTTCCTTCTTCTTCCTCTAGTGTTTGATGTGGATTAGGACTCGGATGCTTCATCCCAGAGCTGCACAGCAAGGCAAAATCAGCTTTCAGAAGCACGCATGGAACTGCTACGCATGCGTGCACATGCACCCACCCACGCATGCACACGTGCACACACACACACACACACACACATATACTTTACACCAGACACCTAGAGGATGTGCAACAAAACAAACATAAACAAGTTAATGCCACACATAAGCCAAATACAGTGCAATAACACACATTAGTGCAATAACTAGACATTTTAAACCCTTTTAGAACTACAGTAGCCCTTTAAGTCAAACTCATTAAAACGATCCTTTTTAAAAATGAACTGATGCAATATACATTTTTTCTCTTGCTTACAATATTTCACCAATACTCTTAGCATTATTTTAATGTGCCCTGAGTTTTGTATAGCCATTTTTTTAGTTTATTTTAGATGTTCAATTTGGTAAACAGAAACTGTACATTCAGTAAGGTGTTTCTGAATGTTTCTTTTTGTTCCTGTAGAGTAGGTATGAAATTTTCTTTTCAATTTGAAAATGAATAAAACATGGAATTTTCCTAGGGGTGCCCAAATATCATATAAGGTTGGGTCTTTTATATCTGTCTGCCTGAACTGCCTTTTGCAGGGTACTCTAACATTAATAACATATAGCAGACCCCATTTTACAAAGTGACTTTAATTTCAGTACATTATACGATGCAAACAGTTCAAGGGCAAAAACAGTGTCAGACTGACAGTGTTTACACTATCAGCTTTCCCCACTATAACTCCAACTCCAACAATGTGTGGTAAAACAACAAGCATCTGCATCTGTAGAATTGCCTCAGTATGACTCTGCAATGATATACATTTTCATGGATATTATTTTATTTTTACATTTTTAAACATGTCTCTAAAAATTTTAAAGTTGTTGCAGATAGGATATTTGTGAATAAGTATTAACTATACCTGAGAGGGTAAGTGGCTGTTTGGTGGTCCGATTGCTTGAACTGGAACTGCTCTTATCTCTCATAACTTCAATAGCAAGATTAAAAATGTAGAATATAGCTCTTATAAGATTGGCTCAGTAAAGTAATTCAGTAATCATTGTATTTTTATGAAATGAATAATATTTTTACATTTTGGAAAACTCTAATGTTTTTTTTAATGTGTTACATATAGGAGAATGATGAGTTTGCAGACATATAACCCTTGCATAAACTAAATTGATTAGTGATTTTCTTAGTTTTAGTAATTCTAATATATTTCACAAAAACATTTAAATATTTATGTCCTTCTGATAATCATCATAAACGTGTTCTTTTGATAAACTAAAACACAAATGATTACTTGTACCTTTAGGTTTGTACAAACAAATTATGTTTACATTTTTTAGTTTAGTCTTTTTAGTTACAAGTTTTAGACAACCTTCTCAAATATATTATTAGTGAAACTTATCTAAACTTATCTAAACATATTAACTAAAATGACACACCAGATTTTTTTTTTCACTACAATGTTACATGTAAATTATTACATTTGACCAACCATTCAACACTGTGCTTGCTTCAGATAGGGTCAATCTCATATTTTGGGATATTATTATTAATGTTGTGCAAGACTTTGTAACGCACAACATATAATACCTATTTTGCTATCTGAGCTATCAATTAATTTAGATAATAGTGCATTGTTTTTCGTGTAAACTTTATGAGCCTGGAGAGCACTCTTTCTCCTGTTGACTCTCTAAATGAGTCTAAATGCTTTAGTTCAAAAAACATTCTTTGTCCGTTGACTCCGTAAAATAGTCCTAATCCATCAGCATGGGGAGTTCTCTTTGTTCTGTCAATAAAATAAAAAAATAATTCATTCATTCATTCATTATCTTCTGCTTTATCTTCGCGGTGAGGTTCCCCATGCCCATCCAGGGGAGAAGGTTTCGGGCGCTGGGCAGATACACCCAGGACAGGGTGCCAATCTATCGCTGAGCACACACTCACACACAAACACACTCTACATGGGGCAATTTAGAGAACTCAATCGACTTGATCCATGTTTTTGGACTGTGGGAGGAAACCGGAAAACCCGGAGGAAACCCACGCGGACACAGGGAGAACATGGAAACTCCAGCCAGATGGGGATTCGAACCGGGAATCCCTAGTGCTGAGAGGCGAACGTGCCAACCACTAAGCCACCGTGCCGCTAACAAAATAATATAAAATAAAATAAAAGATGTTTTCATCATCATCTTCCTGGGATGAGGGATATTTTCCTTGATGAAAAAAGGCAAGTTTTAAACTTTGCATGGAATGCAGACCACACACCCTATACATAATGAATTTTCTTATTAGACCTTAATATATCAGATGCAATCCTTATTTCATTGTGTTATCAAGGAAAATTAAAGGAATAGGTTTATATCGGTCAGATAATTTGAGCTGTCGGACATGATCGATGTCTTGGAGCTGTAAAAGCAATGGTAATACACATTATAGCAAACACATTTTCAGAAACTAAATTCACTCTCTCTCTGTGACTTTGTGTGACCTTGTCATGTTTGATCCATTAAATACTAATGATGTGCGGCTAATTGAACTGCTCGGGCAAGGAGTCACTTGATGTCTATAGATCAGATGTGGGCCAAAAATCAAGATCTGCTGTTTTAAAGGTCATCAAGCAAGTGCCCCCCTTTTGGATGAATTATCATTCCTTTCAAATTTATTCTGGATCATCAAACTCTCATGGGCTGTCAGAACCAATTTCTCAATGTAAATGTCTCTGTTTTTTGATAGAAATGTTCAATTTCTCGTCTGGGGTATTTAGGGTTTGATTTCATTCTCTCTGGATTGATACAACTGGCTATGTCATTAATTTCAAATTGAAGGACTGTTATCCATGATGATGAGCTAACAAGGATTGATGTATTATGTGCAACCATGCAAAGTGATACACAGATTTATTATCAGTTTTACATTCAATAGAACTTACTAAAGTATATGGTTAGTTAAAAGCAAATACCCAGCAATTTTAAGCAGAATGTATGAATATCAGGTTTTTAAAGGATTATTCTTACACTGTCCATCTAAGACCACAAAAAAGAAAAAATGCAGTATGTACAGTATGCTGAAATGTAAATACTACACTACCTGGTTTTACCATGGATAAAAATTAGGATAAATACATAAATGTAATATAATACAAAAAAAATGTAGCCATACTGTCAAAAAGCTTAACTTATGCTAAGCCCTAACTCCTAGGAGGCTATGACACCAAAGAAGAAAGGAGAGCTAAGATGCCACACATTGCGTACAGGTGGCAGTGAGAAGATCTTTGTTGCTAGCAGTCTGCAACATGCTTCCAATGCCCTTCCCCACCACCACCTATCGTAGCACTCTACGAATGAATGCAAGTCATGAAATAGGATTAACTGGACCAAAAATAGGCACATATGGCATTCACCTGGCATAAACATTTTTAAACCAACCAGGGGTTCCATGGATTACTAGCTAAATAAACTTCATACCATAGAACCCCCACCAGACACTACTGTCCTCATGAAAGGTCGTAAAGCCCATATCCTGAGTGAATGTTACATAGTCCTTATTCTGATGTTTTAGGGGCACCAGAATTAAATATTTGTCATTTTATGTAATTTTTATGGTTATACTGCTGTCAGGAGTAGAGAACAGTAGATCTAGAAGCTTCCACAGATGTTTAATTTCTGAACTGGCAAATGCAGCTGAAGATGTGCATAGTTGTCATAGCTATGTATTTTATATAGATTTATCTGTATGAAGGTAGAGCACGTGCCTAATGGTAGCCTGCCAAATAATAGTGTTATTATCATTATAAAACTTCCCTTTTACAGTTGTGCACTTTTAAAGTGATTTTCTTCAGTTTCTTTCAAACTGCTCCTCAGGTAGTAAGTAGTAGAACAAAAATGACCACTTGGTTTGGGGCAGTGAATAAGACTGGGTCATGGACCTCCTTCTGCACGAGAATGAGAGTTACTTTTTTTGTGCTCCTTATTTTAGCTTTGTTTCCTTTTTCCTGTTTGCCTTGGCATTTTATGTTAGAGTAAGCTAAGTGCTGTAAAATTCTCACCAAGCACACAGCACATAGATATTTCTAACATGTTTTTTATTTGTACTGTTTTCTAATGCCTCACTTATTAATGCAGCTTGGGATTTGTCCTGTAAGACAATTTGAAGAAAGAACGATGTGCTTATTATGAATAACGGATCCAATGAGGCTAACCAAAAGGTTTAAAAAATAATGTTTTTGGTCTTCATTAATATTGTGCTGTTGCTGTCACTCAACTGAGTTTACTACGAGTTAAACTTTGCAGCCAAACAGTCCTTGTTTTATAGAGAAAAAATGGCAACAAATAGTTGCACTAGAGAACTGAACTGCAGATTGTAGCGTAATGTCTACTATTCTTCATTCATTCATTCATTCATTCATTTATTATCTCCCGCTTTATCCCGCTTTCTATTAGGGTCGCGGTGGGGTTCCCCATGCCCATCCAGGGGAGAACGTCTCGGGCGCTGGGCAGATAGACCCAGGACAGGGTGCCAATCCATCGCTGGGCACACACTCACTCACACAGACACACTCTATATGGGGCAATTTTGAGAATTCAATTGACTTGATCCATGTTTTTGTGGGAGGATTGTGGGAGGAAACCGGAGAACCCGGAGGAAACCCACGCAGACACGGGGAGAACATGGAAACTCCACCCAGATGGGGATTCGAACCAGGAATCCCTACACTGAGAGGCGAACGTGGTAACCACTAGCCCTACTATTCTTCAAAATTGAAATAAAAATAGAATTCTAAAACACTCACTGTCATGTTTATTATCAGTTTATATATATATATATATATATATATATATATATATATATATATATATATATATATATATATATACATACTGTATGTGTATATATATATATATATACAGCGATGGATTGGATCTGGATCTGCCCAACACCCGAAACGTTCTCCCCTGGATGGGCATGGAGAACACACCGCGACCCTAATATAGGATAAAGCGGAAGATAATGGATGGATATATATATATTATTATTATATGAGACCCAGTCAATCCAGTTGTTTAAATATTTTAGTTGTTCTAAATGTTTCATGAATTAATTATCTGGCATCGAAAATATCTCCTACTTGTGAGTATTTAGGATCAGTTCACTCAATGTGACTTAAAAGACTTAAAATGTTCAAAATGTCAAAACTATAATTCAGTCAGATGTTCTCCAAAAGAAACTTCCATATTGGTTGCTTCCATATTCCTTACTGTTGCCATGGTAGCAATTTATCCATTCAAAAGCTTAGTAGGTGGATATTTTTACATATAATTACTCAGGACTATAATGCATGATTTAAATCAGTACACACACACACACACACACACACACATACATATATGCTCATTCAGGGGACAACGTTTTGGATGCTGGTCAGATATACCCAGGACAGGGCGCCAGTACATTGCTGGGCACACACTCACTCATATACTATACAAGGACAATTTGCATTTATTGCAGCAAATTCACATTTAATCCATGTTTTTGTGCTGTGGGAGGTAAGGAAGGAGGGAGGACCCATGGAACACCCATGCAGACACATGGAGAACATGGAAACTTGATGAGAGTGTTAACCACTAAACCACCATAAATACATACAGCTCTGAAATAGTCCTCTAGTCAAATATTCTGGCATTATGTCAACTACTGTAGGTTCAGGCTTTGTGGCAAGTGTCAAACTGCTTCATGCACTATAGATGATCTGTGTTTTGTCAGGTGAAATCATATGTATTCATCCAGAGGACTAAAAAAATAACTTTACCAAAAGCAAGTGTAATTCTTATCCAGAATTACATTTGCGTTTTAGCTCTGTAAAATAAAAGCTTGTTGGTTACTTTTATGATTATGACCATATTAAAATTCATTTGAGTTTGATAGCTTATTAAAACATAAAGAACCATAAAAGTGAGAGGTATCACAGAATTCCTAATCTCCATGTTTGTGGCTGTGTATTTCTGTCAGTGCTCTGCACATTTCTATAGCACACCTGGTCAGTCTCTGTCTGGGCAGACCAGTGCTCTGTTTGTGTAATTAGAGAAGCAAATGACCTCGATTAACCCTTGTCCCATGATAAATGAGGTCATGGTCAGCCAGAAGTGAGATTAAAGCTTAAAAGAATCAGATAGAAAGGCCACAGCTCTGTGTGTGGCTTGCTTTCTTCCTGTAGTGAAAAGCTTCCTTTAAAGTGCTATGACCTTCTCATCATACTGTTTGTGTGTTGGCGTAAGGCAGCAAGAAGCGTCCGTACAATGCTGTCTCACTCAATTCAGAATCTGTTTCTAAATAAGAGTAAAAAAAATATTCTTCTCTTTTATTAAAACGATCAGCAATGAAAGGCCTGATGCACTGTCACGTCTGGTTCCTTTAGCTTGGTTCAAAAAATGAAATGGAAAAAAAACGAAAGCAGAATGCCTTTTTGAGTGTAAATAGCTGCTTTTCTGAGTGTGACCAAGAGATCTCAAGGCAGTAACTTGATCTGAGTGGAATAAATAGTGGTAGAACAAGCCAGCTGACCTTTGCATTGATGTGTTGGTGGAAGAGCAGATCTGAAAGCAGAGGGTAAAGCCGCAGCAGGGATGAGGCTTGCATTGACATGCTCTGTACACCCCTGCAGAGCCAACAAGATTCAATACTAAATGGCTCTTGTCAGATGGAGATACACATATTTATGACCCTGCATCTGAAGATGATTAGTGATGCTTTAGGTATTTCATGGGTGAGCTAAGTATCAGAAATACAGATAACAAGCATGGTTTATAGTGTCTTTTGATATTTTGATTCTTTTTTTAAAAACAGAAATTGAAATCTGTTTTTAAGTGTTTGTCGGCAGCTTTTTTGAGCAACCTTTGCCTGTCTGGTTAACGACTTAGTGTTTCCACTAGCATATATTTGTGTAGCTCCTTAACCTTGGTGACATGTGGCCTGCAGTGCAGTTGCAAAAAGCATTATTAAGTGAGCTGGCTGATAATGACACTTTTTACAGAGTCATTAGCATAATCTGTTTTTATTGCCTAATGAAGAAAAACAGCAGTAACACAGCAGGTCTATTGCACTCAAACACTGTAGTCTATGTAACTAAGCAACTGGAGGTAAAATCTTTTCTCAATCTATATATGTGAAACATGGCATTGGGACTACATGATACTCATGAAACTCACTCATCTTGGGCCTATTAGATAATTCAATGTGCTTTCATCCACTAGCCTGAATATACTATCAGCCATTTTGTGGAGTTACCTCCTTGTTTTCTAAATTTAAAAATTTTAACTCTATTTGCTGATTAGATATACTTAGTAGTTTTTCAATCACAGTCTGTAGTCCAGCTGTACCGCCACATACTTTGTTAGTCCCTTTTGCTCTGTTTATCAAGACTAGCGCACTGGTACTGTGATACTCTGTTTTAACATTTTTAAGGTATATGTGTCTAAAAGATGTCTCTTAAAGAAGCACATATTACTCCCTGGAAAAAGTAAAAAAATAAATAAAATAAATAAATAATTTAAGACAGTTGACAGTTGCATTTTATGCGTGGACATCAAGTTTTCCCCATGGACAGAAGAAGCAATACTTAGAGAAATTGGCAAAAATAAATAAATAAAAATAAGTAAATTAAAGTATAGTTAGAAAATACTGAAGGACTACAGTTTCATTGTAAATGTTGCCAAGGCCACAATAAAGTATATACTCTTTAGATTTTATGTTAATATTCTATGATATTTATGTTGAAGAGCTAAAAAAAAAATCCCCTTTAACTAATATTGTTTTTTGAGTATTGTAAACAACAGTATGAGGTGGCAAATCACTATAACTCTATAGGATGCAGATGATACTTTTTCCCTTTTCTCAATTGGAACATGGTGGTATAGGAAGAAATGATGGCTTCCGGGGCAATAGTTTATACACAGAGATTCCAAAAAAGTATACTCACTTCTGTAATAGTTATCATTGTTTTTTATAAAATTTATAATATTGTTTCTAATGATAAAAATAGGTCCACAAGCTGCAAGTCACTATATGGTCATCAGAAGAGACAGGTTTTTAATGCAATGCAAGATTTTAAACTACTACTGGAGATTTTAAGTGTCTAGTGTATACTGTTATCCAGGGATTGTATTTAATCATACTTTTTGAAGACAATGTCATTGGTCTAATTTACCTTGACATGCTTAGTTACATTCATCAACAAACCATTTAAGTTATTTAGCGGCTGTGCAATTTAACTTCCAGCAAGATGATGCTCCACCACCGTAGTTACACCAAGACATGTGAGCCTTGATGACATTCTGCCATAACTGTTTTGAACCTCTACCAAGGGTAAAATCCTTAAGGATGGGGTATATTAGACACTGTAATCAATGTTGCATTAAGTGTCTGGATGTTAATGGTTAATACTTTGAGCATTGTAATGTAAATAAAGAAGTCAAAAATTACTTACAGCTAGCATATAATGTTAATGTTAATAACTCTATTAATAAAGTAATATATTTTTACATATTAAGTGTCAAGTGCGGCACGGTGGCTTAGTGGTTAGCACGTTCGCCTCTCAGCACTAGGGATTCCCGGTTCGAATCCCCATCTGGGTGTAGTTTCCATGTTCTCCCCGTGTCCGCGTGGGTTTCCTCCGGGTTCTCTGGTTTCCTCCCACAGTCCAAAAACATGGATCAAGTCAATTGAATTTTCAAAAGTGCTCCATATAGAGTGTGTGTGTATGTGAGTGAGTGTGTGCCCAGCGATGGATTGGCGCCCTGTCCTGGGTGTATCTGCCCAGCGCCTGAAACGTTCTCCCCTGGATGGGCATGGGGAACCCCACCGCGACCCTAATAGAGGATAAAGCGGGAGATAATGAATGAATGAATATTAAGTGTCTATTCATTGTTGATGCGTTTCTGTTAAGTTTATAGTGTTTGAAAACAAAGAATATAGAGGCAGTTTACAATAAAACAAAAGGAAATTACATTATTAATTTGATAAGTTACACAATGCTGGAAACAATATGAGCAGATTTTTTGGAGAATCTTGTACTCTGTAGTCATGCATCCAGTACTGGAGACCAAGGCACTGGTGCATTTGCTTCCTTGGTGAGAGCTGACAGCTAGGAGTAAACCTTCATCAATCTTCCTCACAGTCAGAAGGCAGGGAAGCTGCTTTAAATGTGCATGTGGTCCAGAGACGGATGTCCGAAGTGTTTAAGTTTAAGGGACATTTTCACAATCACCTATCAAACAATCACACAAGACTATGTAGGGGAGAAGAAATAACAATAAGTGCATTGCTTCTCTGACTGTGCACAGGTGTTTTAAATCTCTCCAGGGAAGTGTGAGTGTGTGCTTGTGTGTCAGGTTTCATAATTGGCACCACACAAGTACCAAAAATAGAGAAAATAGGTTATTTCCTCACAATACACAACAGGCCTCTAAAGATTGGTGTAAAACTGATAAACATAAAGAGGCCATAAAGATGCTGATCCTGCCAAATGCAATTTAAATAAAAATAATACTTTTTTATTAGTAGTATAATTAATAATAATAGAAGTAGAAATGGTAGTAGTGTTGTTGTTGGTGGTGGAAGTACAATTAATAATAATATTACGACTACTACTACCACTACTCAAAAAACTTACCACCAGGCATCAGCTATGATATAGCTGTAACACTACACACTGCCTGTTACTTAAAAATATATATTTATAGTTATTAATGTAATTTCTCTTATAATATTGCATATTATATAATATTATTTATTATCTGTCCTTGAATAATGTATAGTTAAAAAAAATAGCAAGTCTACAAAATTGCAATATTTTCTCAATATTTGCCAGATAACAGAAAGTTTTCAATTTTTATTTTTCATTTATTTATAGGTATTTGCATTCTGTTTTATTTATTGCCGTTTTTTTTTTTTTTTTTTTTTTTTTTTTTGACTTCACAAACATTTATTACAATTGATAGCTTTAGCTAATGTAAGTTTATTTCATTGGCAAGACAATATCAGATCTTACTATATCTTATATAAGCAAGCATGTGCACAAATACAAACTTGCCTGTGATATTTTAAGCTAAATTTGTAAAATGATTTAAATTGCAAACAAAGTGTCATATAAAATGAACATAGTTTTTAAGTTGTGGTTCAGTTTGTTAGTAAGATAAGCACCAAAAAATAACACTTTAATTATTTTATGTATTTTTTCACCCATTATATGCAACATAAAGAGAGAGAGAAACAGAGATACAGGCCCTATAGTGTGTCTTACAACTATAAAACAACTATAAAAACATAAAGGAACAACAGAAACATGGTTTAAAGTTTTACATATTAAATACAACAAATGTAAATGAACATTTTATTTTTAAAACATATATAATGCTAGTTTTTCGACAGCAAGTAACTAAGCAACTTAAAAATGGTCTGCCACCACTGATAGTTCTATGATGCTCCTCTCCATTAGGGAGCTAAGTGCATGGGAAAGATGGATTGTGTATAACTGTAACTTGTGTGTCAGTACGCATGTGGTGCATTCAGAATAAGTTGTTGATTTACCTGATGAAATCGGTAGTGATAATGTAAACTCTAAACATATTGTAAATGTCTATTATTCCTATATTGACCTGAGGTAATCCTTTAGTATTATATTTCTTTTATGGATAATGTTACTTACCCAATGAACATTATTGTGTAGTAGCATCCTAAGCTAGTTTTTAATCTCTGTTGCATTTTATCAGCTTTGATTATAAAAGACAGAAATCCTGACCGGGTAATGGTCGGTTTTTGGGCCAGTCATGCTGGAAGCAGTGCTACTTTTTTTGCCGATTACCCTTGGATAATTTGAGGTGTTTGTCCTGTGGTATATTACACAACCAAGTGCATTTTTTCTATTCAGCTGCAGGTCTAAAGGAAAAAAGAGAGTGGGTGTTAGTTTAGGCCTCACTGTATCTGCAGCATTTTGGCAATGGCAGAAAATCACAGGCCTGAGAGGAGCTTTCGAGCACTCTCATTACTGTGATCTGTGCTGGGGCGAAATGGTGGGTTTCACACTCACCCTGTTGTCAGAACATGTGAGTTTTGCGGTTGCGTAGCACACACGCTGATTGCCTGATTGCTCTCAGAAGGATGAGGTCTGATATTGAGGGATGGCAGGGAGTGGGCGCTCTCTGTCTGCTGATGTACTCACAATCAGACTAGCAGTTATGGGGTGTAGGTGTGTGCATGAGAGATCATTTGCGCTGAAAGTGGTCCATCACACATTATCAGTGTCTGCCTCTGTAGATATAGCTCACCTTTCACCCCTTACTCTCATATTTAGGTGTCTGTGTGTGTAAGGGTCTAACTGTAAGTTGTATCTGTTTTTGTGCTTTTGAATAACTTTATGTCAAGTCTTCAATGGGTGTTTATAACTCTGAGGCATTGCAAGACCAACAAATTTAGCTAGAAATATTTAATTGAGTTAATGAATTGGAAATTGTTCATTAATTCGCTAGTGCTCCAATGTAGCTTAAATAGATAATACTTATAGATAATAGATAGGACTTTTTTGTGACATTTTCTTTGGTTTCCTCAGTTCAGCTCTTTCACGCTTTTCCTACAGGTGTTTTCAGTTTAGTATTTGTTAATTGGTTTTCACCTGTCTTTAGCATTCAGAGCACTCAGTTCTTTTTTAGCCATTGATGTTTGTCAGTTGGTGTAGCTGTGGTTTGAGGTTCACAAATGTTTATTGAATATACAGTAAGTCATTAGTTTTAAGCTTTTTGTACTTGATTTATTTTGGTTTGAATTTTCTACTAATTTTGTAAAGTACTACTTTGGATTTATTCAAACTAAACCGTGGGAGTTTTCTATAACTCTGTATATTTTGTAATTCATAAACCATAAGTAAAGTTTTAATTGTTTAGGAGCCCTGTTTGTAATTTGTAATTAATTTTTCACATGGATGTCACCCTCCTACGCTTTGCATTATTTTTTTTTATAAATTCTAATGAGTAAAAAGGAATAAAATATTTTCTAAATGGTTAAGTGCCAAACATTCCTAAAAGGATAAACCATGGTCTAAAATTACAGCAATGGAATTAAATATATATCCAGTGAAATATATGTACAAAGTCCACATGTGACAAAATAATACTTTCATATTATTTAGCAAAATATGAAAAATGCTTCAGGAAGCTTTTCATTCCTACCCCAACACAAAACCTAGTTTGCATGTGATCCCAACAATCAAAATGCCTCTCTTACCAAAGTACTACAGGAAAAAAACACCTCAGACAGCGAGAACACCTTACAGTAACAAAAAGGAAGAGGGCACTAATCGACCCAGTCCAGGTGTCACTTTATATCATCATGTTGAATACTAAACATTCTTCCTGAAATATAGCCAAGGATAACGTTGCAGAAATCTGTTTTAAACTGAAAATGTGGTTAAAGCAGCATAAGAAATCCTTTTCGCACATGAATTGGCCACCAAAGTCTTGTATAAAATACTTTAAAAAAAGTACTTATACACTTCCATTTACAGTACAAAAACTAAGCCAAAGATTAATGCAGCTCTGAAGTAAATTTGATGTTAATACAATACAATGAGACATACACAGAATTATTATGGATAAAGGTGGATCAATTAAATATTTAATCAAAAAGTATTTAATCAACTTTTATGATCAACACATTTCATATATTGATTCTGAAGTTTGGTATGTTGTTTTTAATTCAAATGTCTAATTGCTGTAGGCAGGGTTATTCCAATTTATTAAAATTTGATTGGAATTACCAAATTCAAATTGAGAATCAGTACTACATTCACAAATGTTTTTGCCAGTAAATGCAAAAAAATGTTGGGCTCTATGTCTTGAGATGGAAATCAATTAATTAGAAAGGACTAGGCAAATGATTCTCCACTTTTGTATATTGGCAAATGATTTTGCATCTGTGAAAGTGTGAATGTGTGTGTGCATGTTTCTCCTCAGTTTATTAGGACAGTTTTAGCGAGTCATCATGCAGAACAGGTGATAAAGTTTACACCCCTTACTTTTCATGACATCTTTTATCACAGTCCTGCGCCAACATACCCACACAATTTGCAGTCTCCTCCCTAGTTCCTATTGTTGCCGTAGCAACCACATGTAGCAACCACATGTGCTGGAAAAACACTTAGAGGCAATAAAATATATCACAGTCATTCACACATAAAAACACAAAGCATACATTCTCACTCCCTGTCTCACTCAACATTTTTCACTCTCGATCGCATGCACAATCAATATGCTCAGAGAGCCTGAAGTCATGAAAGACTTGATTAGAATGCTGCTTTTGGATCAAGAGTGTTATCTATAGAGCATTGCCCATGAGAGACAAATCTGTCTGCTTCTGCACAGCCTTGATAGTCATCTCGCTCACAGCCACACTCCATTGCTGAAACAACTAGAGACTCCATGGCATAACTTACTCACTGAATCAACACTAATGATGAATGATGGCAGGGATTAGTTATAGCTGTGCAGCAGCTATTTGTGTTCTCTCTCTTTTTTTTTTTTTAGCAGAAAGCACTGACAAGTTTTTGGTACAGACACTTAAAAAAAATACAATGTTCAGGATGGGATGAGGGGAATACTGCCCATGGGAACAGCTACAAAGTCTCACTTATGAAGTATAAGATAATTTATGCATTTTAAAATATCAGACTTCTTTATTAATGATGCTGAGCTCCAACACATCATTCACTGCTGATTACTCTAAGAACAATTGTGGGTTTTTGAAGTTGATCATTATTTTCTTTTGATTGCTCCTCTGGTATTCCAGTTAAATATTATCATAGTCTGAAGGTTAGGGTGTTCTAGGGGGAAAGGGGAGATGAATACAATTGCAATTTGCCTGAACACCAGGCCAGTGGACCATGAGTACATACTTTTTAGAAGCAGAAGCACTCTGTTACATGTTCAGAACATTGCAATCCTCTTATTAGTTACCTGCTGAACCACTTTACACAGAAGATTGCCGTCTTATTCTTTCTACTACTTAATTTCTATTTATTTATTTTTCCCTACTAGTGAGATGTGATTTCTACTCTAACTAAGCCTAATTATCTCATCTTGTGATTATTTTTTTTTATTTTGTCTTATTTTATTTATTTATTCTGTATTTAGTGTAGCTATGTGCAAATAGTAGAGATTTTAATGTTGAGTAGTAATTATCAACACATGAATTTAAATTCAAAATTAATCAAAAATAAAGAAATAAATGTACATTTTTTATTAGCCCAAATAATTGTCTTTGATTTCAAGCTTGTAAATTTAATGTAATTTAAAACCATTAATCATTAATTAAATTTGACAAAAAGGTTTAAAAAGCCTCTAATTATTTTTTTAATGTATAGGATGTATATTCATTCATTCATTCATTCATTCATTATCTTCCGCTTTATCCTATATTAGGGTCGCGGTGGGGTTCCCCATGCCCATCCAGGGGAGAACGTTTCGGGCACTGAGCAGATACACCCAGGACAGGGTGCCAATCTATCGCTGGGCACACACTCACTCACACAGACACACGCACATTCACACTCTACATGGGGGAATTTGGAGAACTCAATTGACCTTGATCCATGTTTTTGGACTGTGGGAGGAAACCGGAGGAAACCAGAGAACCCGGAGGAAACCCACGCGGACACAGGGAGAACATGGAAACTCCACCCAGATGGGGATTCGAACCGAGAATCCCTATCGCTGAGAGGCAAACGTGCTAACCACTAAGCCACCCAGGATGTATATTTTTACCTAAAATTAATAAAACACCAAATTTCATCTTAGTTGGCCAAATTTTTAGGTAGGAATATACAGTGTGTGTGTGAGTAACACTGTGTACACAGGACAGAATGGCAAGTTCCTGGGTTTGCTAACCGCTGAATGGCCTGGGACCACACTTTGTGAGGTGGTTTTGTAAAATTGTTTTGTTCATGTCTGTGTGGATTTTCTCCTCTAGGGACTCTAGTTTCACTCAACAATTCAAAAACATAAAAGATTGATACATGTCCATGGTGTTTACTGGATTTTTTTGCCCACTGAGCCTAGGGAGAAACTTCACCCAAACATCACGCTGTGACCATATGTAGGATTAGTGCACTATGTATTAAAAAAAAAAATCTATGTGTGTATCCTTAATGTGCATCATACATAGTACCATATTTAAATGGTAGTAAATTGTTATAAACAACTAAAGGACCTTAATAGCTTGTGGAAAAAACTCCTGCAAGACGTCAGTGTGTCTTGTAATATGTTTAAAATCACTTAAACTTTAAAGCTGAAATTCTTTTTAATCTTGACCCCTGCTGATAGCCCTATGTCAATTAGGTCTAAAATCACATTATGAGCTTCTTCTTTATTTTCTATAAGTCCTTCTCAAGCACCTTACTTTATATGATCAGTGCAAGACATAACGCCCTATTTCCTAGAATAGCATATAACAAGGACTGTCAAGATTAAACAGATGCTTAAAATATGGTGTTATAGCCCTGTAAATGAAGAAGCTGAAGGTCAGGGGTGGATGTATCAGGAATGAAGTAAGAATATAAATAATAAGACAGAGTGAGCATGAGAATCAAAATGTCTGAAAAGGCCACATCAACTGTGTGAGAAGAGAGTAAAAGGACCTGCAGTCTCATTTTCCCAGCAGGCCAAAGCCAAGACTCAGGGTGATAGCTTAATTACATGTCTCCACCAATCAGAGTAAAGTAACTACTCCAAAACCTTCCAGCAGACCATGGCATAGAGGGGGTAGGCAGCTCTGATGATAAACAGCATGAGATACTTTAAAATACTTTTTTTTAACTTGTGTTTGCTGACATACAGTGACAAATTGACCACTTGTAGACAAGTGGTGTTTGTTCATGTGTTGTAGCTTTGTATCTGAAATGTCTGAAAATGCATTTTATGTAACCGTCTGTAAAAAAAAAAGAAAACAAGTCATCTGCTAATTATTTAGTTACAGCACACACCTTAAGTAGAGTTAATTTAAAGCAAAGCAGACTTATTTTTTGTTAGCCATTGTGTGATGTGATTCCCATTGAATGCCATGGGTGGACAAGATAAATGAGTTCATAAGATTTAAGGCACACGGAGGTTGTTTTAGGGACAAAGTTAAGGAAATGGAATTGAGGTGGAACTTTTTGGGTAGTGGGCAGAAACAGGTCAAGGTGCCAATACATTCTGGGCACACATACACACACACACACACACACACACACACATACTACTATATAGTGGCTATGTAGAGCATTCAAATGACTTTGAATCCATGTTATTGGCGAAAATAACCCTCATAGACAGAGGGAGAACATGGAATATTCACCCAGATTAAATCTGGATCCTCAGCACTGAGAGGCAAACATGCTAACCTCTTAGCCACTGTGTACACTTAATGGCTATGCTGTTGATTATCATGGGAATGTTGTGTAGTAAATGGGGATTTGAGGTACAGCTTTGCAACACATCATTAAAATTACTGTAAGTAGTCAATAACTTGCAGGTAGATTTTCTATATGGTATACTGAAGCCCCAAGTGGTGAAAAAAAATAATGTTTGGCTCATCCTGCATCTATCTCTGCATCTGTTTATTGCAGACAAACAAGTGCAACATGAGGTTATTTGCCAAAAAGGTGGCAATGCCCTTTAAAGAAGGCTGAGCAGCAGGAGCAGCATTTTAGAGAGAACATGCAGGGCAGCTTTGCTATGCAGAGAGCATCTGCACTCCGTTCCACACCACTGTCATGACCTTTCCTCCAATACAAGCTTTAATATGCGCTCTAACCATGCAGAAACACCCAGACAAAGTCATTCATCCATATCTTAGAAGTTGATCCATTTCCTGAAGAATTTCTGTACTTCTGACAGTGCACTCCAATCCTCAGAGATCTGTTCTTTTTACCCCTCTCATGGGGATGTAACCTCAGGCCATTCTAATCATACCAGTACACCTTTTACTTTGCACTTATATATGCATAATAAGGTATTTTCTATTAAAGCAATGCAATTAAAGGGTCATTTTAATTTACATGTTTCCTTAAACATTCTAAATTAAACAAGTAAATCTTTAGTATGCACCTACAGAGCTCATATTTCAAGTCTTTTCTGATGTTTTTGAATTCCTTAAAAGCTTTCTGTGAGAAACAGTACATTTAAATAGCAACAATGAAATGAATATTAAATAATCCCATTATATTCCACATATAGACTGTGGGAGAAAACCTGGAGAAAACCCACCCCTATATAGTGTGTGTCTGTATGATTGTGTGCCTAGTGATGGATTGGTGCTCTGTCCTGGGTATATCTGCCTATCGCCCAAAATGTTCTCCCCTGGATGAACATAGGGCACCTTCCTAACCCTAGTAGAATTAGTCCATTTATATCTTCTCCAGAAACTATTTAGTCAAATAATATATTCCATTAAATACCTTTTAGAACGTCTTAAAGTAAAAAATGCTCTGACTTTTAAACCAGTTTAAACCAGTCAAAGTATAGATGGTTGATATGCTGAATAATTAATGTATGGTATCTGATGAAATTCTCTGTTACTATTGCTAAACTAGGCAAAAAACTACTTGGCAAATAAGTTAGACTATATGGTCTTCTCCTCATGACTTCTTGTAATATTACTATGATTTTTTTAGCAATTCTTTGTAGAGAGATTGAAACAGAAGTATATAAATCTACAGATCTCCATAAGCTGTACCTTTGCATTAAATATGCATACAGTGCTGTCCTTTTTGGGACATGGTACTAGCTGGCACATCTAAGCCGGATCTATGCAGTAGTCAGCTTCATTAAGCTTTAATGTGATGTTACATATTAAACGGCTGAGGCAAAGTGCAGTGGTGCCAAGAGGACCCAGCTGCCCACGTAGCCAAAAGTTGCTCAGATGTGTTTTAGCCATACCACGCACTGGAGCTGTCATGGTACGACAGTGTTTTGTTTGTGTGTGTGTGTGTGTGTGTGTGTGTGTGTGTGTGTGTGTGTAATGGACATTGATGGGGTGAAAGAACTCTACCCTGTAATCACTGTGATGAGTGGAGGTAATTGTGATAACTGGATAGAATAGGGAGCATTAATCATAGTTCTGCAGCATGTGCAGCACAGAACAAAGTGAGGAGTGAAAACACACGCACACACACACACACACACATTTAAACCACTCACACATGCTTTTTTTTTCCATATTAATGATAAAAACATAAAAGGTATCTGCAAGGTATGCTCTTACATCTACTTGTGTAAATCCTGTACCTACAGAGTACAAATTTAAATTGAAAAAAAGGTCAAAATTAATCATTTGCTTTCTCTAGCATACAAGATAAAATAATAACAAGAAGCACAAATTAAGGCAGCCATGTCAAAGCTACCTAGAATAATGTTGTGTTCTTTATCTTTGCCAAGATAGTTTTCAAAGCAACAAGAACCTGCTATATTCTAAGTATAATATACACTGTATTCATTTGTTGTATTAAAGGCTTTGTTTTACACAGTGCTAGACTATTTTAGTATTGCAACCCTAATTTTTAGTTTTTTAAGTTACTGAAGTTTAAATATCTTGTTGCTAGTGAAATCTGATATTCAAATACACTGCATTATTTTCATTACATGTAATTGCACCTACAAATTTAATCATTCCTGCCATCAAAATACAATTCATACAGTGGGTTGCAAAAGTATTCATACCCCTTGAACTTTTCCATATTTTGTCACATTACAACCACAAACATAAATATATTTCACTGGAATTTAATGTGAAAGACCAACACAAAGTGGTATACAATTGTGAAGTGGAAGGAAAATTATACATAAATCAACATTTTTTTTACAAATAAAAAACTGAAAAGTGCGACGTGCAAAAGTATTCAGCCCCCTTTTCCCTGAGTGCAACCAATTGCATTCAGAAGTTGCCTGATGAGTGCTAATGACTCAAAAGGGTCCTCCTGTGTGTAATCTAATCTCAGTACAAATACAGCTGCTCCGTGACGGCCTCAGATGTTGGTTAAGAGAATATTGGGGAGCAAACAGCATCATGAAGTCCAAAGAACACACCAGACAGGTTAGGAATATGGTTTTGGAGAAGTTTAAAGCAGGCTTAGGTTATAAAAAGATTTCCAAAGCTTTGAACATCTCACGGAGCACTGTTCAATCCATCATCCGGAAATGGAAAGAGTATGGCACCACAGTAAACCTGCCAAGACAAGGCCGTCCACCTAAACTTACAGGCCGAACAAGGAGATCACTGATCAGAGAGGCAGCCAAGAGGCCCATGGTGACTCTGGATGAAATGCAGAGAGCCACAGCTCAGGTGGGGGAAACTGTCCACAGGACAACAATTAGTCGTGCACAACACAAATGTGGTCTTTATGGAAGAGTGGCAAGGAGAAAGCCATTGTTAAAAGAAAACCATAAGAAGTCCCGTTTGCAGTTTGCCAGAAGCCATGTTGAGGACACAGCAAACATGTGGAAGAAGGTGCTTTGGTCAGACGAGACCAAAATTGAACTTTTTGGCCACAATGCAAAACGCTATGTGTGGCGGAGAAATAACACTGCACATCACTCTGAAAACACCATCCCCACTGTCAAATATGGTGGTGGCAGCATCATGCTCTGGGGGTGCTTCTCTTCAGCAGGGACCGGGAAGTTGGTCAAAGTTGATGGGAAGATGGATGGAGCCAAATACAGGGCAATCTTTGAAGAAAACCTGTTGGAGTCAGCAAAAGATTTGAGACTGGGGCGGAGGTTCACCTTCCAGCAGGACAACGACCCTAAACATAAAGCCAGAGCTACAATGGAGTGGTTTAAAAAAAAGAATATTCATGTGTTAGAATGGCCCAGTCAAAGTCCAGACCTAAACCCAATTGAGAATTTGTGGCAAGATCTCAAAACTGCTGTTCACAAACGCTCTCCATCCAATCTGACTGAGCTTGAGCTGTTTTGCAAGGAGGAATGGGCAAGAATCAGTCACTAGATGTGCAAAGCTGGTGGAGACATACCCTAAAAGACTTGCAGCTGTAATTGCAGCAAAAGGTGGCTCCACAAAGTATTGACCCAGGGGGGCTGAATACTTTTGCACGTCGCACTTTTCAGTTTTTTATTTGTAAAAAAAATGTTGATTCATGTATAATTTTCCTTCCATTTCACAATTGTATACCACTTTGTGTTGGTCTTTCACATTAAATTCCAGTGAAATATATTTATGTTTGTGGTTGTAATGTGACAAAATATGGAAAAGTTCAAGGGGTATGAATACTTTTGCAACCCACTGTATATCATAAAATTTACACATTATGCATCAAAAGAATAAATGTAATATCTTATGTCTCGTTAACTTGTTAAACTAATGCTTTTCTGTTTGTTTCTGTCTCTGCAGGTGAGTGAGAGAAACTGATGCTGGTGGTTTGACAAAATGTAACAAAAGTCTCTTGGCTCAACGGAGCTGGTGTGGTCAGTGTATGCTAACACTTTTACTTGCAGCAGACTACATTTCTTTTACCTCATTCTGGGCTGGATGATTTATAATCAGGTGCTGTAAGGATGGGTGTAATTGGGTATTATCTGTAACTTACTCAGAAAACAAGCAGGGAAATGAGTTTAAACTGTATGGATTATTCTCCCCGGAGACATGGGCAACACACAAGTCAGAATAAAGCTGGGAGCAAGCTCCTCGCAGATGTCTATAATTGGTTCATCCTTCTTACATACTTAGTTGTATATGAGATATTTTTTTGCTTCCTATGTAAGCTATGGCATTGAGATTTCAAAATTGGCTAACGTAAGTGTGCAGAGCTAATAAAAGATAAAAAGAAAAAGTAAGCAAGCTCCCTGTTAACTCTTAAGGCAAGACATGTTGTTTTTAGTTCTGTTGAAGTCATCTTTTTTAGCGTGCGTGTGTGTGTGTGTGTGTGTGTGTGTGTGTGTGTGTGTGTGTGTGTGTGTGTGTGTGTGTGTGTCTGTTTGTGCCCGTGTGTGCCCAAGTGTGCTGAGGTGTTCTTGGGTACCAGGGCCAATGATTTACTTAAAGCTGCAGTAAAGAACATGGAAACTAATGTACAAATAGTTTTGGATGTGTTGAGGATAATTTACAGAGAATTATTACCCATATTATGAAAAGGCCAGTGACTAAAACATTATTAAAATTAGATTGTGTGTGCTCTGTTAGCTTTCAATAGCCAGTGTGAGTTCCAGTCTCATTAAGATTTGAAGGAAACAGAATTGGATATGTTAGTTCAAAAGACAGAGCTACAGGCAAAACTGTTAATAATTTAAAAGAAACTACAATCAAAGGCCATTGCATCTGTGTTATCCTTTTTTAAAACAATGATTGTGTACCAAACTGTAGACTACGGTACTGAATGGGCACTTAGTTTTACTATAACACTGGCATACTAGTGAGTAATTATTTCATTCCCATTTTGTATAGTTAATGCACAAATGGACTATAGTCGAAAATTCTGCTCGGGTTTACATAATTCACATTTTAACATTTTCTAAACGCTTTTCTCCAAAGTGACTTACAGTGAGAAAACAACACAAATGAAGTCAGTAATTTAGAAAGCAATAAGCTGAACTGTCATAATCATCAACTACTGACCTTTTACTGATCTAAACCAATTTAAAGTTTTCTTTTTTTTATTTTCAATTTCTGGACATTATTAGTTTTTGTTTAGGTTGCTGAATCACATGGGGCTGTGCTAATCTAACTCCACTGCACCTTTCACCAATAATTTATCAAGCACTGTGAGTATTTATACTCATGTAGTGTGCTGCTCAACACTGTCTACTTGGCACTTGTTTATGAATCTTCTGCTCATATGTATCACTCACTCTATGCAGCGGCCTGATTTTGTTTTGGGGCAGGCTGATTAATGGCCGGTTGAAGGCGCTATGCACCACAGTGGAGTGCAATGTGCATGTTTTTGACCATGGCAGGCTGCCAGTATCAGGGAAAAGCCACACAGTCAGGCACTAGAAGAACTTGTCTACAAGATGCAGAACACAGCAAGCTGCCGAGATACCAACAATCCCATGTGGGCAAGCCACTTACCTCACAGGCAGTGCATTGAGAAAAGCAAACAGAAAGGAGACATGCTCCTCATATGCCTCAGTAAGGTGGACACAGCATCTATCTGGACTGGGTTGGTACCTGTTTTTATATAATAATAACTTTGATTATATTTATTAGGGATCGACCAGACTAAGGTACAGTGGTACAGTCTTCAGTAACTTGTGCGTTGCAGTACAAAACCCACTATAAAGACTAACAGCAGGCTGTTCTGTCACATGAATCACTATTTCATTAAGAACTTTAATAAAAAAATGTTGGAAATATAATTTGAGTTACACATATATTCCCAAAATTAATACTTTTACCAAAAAATCCACATCTTGTGTAAAGAGCCTCCTAGATGTGGTGTTTACCAAATAATCAATGCAGCGCAATTACACAGGCAGGCAGAAGCACCATGCTTGGTGTATAATCTCTCCAGTTAAATAAAAAGAGCAGCTTTCTCATTTCTGGTTGGGAGGCTGAGCCCAGTGTTACAGTAAGCCAGCAAGCCTTCTGAAGCCAGCACACTCCAATCTGCAGTATGAGCTCTCTTTTTTTCTTTGCAACTATTTCTTGCCTTTTGTAATTAAATATCTTTGCCAACATGCAGGTTTGAATATATTACCATTGAAGTCTATTATCTTTCTTTTCTTTGAACTTTACAGGAAAAGTTTGTAAACCATGTAAAATAAGGTTATGTTATCGATGTATTTGTTTGCATTAACACTTAATATATTTTAAGCAACTACGTATATAGCAACATATATGATCACTAAAATCTAATCAGTATAATGACATTTTCTTGAATATTTATTTCTTCTGAGAAGCTTAAAACTAAATCACTATAAAAAGAACACTAATCCCATAAATATAATACAATTTAACTTTAGCTTTACATTAAATTTAACGTAGATCATTATGAAGCTTTTTTCAAAATTAATGAATGAATATTGACATTAAATTGTTAAGCTGTTTATTTACACAGTGTATTGATTGATTGTGGTGAAGTGTCCCACTTTCTCACCCAAAATTCTCTATAGCAATAGTCCCCAACCATTGCATCAGTACCAGTCCAGCATGGGCATTATTTGGATGTATTATTATTATTATTTTCTCTGTTGCACCACAATTGTTTCTAGAGCTTAAATTTAAACAACATACCCCACCTCCAGTTTATTATTTTACAAAGTTTGTGTGAGCAGTTTTGAATTCCAACTTTGCATTAGGTAATTGGCATGACTAAAAAAAGATGAAAAAAAAAATAAATAAAAAAAACTACTTTCATTTAACATATTCTCCACTTACTTTTTGGTATAAAAATCATACAGAAGATATTTACCAGTATCCTATCTATGTGAAGGTTTTTGTAATGATGGCAACAAAAGTTAAAAGTGAGTGAACTAGAAGTAAGGAACACTCTGTTACTATCTTCCTTTCATTACCCCGAGATAAAACAGACCGGTTGCCAGAGAACAAGCTCAGGGCTTCATCTAATGCATTGTTATAGTGAGCTGCAATATGTGTAGATAGTAAATTAAAAAGATATGAATTTTTTCATTTCACAAAATTAGTCTTACGGGTGGCACAGATGCTTATTGGTAAGCACGTTTACCTCTCAGTGCTGGGGATCCAGGTTCAAATACCATTCTAGCAGGAGTTTCCATGTTCGCCCAATGGGTTTCCTCCCACAGTCCAAAAATGTGGATTCAAGGTAAATCGACTGCTCTAAATTGTGTGTGTGTGTGTGTGTGAGTGTTTGTGACCCTAATAGTGTTAGGGTCTAACGAGGGTTGGATCCACTACTCGGAAACGACACAGTCTGTGGGTGGAGATTAGATGCCAACAAGAGGTTTATTAGCCACACACAAGGGTAAACAGTACGTAGGGAGACATAACGCTGACTGATGAACACAGGAACCGCGGAGCTGGGGTCTGACCTCACGGCATAGTCGGCGTCGGACGTCAGCGGGCCCGTGTCCTCATTCGCAGAACACTTAAGGGTGGAGTGTGGCTTAAACCAGGCAGCAGCGGCAGGATGGTGAACTGCATACATAGAACACAAAACAAGACGAGAACCAGGCACAGACACAACACAAGAACAACAAGGCGTGAGCGAGACGAGGATCGTGGACGAAGGATGTGGGCCAGAGTGGATGAGGCGTAGCAAGGGCATGTGCGCAAGAACAAAGACCAACTATCCCCGAGGGACGGGAGTGAGCTGCTTAAATAGGGACACCGTAATGGGGAACCCAGGTGCACTGAATTACAGGGGCGTGGAAACCAGACTAATAAGGGGCGGGACTACCCAAGAACTACAACACCATGTGAACAGACCTCAACAAATAGAGGATTAAGTGGGACATAATGAATAAATGAGTTAGTCTTACTTTAACTACACTGTAATTAATAAGTGCCTATTAAAATATATTCCTAATCTATACTCATTTAAATCATAATACTAATTTGGAAGATATATTGTATATAGATGAAAAATATTGGTGGTGCAAAAAAAGGTTGGAAGCTGCTGCTTTATATCGCTCTGATAATGTTGTCTGGACTGGTTTTCATCTACTTTAGTGAATAAATTAAAAGTTAAAGCATAGATCACCTAGCAATAATGAGTAAAGACAATATATTAAGTTATATAGATTTATATTAAGGTACGAAAAATATTTTATGTAATGTATTTTATTTTTTTCAACATTTTAACTGTAAAGTCTGTTTGATCTGTTTCATTGGGCTCATTAGTCTGCAGTGAGCTTGTCTTCAATGCACTTGGTGAAAGAAAGTTAACCAAGCTCGTTGCTTTTATATGGATGTGAATAACAATGACTTTTTATCCTCTACTGAGTCTCTGACCTAGCACATCCCTCTTCAGCTTGTCTTTGTTCTTTTTTAATTAGTTCATGATGAATTATCGATTCCCATTTTTATCCTTATTTATTTAGCTGCTGCCCTTTCAAGTCATGATGTAAGAGGCCAACAGAGCTAAATTGGGACAAATTACTTCACAGTCATAAGACATTTAATTTATTAAGACATACTTCTCAGTATATAAGTGCATCAGATGTAATTTGATATGTTGTTTTGTCTGTAAAGTAAAATGCCTTAAACTTAAACTTAATTTAGGAAAAAAATACCTAAACACAAAAAAATTCAATTTAATTTCTAATCAAGGACAAACGAGCCCTGATTTGTTGATTTAAGAAATCTTAAAAACTAATTTTTATGAGTGGATGTACACAAAAATAAAGTGATTAACATGTTTTTAAACAACAAGCAAACTAGTATTTTACAAACCTATAACTAATTAATTATTTAAGAATACAAAATGCTAAGTATGCACTATTCTGATTTAAGATATTTCAGTAACACAAGAGCCCAAGCAGTTGTAATTTAACATGAACACTTTCACTATAAATGACAAATCTAAAACAAAACAAGAGAGCGGCGAGACATGCAGAAATTTAAAATACCTGTCATAATTTTAACAATAATGGAATATCAATTCAGACACCCAGTCCAGACATCGGTTTCAATTTAGTTGGATACCTTATATGTAGTTGGGAGTTAGGCCTATTGTTATTTGCTTATTTTTACACATGCGCTCCATCTCCTTCTTATTGGTAATTTATTGGTAATGGTAAGTTCATTCTTCATATTTTGCTTGTTACAATTATACTTGTTGCTTTGATTTTCTGATTATCGCATGTGCACCATGATGTAGTGTAGTTTCATATATATATATATATATATATATATATATATATATATATATATATATATATATATATATATATATATATATATATATATTTTTTTTTGTGTATAAAAGAGCTATATGTTATGTATTCCAGCAAGTTAATGGATGTCACAGATAGTAGCCATGCTATGCACTCTGTCTGTTTATATAATGTGTTTAATAAAGCTTGGTATAAAAATATTTTTAAAAAATGGTCTTATGGTAGGTAAATAATTTTAAATGACACAAAACACTATTTGTTTATTAGCTGAACATTCTGGATTTGATTAGTATTTTTGCCTTAAGTTCATGATGTTCCTGGGCTCAATTTCTGGTTATGGCAAACAAGGTCCTATCTGTGTGAAGTCTGCAAGTTCTAGTCATGACGCATGAGTTTTCATAGGAATCTCTGGCTTTCTTTCACAGTCCAAAAATTGTAGTAGACAAAAGGATGATATGAAATTGCAGCTGGAATGAAACACTACTTTCATTATGAATTGCAGAATAAAATCTACTTCAGTGGTAGTCAAATAAGGTATCTTTCCTTAATGCTTAATAAATTAATTGTACTATTTTAACTGATTATTTCCATCCTTCCGCTTTATCCTCTACTAGGATCGCGGTGGGTTTCCCCATGCCCATCCAGGGGAGAACGTTTCGGGAGCTGGGCAGATACACTCAGGACAGGGTGCCAATCTATCGCTGGGCACACTCACTCACTCATACAAATACACTATATGGGGCAATTTGCAGAATTCAATTGACCTGGATCCATGTTTTTGGGTTTTTGGACTGTGGGAGGAAACTGGAGAACCTGGAGGAAACCCACATGGACACAGGGAGAACACCCAGATTGGGAATCGAACTGGGAATCCCTAGTGCCGAGAGGCTGACGTGCTAACCACTAAGTCACCCTGCCGCCTGACTGATTATTTCATGCAAATATAAGATTTTATACCTTCAAAAATAATATTTTTGATAGTTACTATTAAATGTTGTGAAGTGCATTTTAACTTTTGCCGAGCTCTGATTTTCTTTTTGCTTTATTAATTTATTTAGGGAAGTAAAGTGTTTGCCTTAATGGGAGTTAGTCGGTATATATGTCGGTATATATGTTTGTGTGTGTGTGTTTGTGTGTGTGTGTGTGTGTGTATTTTTTGTTCCTTATTAAAATGTGAGTAAACCAAGCAACCAAGGCTTAAGGTATAAATTACTGGTGCAGATTGTGTGTTTATTAATTGCTCAGATTATGCCGCAAATTCTTTGTAGTCACTGCAACTGCCTAATGAAAATACAGTATAAACCTTTTTTAAGGGACAAATGCTCCTACTGAAGAAAGAAGAAAACTGTTAAAGCCTTAGTTCAAGGCTTCATTAATGTTTAAAAGACGGAATTCATTATCGGCCATTTCAAGCCTTATACCCCCATTTCGTGTCATTTCAGGATATACACTTATTATTCAACATCTTGCTTTTTATACTTTAAGTAATTTTTTAGTAATGTATAAAACAGTACCCAGTATATAGTATATACTTTTATACTGTGATATATTAAGTACTTCTGGTAAATGGCATGGCACACTGGGCTGACCAATCAATAAAGTTGTGATTCCTAGCTGCATGCCTGATCATTGGCATTCTGCAACCTTGCACACACTTCAGCTATTTTGTCAATCTATGTCAGGATTATAATGCAATCTAGCCTATTTGAAATCCCATCTTTCTTTCTAAACTCTTTCATTAACAAAGCTTTTGTAAAGGAGTTTTTGTTTTCTGTGTTGTCCACACCTATACTGGTGTCCAGCACCTGCTTTTAAATTCAGTTACATACTATATATTATACTTGCATTTCTTGAACATGCGCACCATTGCAATCATTATTTATAATATTTACTGCATTTTAAAACTGGAATTGGAGTTGAGATGGAGATGTTTTTTTTCTGTCCATTTACAGCAGTTGCACAGTAATCCATGCCAGGTTTATTTGCCTGATCACCGGTGATCAATCGGTGATCAAATATACCCTTTGTGGCACAGCTGAAAGTTTGTTGTAGTGAGAAAATTCCAGTGTACTAATCAAAGGTTAAACACACAAAAGCTTAGAAGATTAATAAGATAACTAATATGGTAGTTTCTAATTTCCTAATGTCTTGTTTTAAAGGCAAATATTTATTAGCGTCTCACATATATCCTTATAATCCAATTGTAAATTCTATACTTAATCAGACCATGTGGAGTGAAAAAGAAGGGAGCTGAGCACTGAGCCCTGGAGCCACTTTAGTGCTTGCTTGATGAGATTTGGAGTCATTACTTCTCCATGACACCTTGAAGAACCTTCCTGTAAGGTAGGATCAGAACCATTTAAGAGCTATTTCAAAGATGCCTAGTTCAGATAAAGTAACCAGTAGAATCTGATGATTCACTCTGTGGAAACTTGAAGAAAGGTCTAGCACAATTAGGACAGTGGATTGAAAGGCTGCTTTAGCAGATTTTAGAGCATCAACCACAGATAGTAATGTTGTCTGTGTGGAATGACCACATTTAATGCGGTCTCTGTGGAATGGCCATACATGAAGACGGATTTGTTTGGGATCAAAATGGTTGCTCTGTATAAGAAATGTTAAAGCCTTTGTAGAGGTGAAAGTGGATGTGTTAAAAAGACAGGTGGTTGGTTGACTGAGGAAAAGAATATTGGAGAGCTTCAATTCATATACATGAAATAATTAGTATAGGACTGTCCAATTAGAATTTGGATTCATGTTTGAAGGGGTAGTAACATGTTTGCTGATATCCTTAATCTTCTACATATCAAGAGTTGCAAAGTTATATGCAAACAAGAAGGTGTTTGGTGATAAAAAAAATGATGGGCATAGTATGCTGTTAAATGTGTTAAATTATGTACATGTTTCTGAGAAGCATTTTACATTAGACTGGAACAGGGGGTTTTGGCAGTGGACATAACCCTGAAGAAAGAGTAAAGGAGAGACTGGTATACTGTAGTTTTAGATTTATACAGACCAGGCCACTTTGTTTAGTGGAATGAAGACTACTGTGCTGTTTTTGCAGCATCTCAATGAGCCAGAAGCTGGGGAAAGATGCAAGTATCAGACAGAACTGGGTCCCTATTTCAGCATTAACCTCATAGCTTGCGCATAGTTTTTTTTTTAGGGCGTGTCATTGTATCCAAGACATGTACTAATTTGTTTGATTATTGATTGTTGGGCATAATAAACCAGCATGTTACTTTCCATTTCCAGGCTATTGGCAGATTGCTATTTTACTAGC
Source organism: Corydoras sp. C115 (assembly GCA_019802505.1). Taxonomy (NCBI): domain Eukaryota; kingdom Metazoa; phylum Chordata; class Actinopteri; order Siluriformes; family Callichthyidae; genus Corydoras; species Corydoras sp. C115. The sequence goes on along the minus strand of JAFMOC010000021.1, from coordinate 5,803,104 downwards.
ACAGTTATGTGGAATTTCATTTTACTGTGAATTGTGAATACACAGTATAGTGTTGATTTTTTGTATATATATACAGTATAGTGTTGATTTTTTGCACAAATACAGTGATATTTAACAGTGCTTAGTGGCATTAGGCACAGACTGTGTTGACAATTAGCAGCTTTTATATATAAAAAAAGATAACCACCTATAGATAAAGATATATCCACCTGCATTGTGTATATATAGTTATAAAACACTAGCAACAACAACTATACATTGTCTTATGCCAAAGTATGGGCATACCTAGTTAAATGTTTTGTTGATTTTCTAGATTTTCTTATAAACATAATAAAAGTAATGGAAAGTAATGGAATTTTCTGTTTTATCCATGAAGTTCAATTCTGCAATGACAAAAAATACATTTGTTCACTCCGATTTGTGGTTGCCAAGCATGTTCTTTACATAGGATTTATGTAAAAAATCATATAATAATAATAATATTCATAAAAATGGTTTAGTACAGGGGGGATCCCAGCTGATGAATGGTATATCAATTGCTTTCACAACAAATCTCTTTGAGAACTGATGCTTTTATTCCACATTCATTTTTGTAATTACACAGATACACCAAAGGCAGCATCCATGAAGATGAAATGTGGACTAAGAGATTTTACCCAGTTGTGCCATTAGTTCAGGTTAGGAAGTTTAATGGCAACCCCAAGGCTTAAGTTGTACCTCTATTGAACTCGACCTGGAATGTGCTTGTAGGCCTAATTAAAAGCTGTGGTGAAAGCATAATCAGTTTAAAATTAGAAATGTCTTGCTGAATATGTAATTGGTAAGTGCTGTAGTTATCCAGCTAGCTTTTCAACCTCTAGTGTAGCACTGGAGAGAAACAAGAATAATTCATCAATTAAAACTGTGTACATGCTCTTTAGGAATGTGTTGCATATGTCTTTTACTTATTTAAAGAAGGGGGCTTCCTAACAGTAATTGGTCTCGATCATTACAGATGCCTTATTCAACAACAGTAAAAAAAAAAAGTTCTGATAGGAAAATATTGCATGACTTCTGGTGTGCTTTAGCAGTAAACAATGTTTTAATTGTATGTTATTTAAAAATGTGAATTAAAAAAATATGAGTTACACAATTATACTTCATTATCCACACAAGCTACAATCTTAGTCCACAATACATATAGAAAAGATTATATATTTAGGGGTTTCCCATGCCCATCCAGGGGAGAACGTTTCGGGTGCTGGGCAGATGCACCCAGGACAGGGTGCCAATCTATCACTCACTCACTCAATCACACACACACACACACACACACACACACACACACTCTATATGGGACAATTTGGAGAATTCATTTTTTTTAAGATTATGTATATTTTTAAGTGATGTGTTCATGACCAAGGATGTACACAGTTATTGCAAAAAAATGTCATCTAATTTTGTCTTTTGTTATCGCTGGCATTGTCCAATTTATATACTACAATAGGCCCAATATTGTGTTGCTATTTGGAAATATGTCTTTTTTGAGTGTCAGAAGTTAATCTCCTGCAATGTGATCCTGACGACTGCTTTCCCTCCTACTCAATAAGAGCCTATTTCCTCGTTGACTGGTAGTAATAGTTTTTGGATGTGTATGAATTGGAATCTACCCTCATGTTGCTCGGTAATTGAGGAGCTATTATGACCAAATTTGTCACAGCTCAGTCACAGAGCTGCAGCACACCTCCAGGCATGAGTTAAGGTGCTCCTTGACATTGCTCACCCCTCTGCTCTGCAGATGCCTTTGCACACTGCTGGAGATTTATAGTACTGATATGGTAATTGTGTTCATTATACTCCCAATGACACAATTTGTCTGCTAAATGTGAATCTCTATTTATCATATCGAATCAGTTACAATACACCACTGTATGTTCATGTTGGTTTGTATTTATGAGCTCTTGGTGGTGTGTGACATGCTCAAAACATGGCAATAAGGTTTAAATCTAACTTCGTCTTATTGTTTGTTGCATGACGTATTTCAGCCTTCATACTTTAATTACCACGTGTATCTGTTAAACATAGACAGCTTTACATTCTATTATATATATATATATATATATATATATATATATATATATATATATATATATATATATATATATACTTTTTTTATATTTATTTTTTTATTTCTTTATTTTTTTGCAGAGGTTTACTTACTATCAACACATTTGAATTTGACAGCTGGGAAATGAATGGTATGGTGGTAAATGCATGTATTTCTGAACAAGAGACATGAAGTAGTTTAGTTATAGTTTATTAAAACAAAGATAAGAGCAAACTATCGACCTAAAGTCCTGGCCTTAGCATGGCTGCACCAACCATGCTGAGACACTGGGAGAAGCCAGTCAGCTGCTTTAAGTGAGCTCTGCCTACGGGGTCAAGAGCTGAGCTGTTATAACCAGCAGGGACTGTGACTTACACTCTTCAGTTTTTGCCTAAGGCCAACAGTTTTTGCTGGCTCACTGCGAACCACCCACTCTTCAACAACCAGTGGGTAATGATGTGGCTTACAGTATTTTGCTGCCAGTGGACAGCTGATTAGCAACTGGCAACTTAACATGGTTTGGAAATAAAAGGCCATAATGTGAAGCATCTAAACCATCCCAAAAAGCTGTAAGGGCAGAATTGGTAACAGGGATGTGCACTGCATATTTGGGTGTGGGATGGGACTAAAAAAATTTACACTAATGTCCCAGCACTGGAAACTTGGTGTTGTGGGAACTAAATTTGTATCAGGTGCATTCATACCTGCAGCCAATCATGGCTTAACAGAGCATTATATTCCTACAATTTTTGTAGTCAGAGGGGGGGACAAATCTTAACACAAATATTATGTTGCAGCATCTAAATTAACCCCCACCCCTACCCTCACAACCAAGTTATTCTAATTAAAACATAAAAACTAATAATATTGTCACAGAGACATTTTTTTTGGCTTACAATGGTTTGCATCATCTTCATGTTTGTTTTAGTTAAGAAGTTGCCGGTAACAGCCAAAGTCAGACTTGTATGGAAAAATAATTGTACTTTGTCCAAAATAAATTACAATATACAAATTGATGCCAAATATGTGGAATAATATTATTGACAAGTACTTGTGTTACTTCTTATGTGATTGTGTTGTAGTCAATAACAGCATTATATGCTCTTATTGCCAAGCACTGGAGAACAAATGATCCTTAGAGAGGAAAATGACCTTTAGAAAAATTGAAGTGCATATCAATGGTGTTAGTAATTAATCCAACAGTCTAACAAATCTATTTGCATTTCATAAGTCTAAACATCAATTCAGAAGGAGTACAGTCATGTTATTAAATTCGAGATAAAATCCATGATGACCCAAAATTTCCATTACAATAGCTAAAGGCAATCATAATTAACAGAATCTTTTAGTAGACTAAGTGCCAATTTCTCCTGTGTCCTGGAGCTGTCTCTTCTAAAAAATAAGATTGGTCTCCTGCCAGAAATCTCATGTACCCTCTAAAAACACACACACACACACACACACACACACACACACACACACAGACAAATAAAAAAAAGATCCTACATTTGGAGCAATGGGCATTGGATAGATTGTGAGAGAGGGAGTTGATGTGAAACTAAACAATCAATTTTTGTAGATTGATTTATGAAAGTGGGTGTCCTCGAAGAGCTTATCCTATCAAAGCTAATAAATGATGCTGGAAACCTACCCAGTTGGCTCATTATATCAGGGCAGTGAGTGTGGTTGCTAAGCTGAATCTGGGCTCATTTCTGAAGAGATGTTAAGATGCACTGAATTAATTTGATTAGTAGATGAGTACAAGTTAACTGAGTACAACATTTCTTGCTTGCATTTAAGTTTTTATAAAAAAATAATATTGCTGAAATCAGGGTTAGGCAGGTCAGTCAGTCTACAAAGGACAAAGTTATCAAATTTACTTCTTGACAAAATCAATTGTGCAGATTAAAATATATACATTTTCAGACAGTTTTAATTAATCCAACTCCACACTATTTTGAACGGACTCCTCCCTTGAATTGTCTCGACTGTTTAATAAAGTTGATCTAAGTTCTTATTTAGTGATGTAGCTCAGGCCTGCTTAATATGGATACAAAATATTTAGGAATACACCTACACCTTCATCTTCTGTTTAATCCTATACAGGCATCGCACAATGTTAAAATTTTAATTGATAGTTTTCCAAGCAGTAGTAGATTACATGGGTCTGGTTGTAATGCTTTAATAGTGCCAGAGGGTCTACCTCACTTACAAATATGCCCAGTGCGATGTGCCGACCATTGAAAGGTTGGTGATATAATGATCTTTGCTACAAGAGAAAGACAAGAGGCTCTATCCCAAATGTAACTGCAACTATTGGTAAAAAATTTGCCACATAGACAATCAAGTAAGGTCACTGAAAAGGTCAGCTCATGCCATTTTATGTGTGATGAATAACTGAGCAGATATACATGAGTAATTCAATGGGGTGTGAATTTAAGACATTGTACAACTCTCAGGCTCTCATTGTTAATTATATGTACTTTTCAGTGGAAGGTTGTCATTGTAGGCAAATTAAGAGGCAGATAGCTGCTGCAATTTTACTTAAGCAACAGTATATGTATTGGCGTAATATGGTATTGACCAGAAATATGTTAATTTTAGAAATGGGCTGAAGAATCTAAATATAGAATTTATATTAACAATGTCTTAGAATATATATATATATATATTGTCAGAACGCTCGTTCTTCCCCAGATGTGAGCGGCTACGCGGAACAATAGCGTAAAATCAACAGTTTACTTTAAGCACCTTGTGGTTTTAAATTACTAAAGCAAGACATTCATATAATTCTATCCATGAATAGAAGATTCACAACTATAGTGCTGAGGATCTAGGTCATACCATTCAGTTGTATAGTCTTATTTTAAAAAGGCTGTTTACAAATGATTAACTTATTCATTATTTTTAGATTTATGATAAATGGGAGAAAGAGTAGTCATTCCTGTGTAAAATTAGTTTTTTTCCACTGTTGAAACATATGGAACTCCACCAGGAGTTAGTGTGTGTCCTGGGTTTATTTTCTACAGTGTAATTTTGGTTTGTTTCTGTATGTAGGCAGGCAAATCAGTTTCCTGTTTGAAATGAAATGTACAGTTCTTAAGCTTCTGTTACAACTTATTCACAACAAATGTTGTGCACACACCTCCTGTCTGTTGTCATGAAATATTGTAAAAAAATTAAAACAACTAAAACAATAATGAATATATAGATTAACAATGTAGTATGAGTTAATCTAATTATCAACTGTAATCAGTCAGTACATGAAAATACATCACCATCTATTGACAACACAAATTTGGAAGTAGGATTTCTGTGCTAAAATAGTAATCTTACAAAAGAATTTATAATTTATGACCTCAAAATATAATGTGTATGGACTAGTAAACAAAAAAAAGAGGTTAATATATAGAGGGTGATGCAGGCAGCAAGGTATACGTAAAGTGTATGTAAGTTGTTTTTTTTTGTTGGTTTTTTTTGTGTTTGTGTGTGTGTGTGTGTGTGTGTGTGTGTGTGTGTTAGTGGATGCACATTGCATAAAAAAGTACTCTATTTTCTTCAAGGATATTAATCTGTCCTTTTAGAAAACTTTTTAGTGCACATAGTAAGACAGACAAAACAGGTGGCCACATACATCTACTTGGTCATTATACATTCTAATATTTTAAAATTATATATTACAATTTTGTTCTATTGTTAAGGAAGCCTTAAGTGAAGTACTTTGCCCTCCACTCTATAGTGAATTTATGATTCCTGTAATGCTGCAACTGTGATAACTGCAATTTCCCTTTGGGATTAATAAAGTATTCTGATTCTGATTCTAATATGTGTATGGATATGGTTACACAAATGCTTGTATTGTAAAGTTTTGGATCTGAGAAATTTAGGATGAACCATCATGCAATAAAAATGCATAAATTAGTTCTCTGGGTCTTTTGTGAAAAAAATGCTGTGTATAGAGATAAAAAAAGTCTGTGAAACCCCAGACTATCCCTGGAGAATACACAACATAGGTTAATGTCATATTAGGTTATGGTGCAACCGCAGCTGTGGCTTTTAGTGCAGCTGTAACACTTTGTTGTGACCTCAGATGGATTTTTTTTCAGATGCCTCAGAAATCAGACATACTGCTACACCTTTTCTGCAAGACAGAATGTGTAAAAAAATACAAAGAAGAAAACTGGAGACGCGCGACACTTCTGTCATGATGACGTAGACACGATAGGATGTTTAGCCATTTGTTTTACCAATAGTTCTTGTTATTTTTGGTTTTAAATGCGATGTTGGTAGAATACCATGCAGAACTCCTGGTGTTGGATCTCCACCCTATAGACTGATTTATCAATGTAACTGATATCACTGACCACTGTGGTGTCATCTACAACTTTGCCGATCAAATTGGAGCAATTCAAAAGTTATAAGAAAACAAGAAGAACATAGTAAAAATACAAGTATGCTTTTTTTATTTATTTATTTATTGCATTTTTGTTACATTTTGAGAGAATTGGTAAAGCTAAATCTGATGGAATTAGTGTTCAAATGTTCTTTTTACTCTCTAGTTGTACTCTCTAGTTTACTCTCTGTTGGGAGTAAAAGCACAAATATCATGCGACAATGAGGCAGACGCCCACTTTTGCTCTCTTTCTGTGTCTTAATCTCTCCTTTAAAATATTCCTCTCAGATCTGTTCATTTGTTGTAATTTTTGCATCTCAGCAGTCAACTGCAGAGTAGACATCTGCTTCCTGTTTAACCAGCACATGTATAACAAACCTACATGAATAGTCATGTCCTATGCATTCTCCGAATCGGCTAGAAAACTGAAATGCATTTCTGGACACTTATCATTTTGTTTCTATGTTTATATTTATGTTGACATCCCAATTCCCTGTTTAGGATGGCCTTGGCTAGGCTGGAGGTCTCCACATCACCACATCTAAAAGCAGTATTACAAGCTTTAAGCTGTAGTTGAACCTCATCATATCTTCAGGGTTTCAAGACCTTTACATGCCTGACTAAAAGTATATTATCAATGCAAAGCCTGTGTAGTATTTCTGAGTAGCACTTCAAAGGAGATTGCCCCCTCTGGTCATATCTTTACTGCCCTCTCTAAAGGTTTTACATGCTTGAAAAGTGGCACATACTTGTGATCAGACTTCCAGCTGGTAGAGTAGGACAGCTCTGCTTGCATCTGCAACATTCTTATATTCAAGGTTGCCAAATTAAAAATAAATCAAATAGTAAAATTTCAGTTTTAACATTTGGAAAAGAAATGAGGACTGGAGACAAGATGCATCAGACCCACACATATTTTATAACTAATGTTCATTATTTGGCTGATGGGTGAAACTGAAGACACAGAGAGACTTTTGTCATGGTTTTATGGTCTGTCATTTCTCTAATACTTCATGGCTAAGGCTCTTCTTCCCCATTTTTTTGGGGGGAAAGACAACACCTCCCCAACTATATTTCTCATTCACAAATCAGCATTTGATTACAAATCCACGGTCACATTTTTTTACAATTATCACAGTAAAAAGCACACAGAACAACATGCACACACACATACACACCAATTTTTGTATTGCTTATATAGCTAGAATGCATTTGAATTGTAGGAGAAAACTCAAGCTCCCTGGTTAAACACACACAGACAGAAATGCACCATATTGAAATGACATTTACATTTCTCCTGTGAGTCAAATCAGGGATCTCAATGCACTATCATGCCACTTATATGTATGAATTTATGTATGTATGTGCAGTATAAATGCAGCTTAAAGTAAAGGACCCAAAATGTTTCAAACAGTTTAAAGGGACTTCTAAAACAATTGCTTACAATCAGCTTGACATATAGGGGACTGAGCGACATGTCAAGCCCCCAAAACTAGTCGTGTGTAATTAGCATATGAATCACTCTACTTAATTTGTCTATTAAATCTGCATATTAAGAATCAACAAATTGTCAAATTTGCTTTATAAATCTTGTTTATATCCTAAGTGTATTTACCACATTATCTATGTCTGAACTGTATTAGTGTGAAGCTTAAAACATGTTAATGTTGGAATGAATAATCTGTGAAAGCAAGTATGCTTTTACATTTACTGTCAGTGTAGTTTTTGAAAGGATCCCAGCTGCTTAAGCAGGATTGGTTGGATAATCCACTCATCCCTCTGTCCAATTTTGTGTCTAGTTGGCTGGCACATTGCAACTAAAATCTCTCCTTAGCAGGAGAGTAGCTGAACCGGATGCTCAGGAGAAGGTCACACGGTGGTGAGCTTTGGCGCTTCTTCTTAGCAAAGCTTTAGGCCAAAATTGTATTTGTCTTGCCAAGTGGCCTTGTAATGGATTTCTTGTTTTTCAATTATATAGACTGAAGAGTGACCGCATGATTTATATGCATAAATAAAACAAAATAAATCATAAATATATATATATATTAAAATCATAATATATATATATATATATATATATATATATATATATATATATATATATATATATATATATATATATATATACAGTACATAGTCAAACCCAAAATTATTCATACCCCTGGCAAATTCACAGGCATCTCATCTGAAGATGTACAAGAGGCATCATTGTGGAAAAAAATAAAATATTTCTCAGCTTTTATTCACATTTGAACAAAAAGTGGCATGTCCAAAATTATTCACACACTTTGGAAACTGTCACAGTCTATTGGAAAATCCAAAGTTCTATACCATTCCAAATAGTCCATGCTGTTTCAAAGCATCCTAATTACCCTATTCATTGGGAACAGCTGTTTTAATCAAATCAACAGTTGAAAAACCACAGCAGTTGGTTTCTGGACAGTCATGGCTAAGACAAAGGAGTTCACTAAGGACCTGCGGGTGTGCATTTTGGCCGCTCACAAGTCAGGAAAGGGCTATAAGGCCATATTAAAATGTTTTCAAGTTCCAGTGGCTACAGTGAAAAGTATTATTAAAAAATACAATAAGTTCCGCACTGTGGAGAATCTCAGAAGATGTGGTCGGAAGCCAAAAGTGACACCTGTGCTGGCTAGGAGGATAGTGAGAGAGGTGAAGAAAAATCCAAGGATCACCACCAAGGCCATCCTGGTGAATCTGGGCTCTGCTGGTGGTAACGTCAAGGCAGACAGTCCAACGAACACTGCACACTGCTGGATTCCACGGACACAGACCAAGGAGGATGCCACTTCTCCAGAAAAGGCACACAAAAGCCCGGTTGACCTTTGCAAATGCTCATCTGGACAAAGAATTAAGACTTCTGATCTTCTGTTTTTTGGTCAGATGAAACAAAAATGTAATTGTTTGGCCACAATGATGTGTCCTTCATTTGGCGTAAAAAAGGAGAAGCCTTCAACCCTAATAACACCATCCCCATTGTCAAACATGGTGGTGGGAAACTAATGTTTTGGGGGTGTTTTTCAGCCAATGGACCAGGGAACTTGATCGCAGTAAATGGCACCATGAAAAAAGAGCAATACATCAAGATTCTCAACAACATCAGACAGTCTACAGAGAAACTTGGCCTTTGGAACCGGTGGACATTTCAGCACGACAATGACCCAAAACACACAGCAAAAGTGGTGAAGAAATGGTTAGCAGAGTCCTGACTTGAATCCAATTGAGAATCTGTGGAGTTAAAGATCAGGGCGATAGCAAGGAGACCCTCCAACCTCAAAGAGTTGGAGATTAATGGGCAAAATACCAGTGGAGACATGCAAAAAGGTGTAATATGTAATAAAGACTTTTCTATTAATTATTGAGAAGGGTATGAATAATTTTGGACATGCTACTTTTTGTTCAAATGTTAATAAAACCTGAGAAATATTTTCTGCCTCTTGTACATCTTCGTATTTTCTCCAGGGAGATGCCTGTGTCGGTTATAAATAAAATTGCTGGTTGAATAAAGGTAAATTTAAGTCAAAATTTGCTGTCTGTCTGTCTGTCTGTCTTTTATATCTTTGCACAAGCACAAGCTAGGTCAAAACAATGTGTAAATAAACAAATAATGGAAATAAAAAGCACCTAGCATTAACCTTTTTTTTTGTAAAATAATAATATACATTATTATATACTTTATGTAAATAATATACATTATTTACATAAAGTTCAGTAGTAACCAGTCACTTTTACTACTGCACTTTATGTAAATAATGTATATATTGCACTTCTGGTTAGATGCTAACTACATTTCATTGGCCCTGTACTTGTATTCTGCACAATGACAATGAAGTTGAATCTAATCTAAAAAAATAGTTAGCACCCGAAACCGATTTTCTTTGACTTCACAATGTCCATTCAAAAGCTATAGTATGGCTTATTACTAAGAAATAATGTTATTAAAATGTAATTGATTTACATAACTGTACACAACTGTATTGATTATATTTTGATATGACTTTAGTTTTTTGTGATTTAGTTTTTTGCTAATAAATTTTGTTTTCGTAGACAAAAGACACTGTTTATGTAACATGCATGGCCTGGTGGTAAATTTCATAGGGCAGAAAACCACAATAGACAAATCATAGTCTATAGATTGTATTAAAACTAACATAATAAAATATTAGATTAATAATTTTAGGGCATGTGCACATCTTACATACCATGCATAACATCAAATAGTACCTCAAATGCCATGTGACCGCAACAACAAAATAAAATGACATGCCGCTTTTATTACCATGCTTGTGCACAGATGTTTACATCAAAGGGTGTTCACACCATACATAAAAATAAATGCAAACAAATGAGGGGGCATCTACTAACCTAGAAACTAAGGAGAGCCACAGTCCACCTCAGTCTGAGGGAGCTATTCCTTAGCTGCTAAAACAGCAAGGATCAAACACAGATTATGCCTTCTAGTTCCTTTTAAGAGTCAAATATAGCAAAAAATGGCAAAAAAAAAAATGAAAAAACTGGCTGCACATGTAAATGGCTCATTTAAAATCATGTTTGGCAAAAATGTCCTCTTGAACCCAATCATGAACTAATCAAAATTTGTTAAAGGTTACAGTGACGTTACATCTGTCCCATAATGGTGAACACAATATCATAAATAAATGCTTTGAATTAGTGACTTTGTTTACAGCTGACATTTAGTCACTGACTTGCTTAAGTTGTTATTGCTTTATTCATCTAAAAAGCTTTAAAGAATACAAAAGTTTGTTATACAAATGTGCAGTGAGTAGAATTGTTCAGAATTTTAAAATTTGTAGTAATAACATGGTTATTAATTTAAATTAAATTAAATTAAACTATTAAATTAATATTTATACATAACGATCCACAATCAAGTTCATGTGTAATAATATTTGATAAAAATGTTATTTAAAGAAATATGCTGTTGAAATATATTTTGTTCATGACATATGCATTGAAAAAAATGATGTAACGCATTTAGTTAAAAGTAGGTCAGATTTTTTTGTTCTTGACTATAAACAGAGACCCATTTTTAAGTCTTACTGATTTTTTTTGCAGTTATATGCCTGAGGCATAAAAAAAACTGCTATTAGTGGAGGTCAAGACTAAGACTGCAGGGACAAGCAGAGTCTTTTTTAGATCTCCGTGCATGATTGAGATCTCCATGCATGATGCATGACTCTGATTGAAATCTCATTTAGTTTAAAAAGATAATATTTCATAAAAATTGGAATAAAGTAATTAAGCGTTCAGCTGGTATAGTGATATCACCATTGCCAAACAGCAAATTACCACTTATTAGTATTGTGCAAATTATATCATATTATGTTTCTTAGATTTGCACGTTTGATTGTTATTTCTTTCACTCAAATATGTCTTTACTCAAATTGGTCAACTGTTGGTGTTAAGTTTAAGAGAATTAAAGTTGATTTATTAATTGATCTAATCCTATCAAAATAATAATCCTGTTGAACTTATTATTGTATTTTTTTGGCTTAAACTAGGCAGAAAGCAGTTTAGGCATTCAGGGCATCCACATGACATTTGTAAAATATGTATAGATGAAAAATACTTAATTTATATACTTAATTTTATTATTTTACTTTATTTGCTTAAGCTTAGAGGGCGGCACGGTGGCTTAGTGGTTAGCACGTACGCCTCTCAGCGCTAGGTATTCCCGGTTTGAATCCCCATCTGGGTGGAGTTCCCATGTTCTCCCCGTGTCCGCGTGGGTTTTCTCCGGGTTCTTGACAGCGATGGATTGGCGCCCTGTCCTGGGTGTATCTGCCCAGCGCCCGAAACGTTTTCCCCTGGATGGGCATTGGGGAACCCCCCCTGCGACCCTAATATAGGATAAAGCGGAAGATAATGGATGGATGGATGTTTATGCTTATTTGAAGCTAGTCTAATGTTCTGACAAAAATGCCACCGTAACAGAGTATCTGAGACACCTTTGACAAACATAAACTTTATATAAAATTTATTTATATTTATATTTATTTATTTATATTTATATATAAATATAATTTATATATTAAATTTTCAGACAAACTAATGACAGGAGCTTTGAGCCCCAGTTTATTTGAAGCCTCACTAAAAAAAACATCCAACTCAGCAAACTTCAGCCCGCCATGGGAGAGCGCTGGCACTGTGGCTCCCGGATATCAGGGCAGTGTGATTTGTCGGGTTCGTCAGAAGAGCGTTGGGACCAAGCTGTGAATTTGTGATTAAAGCAAGGTAAATGAGTTCATTAGAGGCAGAGCATCCCTGGAGACATGCTGCTTTGAGTTCAAGTAAATCATTGTGGCTAATTTTCTCCCCTCAAGGGCAGGACGGAGAGTGAAGAAGAGAGAAAGTCTTTGTGAAAGGATGATGAACATGAGTGCTTGTGGTGAATAAGAAAATGTATATTCTTTCTCCGCAGTTTGATATTTTACGATCTAATTTAGATTGCGGAGTCCATATTTCTTGCTGTTTCCAGTGATGTGTCGAATAACCCCAGCTTCTGTGAGTTAATCCACAGCCTGAATGTAGCATTTTGTCAACCGTGTTATGACACGCCAATAAGCATTTTTTTTCATATACAACTTTCTGCTTACGAGAGGATGTTTAATGATATGACTGATATGATATGACAGATATGATATGTGATGTAATGTAATGTTTCCCTTTACAGTGACCCCTTTTAAGTGTCCCACAAGGCTATTTACTTATTAAATAGCTTCCCTATGTCCTTTCTTTCTGTTTTCTGTGTCCTTATTACAAGTGCAATACACCAGCATGCTACTTTGGTATTCATCCATCTCATTTAACAATTAATATGTTAAATGTTTAACACATTAATTTTATTAAAGGATGTTGCCTCATAAAATATATAGGGCCCTAATTTAGCCATCTCTAGGCGAGCCGTCAACAGCGCACTATGCAGCTTGATGCAGGCATGGCTGTATGTCTTTGCTAATGTATATACACATATATATCAACATTATTTGAGACATATCTGTTATATATATATTCATTCATTCATTATCTCCCGCTTTATCCTCTATTAGGGTCGCGGTGGGGTTCCCCATGCCCATCCAGGGGAGAACATCTCAGGCGCTGGGCAGATAGACCCAGGACAGGGCGCCAATCCATCGCTGGGCAAACACTCACTAAGACAGACACACTCTATATGGGGCAATTTTGAGAATTCAATTGACTTGATCCATGTTTTTGGACTGTGGGAGGAAACCGGAGAACCCGGAGGAAACCCACGCAGACACGGGGAGAACATGGAAACTCCACCCAGATGGGGTTATATATATATATTTTTTATTTATTTTTTTTTTTTTCTTTTATAATAATGTTGATAATGTTTATGTCTTTGTAAGTTCATTGTGTCTCATATTTTCTGGAATTTAAAATCCGAGTTGTTGTAATTCTTTGTTTCAGTGAAGGCCACTGATTAGAGCATTTTACCTCTTGTGCTCCTTTTCTAATATTAGATGTGATCAAGAAAGTCTAACGTGTTGGGACATAAGCCTTGTCATGTTCTCACTTTGTTTGAAGCAGATAAGTACAGACAGATGACACAGGAGACTAAATTTGCTATGAACTCCATCAATTGCATCAGTAAATGGTTTTGCCTTTGCTGTGACACATTATCTACCTCCTTCAGTCTGCTAGAAGTTTCTCTTATGGCTTTAACACTATAAATCATTGACTGCTGTGTTTGAGTTCAGATTGAGTTCAGGATACTTTAACAAATGCTTTAAAAAGGCAGTGCATTCATGTTTTTTTTTTATTATATCATTTTTGCTTTCTTTGTGTCAGAAAATATGTATTTCTAGTAGCAATAATTTTCTTATATTTGTAACTTGCCAATAATTTATATTGTACAGTGATATAAAATTGGTATATGTATAAGGGTAAAAATAAAAGCTTGTTTAGTGATCATTTACCGGTAGTTAAAAATATCAGCCAGGCACTACATGTATTGTAGTTGGTCATCTATTTCTTGTTGTTAGACCACAAATACCATTACTTTTTATTTGACATATTTTTAACACCTTCCTAATAGTCAAGCTAATGTTGAAAGGAAAATATAATAAATCTAAATGCAATACAATTTGCAAATTATCAATACAATGTAAATTGTAATAATCAATAGAATTAAAATGCACATACAAACATTTTTTTGTGGCTTGTGAGTGTTGTCAGTATTTAGGCTTGTTACTTACTTAAACTTAAGTATACAAAACATATTTTGTAGCTATTATAAGAACTACTATATATATACTCCCACTTCATCCTCTATTATGGTCGCGGTGGGGTTCCCCATGCCTATCCAGGGAAGAACATCTCGGGCGCTGGGCAGATAAAGCCAGTCCATCACTGGGCACACACTCACTCACACAGACACACTCTATATGGGGCAATTTTGAGAATTCAATTGACTTGATCCATGTTTTTGGATAGTGGGAGGAAACCGGAGAACCTGGAGGAAACCCACGCAGATATGGGGATTCGAACCGGGAATCCCTAGCGCTGAGAGGCGAACATGCTAACCACTAAGCCACCGTGCCACCAAGAACTACTATTATTTAAGTCAATTTACATAATAAGTATTAAAGGTCACGCTACTCTTTCCATTTTCAGGATATCAAAATGAATGTGCTGGATCATTCCTCTTTCCTCCTAGACACCACCACCAAACCCTATTTGGAACTGAAACAGAAACCCATGGCTTTGGCACAAATACTAGCTCATGGCAGGAAATGGGCAGTTTAGCCTTGGCCCCTGCTAAAGCATCACAGATCTTGATAAGAAATGTAGTGCCAGCCAAATCCCTAGCCCTGTGCTGACTGGTACTGGCACTGGCACTGTAGTTCGGGCCGATGATTATGCCAATAGAAATGATAGGGAAAGCAGCAATGAAACAAAGAGTGAGTGCCTTTCCTGTTGAAAAAAAAAACAGCTTTGTAAACATGGCTGCCCAAAGTTCCTGAAAATGCGAAAACAAGTGTGTGGGCCAGGAGCTAGACAGGCAGATGAAGAGGACGAAAAGATTTTTAATGTTAAGTAAATGAACAGAAAAAAATGTTTATAGTAAATTATTGAACAAACAATATGTCAGGGGGTTCAATTTAGAGAACTGTTAATGTTTATAAGGAGCAGTTGAATTCATGGCTGAAGTTCAAGCACTAACCAGTCTTAAAAAAATTACAATAACTTTTATTTTGTAGTATAAAGTATAAATGTATAATAATAAAAGAAGAAGAAGAAAATCTGAAAATAGGAAGGGAATTTCTGATTCAGTTTTTTTGTTTTTTTTGCAGTCTCTATTCATGGCTCGTTCTCTCTCACTATGGACATTTCCCACTGAACAATGTTTTAGGTACCTATGAAATAATACAAAATTTGTTGTTAATTAATTGGATCCTTTAAAATAAAAAGTTGTCCAATTTAACAGTCAATCTTGATTTTACAGTTAAATTTTTAGCTTTACACAGTAAATAGTATGTATTTGTTAATCCTGCTGATCATCTGAAAATATGGTGTTAACTGTACAATGTGATAATGTGTAGCTGATATCATTTGACTTACATTTATATAACTGCAACGGGGAAGAACGCATAAAACACACATGCCAGTACACTGAAATAACATGCATTTCAACAGCTTGCTCTCACCCCACTATTGCAATGAGCTGCCATGTATTTTATTCATTATGATGCTGTCATACAGAGTTGATGTATAGCTTTAATAAAACAAGCCCTTAGGAATCACTATCAACAACTGCTTACATATTGCATGATCATGAAGTAGTTTAAGAATTAGTGCTGTATAATTCAAAGATTGCTGTCCCTGAGGGAGGACAAAATAAAACGGTACTTGGCTGTGTAAAACTTGGTCCTGTAGCAACGGGCCTTTATAATCAGAACAATAAACATTCATAAATAGAAAAAGGTCTTATAGCTAGTGTTCAACAGCTAGAGTATTTCTGTTTTTTTAACCCCCTTCGAAGATCAGTTGCTCAACCCCATGCTCAATCGCCCAGTTTAATTATTTCCTATTTTGGTGAAAAATGTTTGATCACTGTAGATTCCCTGTTAAAAATATGAAACAAGAAATACGAATTGGAATAAATGCTAGGACACAAAATAAATAAATAAGTGGTCCTCTTAACACTGGGGAAGTCCAAACCCATGTTTTCCCCGTGTCTGCATGGGTATCTCCAGTTTCCTCCCACAGTCTAAAAACTTGAATTCAAGGTAAATTTAATGCTCTAAATTGCCTCATATAGTGTGTGTCTGTGTGAGTGAGTGATAGATTGGTGCCCTGTCCTGGGTGTATCTGCTCAGCGCCCGAAACCTTCTCCCCTTCTTCCCTCCTTCCACTTAATATCTCGTGCGTACCACTTAATAAGTGGTGAGCACGACATAAGTAAAAATCTTTTTATTTTTATTATTAGTATTATTATTATTATCTTGCACAAGCCATAAAATAACTTCACATACAATCACAAAGAAAAACAGGTCCTTTGCTTGACCACTATAGATGTATTTTTCTAATGTTTGCCTTTGTCTGTCTTTGTTTCCTTTTTTTAATCATGCCTAATTCTATGACCTGCATTGTAGGTAAGCAAATTTCATATACTTTACTACCATTTCTGATTACATTTCAGTGCCTAAGGGGAATCATAATAGTTGCTTAAATCGGGCCTCATTGCATGAAGCAATATTGTCTATGAACAAATTTTCCTCCTAATTTGTGCTTGTATTCACAATTTGCTTTTGGTTGGAATCCCACAGGTTTCTAGGATTCTTTTTTTTCAGTTTTTTTCCATTCTCTTAGGGGAAATATTTTTTGTGTCAGTATCTCTGTACTTTGCATGTTCTGCTTTTAAATAGTTTTACATTACATTGTTTAGATGGTATGTATTCTAATGTTAAAATTTAGGTGCACTTTAATCAAGTGAGATTTGTTATTCTTAATATAGTTGGTATTAATAGTCTTGTTGGATAACCAATGCACATAGGCGTGTAAATTTTCAGTTCCTTTAGAAATAAAAACACAAATAGAACATTGTTAATTAGCATAGCAGAGGTTAGCTTTATTTTACTTCCTCCTCTCCATGATCCAACACATTTGGTTTATTCACCGCAAAACCCCAGTTTATTTCCATATGTTCTTTTCGCATCAATCGTGCATCTGCTTTTTTAGTTTAATATTTAAATATATTTCTTTTTTGTGTTTCTACCTGTGTGTATGTCTTTCTTTATTCATTCGTGTTTTTTCATCTAGTTCTAAGAATAGTTTTACATTTGTGAATAATCATTAATTATTTGTAGTTTGACAGCCTCTGGCTTGTATGTATTATATAGCCAAAAAACACATAAATACGTAAATACAGCCCTAGAACCAAATTACAATTTGAGTATTATCTTGTGACCATTTTAGCATTTATTCTGAAGGCCTTTTTTGTATTAGATTTAGGTTTTCTATTTATTTAGCCATGGCATATTCAATAGACTGTACATAAATGTTTTCTGTCTGAATCTTTCTGCTTAGAGGACATATTTTTAAATTAGTGTGTTGAAATTGGTCTTCGGAGAGAACCATTCACTTAAAAAATGGTTTAAATGAATTAAAACCTTAAAAATGCTCTTAAAGCATTTTCAGTGTCCTCTTGTTCTGTCAACTTTAAAAGCAAGTCTATATCCTTCTTCTCAAAATGCGTATTTTGTTCTGTCAACTCTAAAAACACACTTCCTGTACACTCTAAAAATCCTTTAGTTCTTAGAACATTCTTCCTTTTGGAAATTGTGAGTCTAAATCTTTTAGCACAGAATGATTCTTTTGTTCTGTAGATTCTGTAAGTGTCTGAATCATCTGGTTCAGAAAACATGTTTTGTTTTTCTAGAATCCTTCAATTCAGAGAGTGTCTTGTTTTTTACATTTAATTATCCACTTGGCCCAGGCTTGTGATGACTTTTCCTACAAATTATGTATTACTGTTTTTTTAACCATGTAATTTGTCATGAATTGGTCATACTGGTCATGAAGTCATATGTTTAATGTTTTATTGTTTTATTATAATCCACCATATTTCTGTACATGTGCATTCATGAGTTTGTCAACTGCCAGCATGCTTGAGCCCGCTGCCTGTCCTGCTAATTATCTTATGTTAACACCTGTTACTGTGTTTCTGTCTGTACCAGTCTATGGTAAAGAGGGCCTGTTGTCAGGATTGCCTCCTTGTTGACTCTAGGAGCATGCTTTAAAGCTCATTCCTGTTTCTGACTGTTTTTTCAGGTTCCAATTTGTTTTTACTTGTTTTCCCTCACCAGTTAATTGTTATTATGCCTTACCTGTTTCTTTGTCACACATTTTTACTTCATTTTTATTCATTGCTTCATTCTATTTAAGTCCATCACCACTATGTGCAGCACTCATGTTGGGGTGCTCCGACCATTCTTTCACCTCCTGGTTAGTGTGAGTGCTCCATTTTATTTCCTCCTTTTTATACCGAGATGCATTTGGTTGCTTTGGAGCAAAGCCACAGTTTGAGATGTTCTATTTATGCCGCCTGTGCTTTTGGTTCCTTGGTTGCTTTCTGTTTTTACCTGGGTATATTTTTTTCCTCTATCATTCATTGATTTGTTTACAATATTATTTTGAATGTAAAATTTAATTTGTGAATAAATATTCTTTTGTGGTTTTACTATTACTATTTAACTGCCATCAATGAGCATTGTGTATCTATATGGAACTGAAGTTTGTGTCTATGATTGTCAAGTCCCCGTGGTTGATGTCAAATGTGCAGTCAGTTGTCAGACAATAAAAATCAGTAATTACTATTTAATGCGTGCAGAACTCTGACTCCTCCATAACATACTCACAGAAAAACATGCTGTGCAGTTCTCATCTAAATAAAACAACTCTCCTATGCCCCAAAAGCAGAACCTAGGTCATAGTGTTTCATATAAAGTATAGTGGAATAACTATACTTAAGTGGATAACTTAAAAACGATGAGGATGCCAATGTAAATACTATTTTCTAGCTAATGATAATTGCTGTTTACATCTCAATATTATGCAAACATTACAGATCAACAGTTATTAAGGTTTTCAATGTGTTTTGAAGCATTTTGTGTTATGTGGCCTTAAATCATTCTTTGCCATCTTTAAAGTTAAAAGCATCAGTCTAGTTTAGAGTTCTTTAAGCAATGGATTTATAGATCTTATTTAGATGATTTGAACATACAGACCTGCATTATTTATAGACTGTGTAAACAGTAAAACACACACTGCACTAGTTTTCACCATGCATTTAAGAAAAGAAAACTTTCATATTCCATTTCAAAAAAGGTTTGAATTGTTATTTTCTGCATCATTTGCTTGTCCTCGCTTGAATTTAATTTAATTTCATTTGTTTTTGTATTGCTCTAAGCATAGTGTTATAACAGCTTTCTACATACCCAGGTTGGGATAACAAACATAATGGTGCTTTTGAAAAAGGTGTATTTTTAAACATAGGTACGAAATGACTTTGCAAAACCAAACAGACAAGTGAGATGGAGGAAATTCCAGATGACTGGCTGAGGAGTGTAAGAGAAAGCTGATTGGCTGGCTAATTATAGAGCTAGAGCTCTAGTTCAGTTGGACTACAGCCCTGTTGGGTTTATTATTGTCACTTGTGCCCTCCCATGACAACTGCACTGTGTGCTCTAACCTGAAAATCAGCTCGTTAACACACGGCACGGTCTGTAGGCAGTAAAACTGAACTGAATGGCATGGACATCAAGGCAATGTAGTATTTCCTCTGAGTCTGAGTCTTGGTATTTGACTTATTCTTAGCCAATTTATAATAAATTTCACCACATGTTATTGGTAAAAATATATAAATTTGAAAGAAAAAATAATAATAATAGAGAAAGACAATATGCCATCCATTAGGCTCCCAGTGTGTTTCACTATGGTTGTGAGAACTGTTTTAGCTGTAAAGCAGACACGTTCTGAAATCTGACAAGCCATAATCTGCTGAGCTGATGATGATGAGTGATGATGGCCAACTGAGTGGGAAGTCACAGCAGGCTGTAGTAGAACAGCAAGGAGCAGCAGGTGATGGCTGGGTCTCTGTCTTTATGAGTGTGTATATCACCTGGGAAAGGCTCCAGCTTCCACCTGCTCAACTTTGGCGCCGACATCATGCCAAGGTCAGGCACAGTCAGAAGTATATATTGCACTCTGTTTTATGCAGTGAAGCTGTAATGCCTTTCCCTGTCTTGTTCCATCACTGTTCATTCTGCATTGCCATTGTAACATTCATGAACTTGTCATTTCAGTGGATAACTTTTTTTTTTCTGTCTCAATGCCATCTTCATTTATGACAAAATGAATGACAAAACAGCATCCTTTGGGAAAGAATAACAGAAATAAGATGAATCCCCATAGCCTCCAGCGGATTTTGTCTACATGGATTCTGTGTAATGGTCACCTGGGGCTGGCTGAGGAGGCTGCGCCAATTAAATTAGGTAGCAGTAGAACGATTCTCTAGGACCCCCTGACTGGATCTTGTTTACCGGCAGTCCCCATGGATCCTCCCTGCTCCGCTCCGCTGTGTACAGTAATTGTATTTATCTGGAAATCGCTGCCCAAAATATGCTAGGGTGAAGGGAAAAAAAGTTGACAGAATTGCCAGTATAAGCTTCTGTAATACAAAACCCCCTGAAAGTGCACTATGAGTAAAACGTTTGTTTGAAAACTGATTTTGCACATTTCACTTTCTGCGTGCATTAAAAAATGAGAATGCTTTGGGATGGCTGTAATAACTGAAATTTTGGCAGGTTTTTGTAAGCATGTCACATTATAGCAGTCACATAGTGAAGTTTACATGTTTTTATTTCTTTATTTTTTTTACAAAATAATTTTAAATTGTATGCAAAAATAAATTATATCAGATATTTTATAGTTTTTTTTATTCATTTTTTATAGCCTGTAGAGTATAGGCATTCAGATTAAGTAATAGTAAATGGCTTTAGTCCAAAACAAATAACCACCATGATATTATTCAATAAACTTAAACATCTATTTGGCTTATTATGAAAATATTTGAGTGATTTTCTTTCAAAGTTTCTCTGTTTGGCATTTCTAAAAAAAGCTGGTGACAAGATAAAGTCTCATTGTCTTTGCTACGACAATGCTCATGGCCAAGAAGTCACTGGACAGGTTAATTAAACTTAAATAATTAAATAAGTTGTGTTAATGACCTGTGGCATGAATGGGGTTGAAGAAGATAGCAGCAGAAGACTTGTCTCTACAGTGGCAGTCTGTAAACTGAAGCTCCCTCCTTCACTCATTTTGTTCATTTCAGTGACTAGGGAGCCAGTTGCCAAAGTGGTGTTTAATATACAGGACAGGCGGCATGGTGATATGAGGGTTAAAATAATAAAATAATTTTATTATTATTCTAGTATATGAAAATACATTATTTTAGTTTACATTTACAATATACTTTACAATATACTTTTATCTATAACTTGGCAACCATTCTTACCCTGAGTAGGAAAATTCTGCTAAGCTTTTGAATGGTATATAATCTTAAAATGCCTACAATACCAACATATTCCTTTCACTGTAGGTTCTCTGTTGCACACTGGCTTAAACAGATAAACACACTAAATCCAAAATGTCTGCAAACATGACCTTATTCAGGAATTGTTTATATACCATTGTGCGTGTGGTGTGGTTAATACAATTTTAAATCATTTATCCATCCATCCATTATCTTCCGCTTTATCCTATAGTAAGGTCGCTTTGGGGTTCCCCTTCCCCACCAGGGGAGAACGTTTCGGGTGCTGGGCAGATACACCCAGGACAGGGCGCCAATCTATATACTGGGCACACTCACTCACACAGACACGCACACATACACTTTGGAGAATTCAATTAACTTGATCCATGTTTTTGGACTGTGGGAGGAAACCGGAGAACCCGGAGGAAACCCACGCGGACACGGGGAGAACATGGAAACTCCACCCAGATTGGGATTCAAACCTGGAATCCCTAGAGCTGAGAGGTGAACGTGCTAACCACTAAGCCAACGTGCCGCCCCTTAAATCATTTATCATATATTTTTTTTTATATTTATTCAGATATGTACATAGAGAACCCCTATATATTGATAGTAGAGGCATTTTTACCTGCCTGAAAAGGAACATTTTTGTTAAAAATCATAAGGTGTCACATAAACAATGAATTAGTATTATGTGACAACCTGTATTTGGTGTCTAGGGTTCTGGAGAAGGATGAGTAGTGTAAGATAAGAACAACCTTATATAGTTATGTCATCTGTATTCCAAAACTCTTTTCTCTATTGTTGTATTCATACACACACACACACACACACATCATGTCCCTCAACCTCCACTACCATTTTACCTCAGCGTAGTAGAATACCAAGAATGAACCCTCTAGACATCTTATCACAACATAGACATACATATTTAATCATGATGCAAATACGAATGATTAAAGACATTACAGTTTGCCTGATCAGTATAATTGTTTTGGTGATCAGTTTCCTGACTGCTTTGAATTGTAATTACTTACTGCGCTGAAGGCTAACTTATCAAAAGGGACCAGTGGAATACAGCATCAGCACAGCAGCCACCAGATGACAGCTTTGATTAATCAAACACCGTCTCTCTGACATCCAACATGATTATGGTACACATATCCAGGACATTGGCACATATTAGTTATAGAGCAGACGTTTTGGTTGTTAAGCTAGTACTACATAATGAATACATTAATCAGTGGGCCAAATGTTTATATGTAATTTTCTTGTCAGTGGTGCCATACTACTACAACATGACAATATGTAAGCAATTGTCTTTAAACTTACCATAACCTTTAACAAACATTAAAAATAACACCAATATATAAAAAAGGTAGAGAAAATTGTGATGAAATGTTTAAATACAGAATACAGTAAACATTTTAAGTGTATTTGTAGTTTGCAGATTTTTTTCATTTTAAACTTTATTGTTCAATTTAGATTTTTGGCTCTGATTGTCTTGTACTTGTCTGTTTACAGAGATTTCACATTCTTTTAAGCAACTGACCTATATCTGTCTTTACACAGTATTTGTTTAAGCCCAAGGTAGTTGCGTCACTCCAAAACAAAATATGTCGAGAAGGAAAAAGAAGCCAGATGGCAGCTTTTGCTGCAAAGAAAACATGAGTGAATACGAGCTGTTGATTGCACATATGAACTTTGTGAATTCAGAGTCATTATTCTCACAATTATAATCTAAATTTTATTATAATAAAATTAAATGCCTAGTTGTGTGAGTTAAGAGTGTATATGTTTTTAAGTTAAGATAAGAGATTATAATAGTAATATTATTATTATTATTATTATTATTATTATTATTATTATTATTATTATTAACAATAATAATCATAATCATAATCATAATCATAATCATAATAATAGTTCTAGTATAGAGAAATTCAAGTAACCACTATGGAATATTTTGTAATATTAATATCATGCTAAATTATTTACAACTGGTAGATTTATCCACTAGGATTTTTTGATGTCAGAAAAGAAACTGAAACTTTTAATCACTAATCTTTTTTTTTCATCTTTAAGACTGATACTGCTGTGGTGGCACAGCTTTGTCTTTTATTTAAGCTAGAGGAGTAGCCACCAGAAACAAACTGCGCTATCAGGTTTTAGTGCTGTAGGGACAGTGGACAGTGGGGGAAGATTACATCCCAGTAAAAAAGCGTCATGAGTTAAGCTTCATGGGATTTATATGTTAGTTACACCGGACAATAGACTGCACCCCAACCTTCAACCTGTGGGTCGGTTAATATTACATGCAGGGACACTTTTTTTTAGACACAGGAATGGGATTTAACAGATTTGTATCACATAAAAAATGCTGGCTGGTGTAACAGTCACCACAGTTCCTTTCTTGTTGACGCTGGGAACAGTTTCCACAATCCGCATCCCACCTCTCTTCAAATAGCTCAAATACCTAACTGAAATTAAAGATATTTTCATCCATCCATCCATCCATTATCTACCACATTATCCTCTACTAGGGTTGTGGTGGGGTTCCCCATGCCCACCCAGGGAAGAACGTTTTAGGTGCTGGGCAGATACATGGCGTCAGTGTATTACTGGGCACACACAAACACACTGTATATGGGGTAATTTGGGGAATTCAATTGACCTTGAATCATGTTTTTGGGCTGTGGGAGTCGTCATCCAAGGATCCTTAGAGCTGAGAGGCAAACTGGCTAACCACTAAGCCACCGTGCCGCCCATTAAAGATACAATGGACACCAATTTTTAACTCTTTGATTATTTTTTTTTTGGTGTTTATAATCGAACAAAACACAGTTTGCAATTGTATCACATAGAATTTTTAAGAAACACGATTATGTTTTGCCGATTATAATACATTCAAATCTTATATATGTTGTAGTTCAAGAGAGCTAAAAGTGTTTTGCTGTTGATTTTCATTTGTAATTAACATCTGGCGCATCTTGTATTAGTGCTTACCAATACTTAAGCATCACTGATAGAATCCAGGAGCCTTGATCATTTATTTACATTGTGGCAGTGTCTTGGTGAAAGCACTCTCCATTTTCATAATGTCTTGTTACATCCTTATCAGGATTTGTAAACAAATTATTTATGAAAAAAAATAAAAACAGGATTGATAGTAAAATGTTCATGAGGCAACAATTTTGTCGACCGGTGAATTGGACAGCACTGGTCTATGATATACTGGAATTAGAAGTAGCACTATACACCGATAACAGCTTTGGATGCAGCAGTTAAAGGCCAGGTGTCACAAAAAGTGCTCCCTGTTGTATGTTCTCCATTTTAATGACCTTGACAAAGGTTAGCATGAATGTCCTGACAACCAAATAGGCACTCACACTCTTTCTCGCTTTCTCTCAGCACAGAATCATAATAGGAAGGTATAAGTATAAGTATAAGTATTATTCTTTTGAAAATAGAATAATTTTGTATAATTTTTATACAGTTGTTATAAGTGATTTTTTAATTCTAAAGGTTAAAAACATTTTATGGTTATTGCCAAGTTTATTTTGTAGGGTTGTCTTACTTTATCCTGTTTTTAAAATAGACAGTATACAACTGTCAATTAGATCTTTCTGAGAAGAATAAACCAATTAGAACCGATATAATGAAATTAAATTGACCTAAAACCTCAAAGTTCATGGAACCCATAACTCTTTTCCCTCTGTTATTGCCGTGCTTTTTTTTGGGACAATGGATGGATAAGGAACCTACACAGGAGAGCTATTGCTGGGATAATGGATCCAGACATGAGTGATTTATAATCTTAATTAGAATTTTCCCTTCTCTCACTCTCAATTACTCTGTGTTTTACATGACACAGCACCCCTCATTAGAGGCCTAATCCATGTCTGCTCTGTGCTTCTCTCATCTCTTCTGACACTTCACGTTATGAGCACTCAAGCAGTAGGGTGTGTCACTGCCGGCCACTCTAAATGTCAAAATTCCATTTAGAATTGACTTCTCTTTTCGGCTCCCTAGTGGCACTGTAGTACGAATTCACATATCTTTGAGATCTAATTATCTCAAATTTAAGCCTTAATACTATCCAGGGTATGAAGCAACATTGGAAAAGAAATAAGGTCTTCACACATTCTCAAATAAATTACAGTAACATTACATTATTATCATTTCCTGGACCACTCTTCAAAGGACCATTTCCAGGACCATTCAAAGCAATTCACAGAATTGCCCTCTTTCCCTAGAATGCCAATCAATTAATAACTAGTAATGAACCGAAGTAACAACTTAAAAACAAGCAACAGAAACTACACAATAACAGAATTCAATCTCAAATGTGTTTGATACAGAAAAAATCCACATACAGAGAAAAATTCCACAAACACTTGTATTGTATGTCACATTTTAAAACAACTAACAACATTTTTTAACTGTTCTAAAAAGGCATTTTTTTTACTTCTAATAACTCAACCAAGCTCATAACACGAAAAAGCAGGCAAAACCATAAGCACCCACTTTTATTTTAAGCATGGCTGTAGTGTAAAAACAGTTTTGTGAAGAACTTTAATTAATCATCTGTCAGATGCTTTAAATGTCTTTGACATTTGTTTTTTCAATTAAGTCTTAAGCTTTTAAATTCCCCATAACCAATTTTTTTTACTTATGTCGTGCTCACCACTTATTAAGTGGTGTGCACAAGATATTAAGTGGTGCGCACGAGATCTTAAGTGAATCATAATCTGACATGGCGGCACAGTGGCTTAGTGGTTAGCACGTTCGCCTCTCAGCACTAGGGATTCCCGGTTTGAATCCCCATCTGGGTGGAGTTTCCATGTTCTCCCCGTGTCTGCGTGGGTTTCCTCCAGGTTCTCCGGTTTCCTCCCACAGTCCAAAAACATGGAACAAATCAATTGGGTTCTCTAAATTGCCCCATATAGAGTGTGTATGCGTGCGTGTCTGTCTGTCCTGGGTGTATCTGCCCAGCGCCCGAAACATTCTCCCCTGGATGGGCATGGGGAACCCCACCGTGACCCTAATATAGGATAAAGCAGAAGATAATGGATGAATGAATAATCTGACAATAAACAGACATGACGCTCTGTTACAACAATAGCGTTTACACTGGGACATGCGCTCTCCGACTTATGGCCGTTTGACAGATCTACAGATAAATAAAGAACACAAATATAAATAAACGTTTCTTTCTTGGAAACTTTCTAGGAATGTAACTCCGGAACGCCGTCTAGTGCTGAGTTCGACCGAAACTCGATGGCATGTTCTCCCCGCTGCTTGTTGCTTGGGAATTTTCTTTTACCCCCCAAAACAGTTAAGCATTGGAGTTCAACGCGGCGATAACACGACTGGATTTCACAATCTGATTTAATTGAATAACTGTATTTGAATTTTTTAGCCTTTAATTATGCGCTTTATTGTGCCAACTTTAGCTATCGAACACGAAAATAATGTCTTATTTTGTAAGACAGTCCGCTGTATTTGATGAGATGAAGTGTACATGTCTAGGATGAGATGAAAGTAACCAGTGTTCTTCCGTAGCTACACGTATGGAAAAACGGATGTTTTCTAAGAATCTTCAGGGAATCAATTGATTCACATTTTCGATTTGGTTCACAATACGGTACACAGTCACATGTGCACATACGCATGCGTGACTAGGCTCCATAGAAACATGCCTGCCATGAAGTTCCACTCCATCCATTATCTCCCACTTTATCCTCTAGTAGGTTCGCGGTGGGGTTCCCCATGCCCATCCAGGGGAGAACGTCTCGGGCGCTGGGCAGATAGCCCCAGGACAGGGCACCAATCCATTGCTGGGCACACACTCACTCACACAAACACACTCTATATGGGGTTTATTTGGAGAATTCAATAGACTTGATCCATGTTTTTGGACTGTGAGAGGAAACCAGAGAACCTGGAGGAAACCCACACGGACACGGGGAGAACATGGAAACTCCACCTAGATTAGGATTCGAACCGGGAATCCCTAGCGCTGAGAGGCGAACGTGCTAACCACTAAGCCACCGTGCCACCCTCTGTCATGAAGTTAAAATATTAATTTAGAAATAAAAGCTCTTTCACTTTTCTTGAAGAAAAAAAAAAAACTTTAGACATCACTTCCAAGATTAGCTATCACAGCTAGAAAAGATTGAGGATTAAGGAAAAAGATTAAGGGCCTAAGCTTAATCATAAACAATGGCTAATTATAAAAAAAAATAAGATATAGGCATTTTCCCAGTTAATTTGTAACACAGAGATGGATCCTAGATGCTTTTGTACCTGTTTTAAATATGTAGTGTTTGTGCAGAACAATCAGAAATTCTAAATTTAGTTTTGTGAGCTGACAGAAACAGATATAATTTTGACATTTATATTCATGCACCCAGTTTTCAAATTTTTTCTAAAACACCAACTTGCAGTTCATCTTCTTATAAAACAGCTTTCATTACAAGAGTAGTGAGGCTACATTATAAAGTCATAAAATCATTAAAATATTGAACTAGGTCTTTTTGGCATAGCCAACAAAGTGACCATATTGTAACAAGACAGCCATGAGTTGACAACAAGAATGGGATACTGTGAATACTAATACACACTAATAGCTTTTGAATTGAGTACATTTAAAGGACTTTTTACTGATGTGTAATATCATTATATTAGGTTTTAAATCAAATGTCTGAAACCAGAGTATTCTATACATCAGGGGTGCTCAATATGTCGATCGTGTCAGGTAGATCGCGATGATGGTTTGAGGAAAAAAAGCGTTTATCACGTGTCAGCGCTTTTTTTACAGCACAGTATCGGAAGCGCTTATACACACACGAGCACACATTCACACACATTCACACACAATGTGATTCATTCTAAATCGCGATCTCTATCCCTGTGTAAGCGAGCAGTCTGCCCCTCCCCGTCTCTCTCTTTCTGTTCCCAAAACCAGCATGTGGCTACGCCTTCGCGCCTAAATCCGAAGCACTGTCTTGCGAATCAGCTACATTAGATTTACATTACATTAGTTTCTGTCTGTGTTTTGTACTTTATTTGACTGACAAGACGAGTGAAGCTCAAAAAGAACCAAAAAGTTCCACTTTCATTTAGAGTGGGGGGGGGTGAATATTTTATTACAATCTCAAACTCAAAATGCATTTGCTTTTATTAATGTTCATGTTCTGTTTGGGGGCAGCACAGTGGCTTATTGGTTAGCATGTTCTCCTCTCAGCGCTAGGGATTCCCAGTTCAAATCCCAATCTGGGTGGAGTTTCCATGTTCTCCCTGTGTCTACGTGGCTTTCCTCCGGGTTCTCTGGTTTCTTCCCACAGTCCAAAAACATGGATCAAGGTCAATTGAATTCTCCAAATTGCCCCATATAGAGTGTGTTTGTGTGAGTGAGTGTGCCCAGTGATAGATTGGCACCCTGTCCTGGGTGTATCTGCCCAGCGCCTGAAGTGTTCTCAACTGGATGGGCATTTTTTTTATTATTTTTAAATAAAGGTTTAAATTACAAATTACAGTTTTGAATGCAAAAGTGTTTCAGCAACTTTGGAAATAATGATTGTAGATATTAATGTGAGATTCAAACAATTCTACAGTCAAAAAGATATTATTCTTCTCATAACTGGACCCCTAATACATGTTTCATCTTATTAAAGGTCAGGGTGAACTTATCCTCTTAACATTATGTGGAAGGCAGAAAACAGCCTGGCAGGGTGCCAGACCTTCACGAGGCATTTTGTGCCCACTTATTCTAAAAGAGGTAGCCAAATACTTTGCTGAGCGCTTTAAAATCCAGTCTGCCACAAACTTATTTGTATGTATATTCGTCTAATAACTACAGTAAACTCGCCAGTGAATGAATTAAACCTTTATTCTATGTATTTCCAGTTCTATTCTTTCTTCACCACAGTACATTTTCCTATGGTAAGACTAAGAAAGGTTTTTCGTATCTTAACTCGGAAGACAAAATAAATGACTCTATAACACAATAAAATAGATTACAGCTATATACAATATCAATATTTATTTATAATTATAAACTGATATAAGGTTTAAGACAATTACTCTGAATGCATCCATTTTGACCCTATATTTATTTTAATAGCAAATGCTATAATTAACAGTCAAATCCTAGTTCTAGATATGCTCACTGTCATTTAGACCTGGGTTTCATTATTTTAACGCTCTCCTAGGTCAGGTGTATTTTGGATAAAATAATTAGGACACCTACATATTAACCCACCCACCCACCTACATTTTCCACTCACAAGAGTGTTTATGACATGCTATTTTTAGTTGGTCTCTTTACTGTAACAGCTTTCATTCCACAGGGAAGGCTGACTATAATATTTTGGAATGTGCCTCTGGGAAATTTTGCCAGAAGAGAATTTGTAAGGTCAGACGGGTGTCGGATGAGAGAGTCTGGTTTAGAATTTTTTAGTTCATCATAAAGGTGTTCAGTGAGATTAACGTCAGGACTAGTATACTTCTTCCACATCCATATTGACCCAAATGCGCACTTATGGATCTTGTTTTGTAAACTTGGGTACAGTGATGCTGGAACAAAAAGTGTACAAGATCAGTTGCCCAAAATGTATGACTAGATACACATTTTTTTAATCAAATTAACAAATAATTTAATGGTATAACAAATTATAGTTTAGTTTTTATGGCATCTATAGTTTCTCTAATGGTCAGGACCACCAAAGAACAGGTCATTTGAGTCATAGATGATTCTCAGTGACATAGCATCCGTTTGACATTGTTCTGTAAGCACTAATAAAGAATTAGATGAATTAGATGACTAACATAGACTGTGAAGCACCAGATTAGCTTTTGTATCTGATTTGTGACTAGCATTGGTTTGGTGGTTTGTAATACGATTGTAGGCTGATAATGGTCTCCACCCAGTCTCCTCTAGCCCAGTCTTCATACTAGTATGTACAGAGCTGGTTACTCCCAGCTGCAACAGATGAGACATCGCACACAAAGGGTAGGGTAAAACATACAAGGTAATGAGGAAAGAATAAAGAGAAGGGGCGGAAGAGGCAATTATTGCAGCATTTCTGTTTTCTAGTTCAAGTTTATGTTAAAGTTGATTTATTTATATAATGCTTGCAACAATGCTTGGATTTTTATGCCCGTGACCCTGTCAGTTAACAGAATTCTAAAACCACTCCCACAGTATAGTCCCATGTGTGCTAGCTCGACCAGGACATCTCCTGGACACTTTCCATCATCTTTGTTTTTCCCAGCCCCCTTCGGATAGGTGCATGGAAGAAGCCGGTGCTCCAGCATGCCAGTGAGTGTGAAACACTGTCACCCTGGCATGTAACACTGCCACCCTGGCATCTTATGATTCGCTTGCTAGAACACTATCCACTTACCCCAGCCCAGTGTCAACCTCCAGATTCCAGTTTTGAATGGGGCGTGCCAATAATGTGGACTGAAGCCATGCATCCTTGTTTGGAAATGCTCAAAGCATCTGCATTTGTTAGTTTTTTAGGTAGATCCTTTAGGGTCTGTGAGGGTTCAAACTCCAGGCAGTGTTAACAGGTGAAAAACAATATTTGTATACAAATTATTTATGGATATATTTGTGTATTATTCATGTGTGTATATATTTTTTTATTTATGTGTATGTTGTGTTTAGTTAAAAAACAAAAAAAGTGTGTTAATCAACAACATATTGATTTTGTTTAATCATTAACTTTCCACTGACTCTTGGTAAAAGTGAAAGTGCTCAAGGGTGACTGTAACAAGCTGGCAGGATTGTAAACCAGTCCAATAGAAATCAAACTTTCTATCCATTAGACACACACTCACAAGCTGCAAGTGGAATCCATTATCTTACCTGCTTTCCTGGCTTCAACATTTTCACAGAAATTGATCACAGCTCTGCCACGGAGATTAGTAAAAATCTAAAACACATTAGTTAATATTAGTAATTAATGTTACGCTTACATTAAAATAAGCATTTGTTGACTTGTGCAAGTAAAATAGGCTAAAACTCTTATAGTGTTGAGTTGTCAAGCATCTGTTTCCTCTTCCCCAGTGGCTTCCACCTGAGGCTTTAATTGCAGTAGCAGATGAAAGCTCTTTGTGGCCCATTATGTTTGCATGCAATTGACAGACCCCACAATTAGCATGTCTCTCACCGGCTGCATTGTTTTTTCACTTGGTATTATTTTTCCTGCAAAACATTCACTCGACTTCAAGGGCAAACCTGGTATAAAGCATAACGTCACTATTTCAGCTGATATGTGTGCCTTAAATTTGGTATATTGTGTGAGATCACCATGACCTCTGAATGTCATGAATCAATATTACTGACATACAACATTACTTTTTAACACTTTTTAATTACATTAAACCATTATTTGTAAGATGTATGTATGTATGTATGTATTTGTAAGATGTATGTATGATTTTCATAAACAAAATATTTAGATAATTTCATTAACAAAAATGTACAAATTTGTACAGAATGGTTATCCGAGATTTTCACCATTGACCACTTTTAGTGGTGGGCCACGCATTTTACACCTAGGTCTTCAGTAATGCTCCGTCTGAATCAATCCACCTTTCAATAACTATTTTATGGCTATAAAAACATTTTATTATGCAGAAATGCCGTGTAATGAGCTGTTGTATCGCAGATAGATAACTCGTGTCAGGAGCATAGCAGTGCTGGGTGAATAAGCTGACCCATCGGGAATGGAATTTTAATTGAAGATTAACATGTTGCAAGCTGTGATCCTTGGTGGCCATAGCGACACAGGCTGGCCAAAACAAAATTTTATTTGTCTTATCTGGTTCTGGTTGCTTCCGGCATGCCCACACATTTCCCAGCACACAATGCTACAACACAATATACTTGATATATATATATATATATATATATATATATATATATATATATATATATATATATATATATATATATATATATATATATATTTTTTTTTTTTTTTTTTTTTTTTTTTTGCATAAACATTATTTCAAACCATATATTTACATATTTCAATGCACCGCCCTGTTGTCAGATGAATGGATGATTAGATAATCAGCATGAATGAGTAGAAGGGTCTTCATACAAAAGCAAAGGTGTTTTTTTTTCTCTTCATTATAAGTGATTCCATATTACCTAGTTATGCATGTTAATTAAGGAGCTGTAAATCAGATTAACATGTGTTGTGAGCAGTGCAACTAACTGGTGTTACGAGTATTGCAACAATTATTCATTCTTTTTTCTCATAGGACAGTAAAAACTCTGGACATGCCAGCCATCTATAAAAATCAAACACACACCTTCACAATTAAGTGCAATTCATGTTTTTGAACCATAAAATGAAACAGGGACTCCCGGAGAAAATCCATTAATTCATGCAGAGACCATGGAAACTACAAACTAAAATGACGAAGGCCATCATCCTTGGGAATCAGACCCACCTTTTTGTTCTGATGCAATGGTGTTACTTGCTGAGACACTGGGCCATCCTTTGTAACTAATAACATTTTTAAAATTAAATAACATAATTACTGAAATTTAAATGGGCTCATTAGTCATTACTTCTCTTGTGAATATGCAGCCTAATTCTACAATTTCCTTTTATGATCTAGCATCGCCTGCCCTTATGGTGCCTATGAGCAGTTCATTTCATTTTGGGAAATTGAATTTTTTGAACAGTCCAGGAACCTAAATCAGGTTTTTGAGACTGATTCTTTTGCAGAAACCCAACATTATAAAAATAGAATAGAAAAAAGCTGGGTTGCCTTGTATTTGAAGAATTAAGTATACAATGTGAAAATGTTCTTCTGGACATGTTAATGTTTATTAATCACAGAATACACATAAAAATATAAAGAAAATTATAGTACATGTGCAATATTGATTTTTGAAAACATTAATAACATTAAAAAAAATTTAAAAGCAAAATTAATTTTAAAAGCATGTAAAAGTTTTTTTTTTTTTTTCATTTTTATTAGTAAAACATTGCTTGTATATGCAGTAATCAGTAAATATGTAATACATTATCAATAAAGTAGTTGCAAGAATTCTGAAATAAATCTTGATTACAAACAAACAATACAATGTCAAAATTCGGCACAGTCACATTAAATGGACTGAAAACATAGAAAAACATTTTCCTAAAATTAAAACACACAATTCTGTTACCTTATTAAGAAATGCTTACATTTTTTAGAAATCTTTTTCTCTGAATGATATTAACCAGCAAGCATACAGGGCCAGTAGGTGTAGCAACAGCCTTCCTTGACAATAATGCATTGATTGACATACATATTGACATCATTACCAGTGAACTATGCTTGGTGATACAGGTTTTTCAGAATAATCCTAAACCCATGTGGCTACATTAATTACAGGGCCAGATTCCTGAAAATGCTCTCACCAATGCCCGCACAATAAAGAAACCGCCATGTTTGACCTGGAACGAACAATGTCATCCATAAAACTGAGAGGTGTGACCTAGACTACAGAAGTTCCCATTATAATAACTTGAGGAAAATACCTCCCCTTACCCATTCTCTTACAAGAATAGTTCACAGGAAAGCAGCAGCAGTAATTGGACCTGTACACACCTGCGTTTCAAAAGAGCATGCTCTAACGCCCGCCAAATTTCTAAATAGCATGTGTTACAATGCATATTTATGTATGTAGGGAGATGGTAAATAGCTATGTGGATGTGAAGTACCAGTTGTATATGGATCCATTCATCATTATTACACTACTGCTGTCTACTCAGTTACCAAATGTGGCACACACTAGCTTTTATTATTTTAATTACTCATATTTAGATCCTATTTAGCCTCAGCATTCTTTTTGTTCTTTGTCACATATGTTCATCAGCTTCTGTCTTTCTTTTTCATTTTAGAGTGTAAGGCGTAGGATGCATTAGCATTCAACAGATGGCCAATACTTTTTAATTTGGTCCATATTGAGTTTCACAAACTTACTCTTTCAGTTTTATAGACACTTTAGGCCACCCGCCTTTGACATGTTTGCTTGGGCAGTTTTGTTGATGGTGCTTCAGTGTGTTTTAGTGAGCAAAGCAGACACAAACAGATGGTACACTGTTCTTCCCTAGATATTAATGCTTAATTATCTGTGTCCAATTTGTGCATTAATAAAATGCTAAGAGTCAAAGAACAGACAGGGAATAGAAATAGTGTAGGCAGTTTCTTTAAGAAAAACCTGATATTTTAAGTTTATACTTACCATATAATATATGTTAAATCATAAAAAATATTTACAAAATCAGTCTAAAGTTTGGACACATCTCCTTTGTGTTCCACTTATTGTCCATTGTATCAGTTCTACTTACTGTAAAGATGGACTTTGTAGTTCTGCAATCTGTTTGTGGACTACAGTACATGCTGTGTTAGGACCATTAATTTACCATGTTCTCTAAAGATCAGGACCCAAATAGTAGCACCGCAGAGGATGTATTATTTGGTTGGTGCATAATTCATAAACAGAGGTGTTTAAATGAAACTACAACAGTACTGCTGCACTAAAACCCCCTCACTGCATCAGTTTCACAGCAGAAGTGAAAATAAACAATCCACCACCCAAATGATACCTGTTCTATGATAGTCCTGACCAACAGAGAACAGAGAACCAACAGGAGACTAACAAAAAAATAATAAAACATGTCTAATCATGGCGGCACGGTGGCTTAGTGGTTAGCACGTTCGCCTCTCAGCGCTAGGGATTCCCGGTTCGAATCCCCATCTGGGTGGAGTTTCCATGTTCTCCCCGTGTCTGCGTGGGTTTCCTCCGGGTTCTCCGGTTTCCTCCCACAGTTCAAAAAACATGGATCAAGTCAATTGAATTCTCCAAATTGCCCCATATAGAGTGTGTGTGTGTGAGTGAGTGTGTGCCCAGCGATGGATTGCCGCCCTGTCCTGGGTCTATCTGCCCAGCGACTGAGATGTTCTCCCCTGGATGGGCATGGGGAACCCCACCGCGACTCTAATAGAGGATAAAGCGGGAGATAATGAATGAATGAATGAATGAATGTCTTCTATAAGTAAGTGAAGAACATAGAAAATGGACCAAGAAGGCTGTGTGTTCAAACATTTCAATGGTACTGTTTATTTAAAAATACTTTAGTATCCTATACATAGGTGTGTAGGTAGTATGTTCTCCCTATGTCTGCACTGTACTTCCTTTATTTCCTAATTTAATTCACTTAATTTCCTTTTAAATGAATGGCAGCATAAAAAGCACAAAGCCATGCATTTTTGACAGTCTTATAGTTCTTACTTTTTTTATTTTTACCAGTTTGAGGAAGGCTCTGTTCTTTTTCAGCATGAGTGTGCCCCAATGCACAAAGGGTGAATTACATGTGGAAGAACTTGACCTGCGCAAAGCCCTGACCTATGAACAAATATGGAAAATCAGGCACTTGTAAATCCTTAGTGTCTAATCTCATAATCGCTTTACAGAATAAGCTAAATTCTTACAGACCTATTCCAAAATCTTCTAGAAAACCTAACCAGAAAAGGGGAAGCGGTTATCATTGCACAGAGGGTTCTATGTTGTAACAACAATGTTATAAAAGCCTAAACAGTATTTATTTCTTAATTGCATTGATTATAAATAAGTTGTTGGTGTAGTGGTTAGCATGTCCACCTTTCAGCTCTAAATTCAAATCTCAATCTGGGTGGAGTTTCCATGATCTCTCTTTGTCCATGTGGGTTTTCACTGGGTTCTCCTGTTATCCTCCTACAGTCCAAAAACATGGATTTAAGGTGAATCGTCTGCTCTGAATTGTACCCTATATATTGTGTGAAGGTCTGTTCTGGGTGTATCTGCCCAGAGTCCCAAAACGTTTTACCCTGGATATGCACAGGGAACCCTCCCTCAAAATAAGTAGATAACATGGTCAAAAGTCATTTTGTAATACTTCTCTCTCCATTTAATGATAAAAGTTCATTATATTAGATTTTTATATAGATACTTTTGTTCTCAAAGAACCTATTTAATTACCCTGTATAATACCCGTTATATAAATTTATTGATATTTCATGCTTTGTAAGAGATGTAATGAAGCAATGCTAAAATATTTTTAGAAAAAACTAATATAATGTCTCTGTGATGCATTTAGTTTTATGCTTTTACACAGGCTGAAATAACAGTTCCATTCAAGTTAATGTAAAGTTGCAATTATGTGCTCTGAATCATGTAAGTGTAATTATTGCCGTCCATATGCGGCTACATTTTCCCAGGCACTGGGGAAAGCTGTTAAAGTGTTTTAATATGGTATTAATGCAATCACCGTTCATTATTGCATTCCAAATATTGTTTTAATGAAGGAAGCTTATATACCCTAAACTCTCTGGTGCTACATGCCCAGTGGTAGTGTGCTTAACAGATTTAATTAGGTCCAAAGAAAAGACACTGTATGAGATGTCAGCAAAAGTGTGTGGAGAAGCTGACAGGCGGTAGTGGAAGTGCCTGGGTGTCCAGCTGGGCTGTACAAGAGTAAATTAAGTCTGGAACATTACTGAACCTCATTTGCATTAAACTAGTGCCACTCCCACTGTGCCCTCACACTCAGCCAATCATAGCAACACCCATATATTCTAACTACATTTTGCATGGTACTTTATTCTAGCTGGTGTTTTAAGTTAAGAACATAATTTCATTTTAGTAGCATAAATAGCATAGTGTTTGTGCACAGAGCTGAAATAACTCTGACATTAGTACAGGTGTAGTTTTTGCACTTTTGACCAGCCATCCTGATTTTAACTGAAGTCTTGGCATTTGCTTCCAGAATTTTCTGGTGTTTTCCAGAATTGATTCTTCACTAGTATTATTAGCAACACAACTTTAAAGTATTATAGAGCCTCCCCATGCTTCATGTTTGCCAAAGTGTTTTAACATTCATTCATTCATTCATTCATTCATTCATTATCTTCCGCTTTATCCTCTATTAGGGTCGCGGTGGGGTTCCCCATGCCCATACAGGGGAGAACGTCTCGGGCGCTAGGCAGATAGACCCAGGACAGGGCGCCAATCCATCGCTGGGCACACACTCACTCACACAGACACACTCTATATGTGGCAATTTTGAGAATTCAATTGACTTGATCCATGTTTTTGGACTGTGGGAGGAAACCGGAGAACCCGGAGGAAACCCACGCAGACACGGGGAGAACATGGAAACTGAGAGGCGAACGTGCTAACCACTAAGCCGCTCGTGCCGCCCGTGTTTTAACATAATTTGTTAAATTAAATTGAAAGTGATCTTCTTTAAATAATTATTTAAAATCTCTAGTGTTTCAAATATTTGTGTAAAATTGACTAATGTACTATTGTTTGCAGACGATTTCTATATTAGCCATTTGCTTGCAGCACATGTTTACTAGGTGTTAGCATAAGTTGTGAAGAGTTATATAATGTCTAAATGCTGTAAATTGGATTCAGCTGACAGTTATTAATTTACAATTTACATACTTCACTATGATTCCTCTATATCTGATATTTTCAGTTTACTGCCTGGTGGATGTTTGCTAAGCCATCAATGATACCAAACTGTGGCTTACTTATATTTAGTAACTTCATTGTGACCATACTTACCCAGAATGGTATTCGCAGATCTGTTTATTTAATGTTATAAAATAATTATATCATTCATTCATTCATTCATTCATTATCTTCCGCTTTATCCTATATTAGGGTCTTTATCCTATATTATGCCCATCCAGGGGAGAACGTTTTGGGCACTGGGCAGATACACCTAGAACAGGGCGCCAATCTATCGCTGGGCACATTTTATATATAATTTTATAATAATAATTAAATATTGCAGCTTTAATATGATGACAATAATCAAGTTATATTAAAAAAGGTGAAAAAGAAAAATGATTTATTCTGAACTTTCAGTTCTGTTTTTTTAATTCAGTAAAATACTAAATATCCCAATTAAATCTTTTAACATTATTACCAGAAAAAAGGGATTAGCTTAACTAAAATCACACAAGTTTTGAGAATGAACTTGGAGTTACATAGCTATAGGTGTTACTGACACTAATCCAGAGCAGGGCATAGCAAAAAGGTACAGTGCCATTTAAAAGATTGATACTCTTATTGTTTCACTTACCATCCATACCTAGACAAGACAAGGAAACTAGACAAGGAAGCAAGAAGGATATGTGTCCAAACTTTGGACTGGTACTGTAAATATATATATAAAAAAAATCTTTCATTGGCCTTGATTTGTCTTCCTAAATGTATAAATAATTTATAAATAAATAAAGTTTACAAAAACTGCAGACACTTAAATCACTGTGCTATTGTGTCAGATAGATTTGAATATGGTAGAAATCATGATTAAATTTAATGAAAGTAGCCCATCTGAAATTTCTTGTCATTTTAGGATGTATAGTAAGACCTCTGTTCTGACCTCAATTTAGAGAATGTGCTATGTTTAAAGCCTTGAAGTCTGTGCTGTGTGCATTGTAACTGGTGCTGTCAAGTTCTACTTGACATATTGACAGCTTGTGTAAAGTCAAGAGATGGTACAGACCGAAAGAACCATACGACTGAATTAAAGGTTAAAAGCTATAAACCATGTAAAGCAGGTCCATTACCAATTTCCAGGTCTTGTAACTTGCTTAACCTACAGCTCCCATTTGTATAGGGAAACCAAGAAGCAGAGCATGTAAAATAGTTTAAAACCCATAAACCCACATGACTCTTTTAGGTTCATGTGAGAGGTCATATTTTTCTCAGAAAAACCTTCCCTCCTGCCATGATGCCCTATTCTCAGCCTTTCTCTAGCTCTAATCCCCCCTCCTGATTTTGCTATCCTCATTAAAACGGAGGCCCACATTCACAGTGCTGCCCTATCACCATCGATTTCCCTGGTCACTGAGGATGCGCATTCCCTCAGGAGTCGTCCAGCTTCAAAATGTTGCTCAGAAGTCTTTGTTAGCAACTTTTCCCCCCAAAGTGCACAGTGGAGGGAAAGGAATAAAAGAAATGGTTTGAAAATAAGAGGCCACTG
This sequence comes from Corydoras sp. C115, assembly GCA_019802505.1. NCBI lineage: Eukaryota > Metazoa > Chordata > Actinopteri > Siluriformes > Callichthyidae > Corydoras > Corydoras sp. C115. Next base: position 5,762,965 of record JAFMOC010000021.1, on the reverse strand, counting down.
CTTGTTATGAAATATTGACAGGCTGACATTAGTTCATTGTTACCTTCATTTGACATGATGCCTTTCTTCCCCTATTTTTCTTGTAAAATTTTTAGAAGCTGAAGGGCAATGTGCTTTTCTTTGATGTAGCATAAATAAATATCATAAATTCAAGCATGCAACACGGTATATGGGTTTCTAGATTTTATGGTAGGTCATTAATCAAGTATAAAAGTGTAAAGTATTATTATTCTGTCTTTTGTTTGTTTATTGCAGCATATTATAGATTTTTTTTCTTTTGCTGCTACTAGTTTATTGTGATGATAGATATCATTGTGCATGACAGACAGGCTTATGGAAATATGATGCTATTCTATTACAATCATGGTAGTTTGCAGTAAAGTAATAAATGGACATGGAAATTGTCATGGGCTTTAATACATATACTCATGTTATACTACTTCTTCACTAGTGATGCTAATGCAAGCATTAGTAATGATGTGTAATTAATGTACTTTAATAAAATTTACACACAGTAGCTGAATGATGGGAAGTCTTTTGTCCAATATAATTCTTCCAAGTTCCTGGAACCTCTTTGACCTTTTTCAGGCAGCTGAAAGATTCATGATTGCTATATCCCTTCAGAGATTACTTGAAATTGGAAAGTATACCACTCGTTGTAAGGTATCATAAAGGACCATGCTTTATGGGGATGCAGGATAGACACTGTGCTGCAGGCCTTTTTGGTTTTCATTGATTCTGAACACTGTGTATCGTGGCTAGGGGTTTCATACTAAATATTTAAAAGCTGAGATACGATTGTCATTTCTGCCTTTGTGTTACTTGCTGAGGAAAAATGTGGTCACCTGTATGACCGTAGATTATGTTTGTTTGTTTCTTTGGAGCAAAATGTTTATGTGTAAACTTTAGACAGTTTAACTCTGTTTGATATTTATTTTCATATGTGTTTGTGTGTTTGTGTGTGTATATAATTTCCTGTTTCTAGACAAACTACTTCATAATTTTTGCTTATACGCACTATATACGAAACCTACTTTAAGAAATAGTATTTTTAAAAATGTATTTTTTAAGCAGTCTGTTAGACATATGCTAATTGAATTATTTAAATGCAATGCAATTTATCCATCTATCCATCCATTATCTTCCGCTATATCCTTTACTAGGGTCGCGGGGGCGTTCCCCATGTCCATCCAGGGAAGAACGTTTCAGGCACTGGGCAGATACACCCAGGACAGGGCGCCAATCCATCGCTGGGCACACACTCACACATACACACTCTATATGGGGCAATTTGGAGAACTCAATTGACTTGATCCATGTTTTTGGACTATGGGACGAAACTGGAGAACCCGGCGAAAACCCACGCAGACACGGGCAGAACATGGAAACTCCACACAGATTGGGATTCGAAGCGGGAATCCCTAGTGCTGAGAGGCAAACGTGCTGACCACTAAGCCATCGTGCCACCCGCAATGCAATTTAATTATTTTAAATTAATTAAAATAAAATGTATATATTTTTAAATTAATGTTTGTGCACTATAAACCTGCATTATTGGCAAATTTGGGTCTCAGGATAGCATCAGTCAATAGCACTGTGTACCTAGAAAATGAGAGCAAGAGGATCTTTAAGGTGGGTGTGGATTTTTATAGAAGTTGCTAGTATGTCTGTCTCTTTTTTATAAACAGAAAGCAGGCTTGAGTATTTGTATGGCAGGAATATAAGTTATTGGACATTACAATTCTATGGACAGGAGCTTTTGGGTCTGAGTACAAAGGCAGAAGATTATAGACTTCAGGATAGCCAGAGTGGGAGGTTAAAACCCTTAGGACTGCAGGAGCTTATGGTTGTGCACCCTAGGTTTAAAAGAGTGGTATCTAATGGACCTCAGGATTGCGGGAGATTATGGGCTTCAGAATGTCAGGAGTAGTAGGTTAAACACTTCAGCCATTGAATGTCAGGAATTAAAGCCTTAAGGTTTTTGGAATAGTAAAATGGATTAAAACTCTCAAGACAAAAATTAACCTACTAACTAAATTGGATAACTAAGACAAATCAACAGTAATTTTATGTTTGATTTGTTTCAATTTCTGTAGTAAATTCAGTAGCACCAATGACTCTGATCCAATTGTACCAACACAACACACCCTAACGATCCTTATACATATTGCCCAGGCCTGCTGTAAAGATCATAGCTGGACCTCAAATTACAGCTATTTTTTTTTCTAGCAACTGCAAAGGACTGCTCATTTCTGACAGAGAGACATGATGACTACAACAGATTTGCTGCTACGATTAATGAGGGGGCTGGAGAGGCATATAATGAATTCACAAATTAAACCAAATCAAACAAATGGGACAAAATTATTAGATTTGGCAATTTATGCATTAAGAAAAAGGATCCATTATAGCATATCATTAAGTGGCAAAAGTATATGAACATTTAGATTGGAAGGTGATTTAAAAGTTAATTTAGAATCTGGTGTTTTTTTAATTAGTTAAAAATGGGCACCTGTTTCACCTGAAGAGCAGGGATCTATCAAAGTCTATGATCTGATCACAACGTTGTGTTTCTTGCATTTGTTTTTAAAGGCAACCTTCTTTGAATTGCTATTCAAGCCATATTCAAACACAGATAGAACTATACACATACACAGTCAATGAAGTAATTTATTTTTTAACTTTTTAATTTGTAACTTTTTTTTTAAAAATGATTAGGGTGTTTGGCTAGTGATCTAAATGTTGTGGGTTCAAATCCTAGTTAAGTAGAGTTACCAATGTGAGTCCTTGAGCAAGGCCCTTAACCCTCATTGCTCCAGAGATGCTGTATGGCCAACAATGTTTTCTGACCCCAACCATCAAGTTGGGATACTTGTAAGTCATGTTAAAAGCATCTGCGGAGTGACCTCTTGTAAATACCAATGTCAATAAAACATGTTTATCAATGCTACTTCATCATTGTTTGTTTAAAATATATTATCAAATGTTTTTACCATATGTAATAAAGTTGATAATCCTTTAATTATTTTTTTTATCATAATAGTATAATTTAAAAATATATTTCTTTCATCTTTGTAAATAACTAACAATGTTTATAGGAAAGCTAAACCACGTAAGAAGCCTGATTATCATGCCTTGTATTTTATGACAAATTAAGTCTAATTACAAGGTTATTGTGACTTTTTGTAATGTGGATTTGTTTTAATTATTTAGATAACAAATCATTTGCTCAGGGTGTTCCATTCTTAATCAGTGCACACATTTCTTTGCACTGATTTGTTACTCGTTGTAAAATCATGGTGTTTAATTGTTCAAAATGAACCATTTAACTTTGTTAGTGGCAGTGATTTTATTTATTCATTCTTTCATGCATATATTTATTTTGCTTAGCAAATGAAATCAAAGCAGTATATATATATATATATATATATATATATATATATATATATATATATATATATATATATATATATATATATATATATATATATATATATATATATATCCTGGGTTATGCAAGAAAAATGGAGCCAGGATTATAGAAGACCATATTATGTCTAATACAGTGGATTTAAATCTGCTTTCTGAGTGCTCTGCAGTAATGCTGTGACATTTGCGGTGTGCAGTAGAAATCACTGAGATCAAACTAGATTTATCAAGTGCTTGCCAGAGTCCTGGGACCATTTATGCCATTGTACCCTGTTAAGACTACCTACCAATAAAACTGTCATCGTCTGGCAATGAACTAGAGTATTAAGTATTTATCTTATATATAATTTTTATGTTGTATAAAATATACTGGTGAAATATTCAACAACCTATATTATTTCATCTCTGTGGTTTCTTTATTTTTTATTTAGCTGACAGAACAGGGAGTTACTAAAAACGCTTGTTGTGGAAGTGTTTAAGGGCAAAAAAGAATATTACTAAGTACTTCAGATATGGGATACTCATCAGGTTGAAAATAGTTAGCAAAACCATCTGTAAAGTGTTTGTACTTCACAAATCCACAGTCAGACCATTATTACACTAACTAGAAGTGGTGATCAACAAAGATCATGTCAAGAATTAGCAGAACCTCTGGAAGGTATGTTAATTATTTACCATTGCCTTCAGCTCTGCACTCGTCATGCCACATCATTTGTCATGCCACAGTAAGCAATATCACAAAATAACCTTAGGTTAATTCTGATCATCTATAGGTCATCTTTACATTAGACAATGTTAACATTTTAAAACTGTAAATGACAATGGTGTGTATGGCAAAGCTTCATTTTGAATGCTGCTGCTATCCAGTACGAACATTGTGCTTTTCTGCAGTTTTGCCAGAGATTACATTTACAACACAGTATGTTGTTTTGTGGATGAAAATTCCTCTTACCTTTAAAATCTCATCACATATGTAAAACGTCATATCTTCATTTGAAGATAAGTATCGTATATGATGCTTGAAAATGTAGCTGTGTTGTAACAAAATATAAAATAATTAAGAATTATTTATTTAAACGGGACAACAATATAGAAATGAAACTTGGATAATGACTCAGAATAGTCAGTGAATGGGAAGCAGGGCTGTTAAATGTGGTGCTGTGGGTACAATTCTCTCATATTGGCAACTGGATATTCAACATAGCACCTAATGGCAAAGAACACTATAAAGATGTGAGAAATAGACTTTTTACAAAGATGCCCTTGGCTATAAGAAGATTGCTATCATTTTGAAACTATGGATATATATGTGATTTCCTGGGTGCTTTGATACTTATGGATGGATGTACCAAAGCATTGCAACTGATTAAATTCATTCAATGGCAGTTGTTTCCCAAATGGCAGGACACTTTTAGCAGAACAGTACACTGTACCACAAGAGTCATATATTCATAGATTGATTCCAGAAACATGACAGTGAGCCTTCCTTGTTTTCAGTCCCAAGATCCTAACTCTACAGAACATCATATGTAATCTGTATTCCCCTGACCTTTATACTTTGCTCAAATTCTTACATTGTGTGTTTTATGCAGCCTACAATACAGGCACACATCCATTACAATTCATGGATTAGGTTGGTGTAATGCAGAGCTGTTATTTGCAGTGCCAAAAATGTCACCTATAGGTCATCTGCCTTTTTGATTTTAGTCTTAGATACATCATTAATGTCGGTTTCATGATACATTCACTTCAACACTGTATGCTGTCATGTTGATTACAAGAGTTCATCATCATTTCTGCTGCTGTGGAATTCATACTACTTTGCTTACATATATTTCTTCCACTTTATGTTGTCTCCCAACTCTGCTCTCATTCTACTGTTCTTTTTGTGCTTAATTCTTCACAACTTGCTTCCTATCTTTAATTTTAATTAAGAAGATATACTCACCTTTCCCTTTTCATCAAGAGAACTCAATGTACTTCACTCATAATGAGAATGAGAATGAGATCAAGTCTTTTTAATTCTCTCCTGTTTTCAAAGCTGTTGTTCAAAGTTGCCTCTTTACCCATATTCACTGTGTTCCTGGGCAATTGTGGTAATTTAAAGAACAATGCTAAAATTCTTATATCATAAAAAGTGAATTAAAAACTTGAATTATGCACCAGCCTCTAAGAGTAACTGAATTATTGTCAAAGCTTACTGATATAATTATAAACAAGATGAATACAGTCATGTAAAAAACGTCTCCCTTGACATATATTGGTTTTATGGATTCAGACATAATCCAGAAAAAAAACCACTGTGTTTAAACAGCACATGGTTAACTAGCTAGTTAAAACTACCTTTAGCAGCAAAAGCTTATGTAATTATATTTAGATTTGGGTTTATTTGCAAACCACACATTTTGTACAAATGTAAGTTAGTGTTAGCAGTCATTCGTCTTCCCCGGGGGATCGACTACGCAGAAAGAAATGCGCACGCCGCTTGCGCCTTATGAGCGTTTCCTTGGAACGGCTGTACTTGTATGTAAGGGGGAACAAATGAAATGAAACTAACATCGGGATAAACCACAACAAAGACGTGCACGGGGGTAAGAGAACACGGAAACTAAATACAAAAAACACCCGATCACGTGCACAAAATAAACCAATCACCCAACGGAGTCCCTGAATACCTTAAATGAGGGACAGGTGCCCCAGGCACCTGTGACAGTTAGAGATGGTGATACAGCATTTTATTTGAGTTGATTTCTGGATGTTGACCAGACCATTGCAAAACTATTCTTTCCTTTTTCTTAATAAATAACCTGACACTTGACTCTCCAATAGTTTGCTTTTCAAAGAGGTTCATGATTAACTGCAACATAATCTAAACCATCACCTTTCTACTACAATGATTATGTTCTTATATGCTGGGATTTTTCTACAGTAAATGTGGAGCAATGCATTATAAACAGCTTTAATTCACACTCATCCATCCCAAAGACATTGTTTCAGGAGACTTGTCGATTGTTCAGAAGCAGCTTTACAAACTTAAGCAATGGAGCCTCTTTATTTCATACATCTGTTGCTTTCTTTTGAAAATCCTTCCAAACATGCCAAACTTGTTTACTCTTTATCTAACTGTACTGCCATACACTTAAATATTTAACTCGTTGGAATTGCCTACAGTCTGAGATGTGGTACTTTTGTTTTTTGTAATTATTCTGAACATTGCATTGTCTGACCATGGGATGAATTTGCTGGGAAATTCTCTCTGGGAAGATTGTCAACTGTCTTAAATGTTTTTATGTGAATAATGTTTCTTACTGTAGAAGGATGGACTTTAAGGTGTTTGGAAATTGACTTGTTACTTTTCCCAGACAGATGGGCAGAAAAAAGTCTTCTGAGTGATCACTGTTGATTTTTTTTCCTCCTGTGTTAAATCACACCTAAATATTGCAGAACAGCAAACTGCCTGTGTCTGTGTTTATAGAGGTGTTTATAATTTATGATGATCAATTAATCAAAATGATTCATTTAAACAGTGTGAAATTACAATAATACAATACACTGTTGGAGCACGTGTACACAATAAGTTGATTATATTTTAACCCAACTTAAATTCATAACACACAGAAAATAGCAAAAGAGCAATTTAGCAATATTATGTTTTTCCTCAGTTTGTTAGACTTTTGGTCATTAAGCAGATGCTTTTGTCCCAACTTGGTTGAAGTCATAGCACAGGATTGGCCATACAGCTGCCCTGGAGCAATGAGTGTTAAGAGTCTTGTTTGGGGACCCACATTGTTGAACTTCAGTGTTAATAGCCCAACATCCTAACTACTTGACTTATTTTCCAATTTGGCTATTAACTGAACAATTGTAGGATTACAGAAAAGTATTCTTATTCACTTATGATAGATGAATAATAAAACTGCATTTAAATATAATGTTTTAACATAAGAAATTAAAATAATGTTTTTTTGGTTAGCTATCGGTTTATATTCTATATTCTACAGATACACCTCAGATGAATCAAATGAATCATTACCTGCTTTAAATCTGAAAAGCCATAGAGTCAGTCAGTAAGTAAAAATACCTTTTTATTTACACCACCCTAGTTGGCAGGTCAATAAATAGAGATGCTTATGGATGTTGACCAGACCATTGCAAAACTATTCTTAATAAATAACCTGACACTTGACTCTCCAATAGTTTGCTTTTCAAAGAGGTTCATGATTAACTGCAACATAATCTAAACCATCACCTTTCTACTACAATGATTATGTTCTAATATGCTGGGATTTTTCTACAGTAAATGTGGAGCAATGCATCATAAACAGCTTTAATTCACACTCATCCATCCCAAAGACATTGTTTCAGGAGACTTGTGGATCGTTCAGAAGCAGCTTTACAAACTGTAAAAGCCATAGAGTCAGTCAGTAAGTAAAAATACCTTTTTATTTACACCACCCTAGTTGGCAGGTCAATAAATAGAGATGCTCCTCCTGTACACTACCACTTCACAGTTTGTACTGGATAGTGTGATCAATCATAATCAGGAATTATATTATGATCAGCAATTTTAGTTCCCCTATTGACAAGTTTTATTCTCTGAACTACTAGTAAATAAGAAGAATAAAAAGAGGATTAGCAGGAGGACATCTCCTATAGGTCTGACTGGGATTCTTCACGCAGTGTGGTTTGCAAAATTGATGGATCTATTGGTATGCATCGAGTGTGCCAGTTCACATGATGAGGCGAATCTCATTGCTAGTTCTCTCTATGAGTTCAGAGTCAGACACATGCATGCTGTGTACAACAAATAACATGTGAGAACAAAAAAAAAAAGAAAATGAAATATAAAGGCCCTAAAAGGATTCAGTTCAGATTCAAATCAATGAGGATTCATTTAAAGATCATTGGTAGATATTGTTAACTTGAAGTTCAAAGTTGGGTTTCTTCATAAACTGTATAAATGCAATAAAAAATAACAATTATTTTACAGTAGTTTAATAGGGTATTAGTAAAGCTGAATTTCATAATTTCTTATGTGGGACTAGAAGTTTGAAGTTAGTAGTGAAGATTGTATGTGTTATTTGTACATTTTATTGGATTTCCAGTAATATTGTGTGCAATAACTATGTGTTTAGCTTTGTCTGGTGTACTGACCAAAGGCACACATTGCATTAGCAATTGGGTTGCTAGTGCAGAACTGGTTTGAAATCAATAGCCAATCAGAAAATAATAGCACAACAGAGAATTGTTCATCTGACCCTAATGACCATGCAGACTTTCAAAAGCACACCTTTTATACCACAGCATCGACTAACTAAACTCATGGAAACACTCTTTTAGCACGAACAGATCCTGTTTATAATGCCAACCACCCTGGTCTTGTACTATGCCAATTTTATGTATTTAAAAATTACAATAATAGATGGTGCCTGGTACATCTCGAGTAGTCTAATCAATTGTACTCCCCTCCTTTCTTTTTCTATATCTTTACCAACCCCCTTTAACCCCCTCTTTCCTTGTCTTTCTCTTCCTCCATTCTTGTCTCTCACCCTCCCTGCTCATTATACTCTGCCATTCCAGCGGCGGCATCGAAAAACAAAGCGAAAGGTGAGTGGAATGCTCCATCTTTCTGGCTCATTGATTAATGGGCGACACCATTTCCAATAAACTGTGTAGCGATAGCTCCCTTATCTTTACTACAAGCTTGCCAGACACTTGCAGTCCTCCACCCAAGGACCAGGGAATGGGAAGTATTCCCTTCCCAGAGATCCTTTTGCTAATCCTTGTCATTTATCATATTTTACCTGCTCTAGATCTCTTTCTTTACATCTTGTAATACTTGCTTGCTTGACATGTTTGTACATTTTGGCTTAGAACCACAGCATGTAGTGCAAGTAGCTGTTGATGTAAAACAACATCAGCGTTTCATCTAGTTTTCAGCTTTACTCATTGGTCATTGTATTATATACAGCTACCATATACGTGCACTTGAAAATACTAGTTCTAGCTTATTTTTATATTAAGAGAAGCAATACTGATCCACATTTTTACTATTTGTAAATGTGATAAATGAGAAATTGCATCCAACAAAGTAATCGATAACTGTTGTAAATTCACAAATGTACTGTGATGAATGTTGCTTTTACTACACTAATATTAGCACTAACATGAAAATCTTATCACTTTCAGAGCTCTACTTTTATTTAGTAAAAAAATCAGAAAAGGTATGCATAAAAAGTGCACCTATATGATGTTTGTGCCGCAAAATATGTTAAAATATTGTATTGAATATTATTTAAACTAAATAAGTATGTTTTAATTTTTTATCTCTGTAGTACAAAGGTTTATGGTTTACAAATCTGCTTTAGTGAGTTTGTTTTAGCAGCACCAAACATATGCCAAATCACATACAGACTTCATGAGGAATGCAAGAGAGTACATTTTATGTACATTGCATATGAACTGGATCATTTGGATTTAAATTAAATATGTAGTACCGGGTTAAATAGGGGAAAAAAAGTAAAGTAAATGCTCTCTGTAGAACATTATAATAGTCTGAAAATAAATTAAAAGTTTATGTAATGATTGCATGTTAGTAAAAATTTCACTACGACTTTTTAAAATAATATTCCATCCATCCATCCATTGTCTTCCGCTTCATCCTATATTAGGGTCGCGGGGGAATTCCCCATGCCCATCCAGGGGAGAATGTCTCGGGTGCTGGGCAGATACACCCAGGACAGGGTGCCAATCTATCGCTGGGCACACACTCACACACACACACACACACACAAACACACTCTATATGGGGCAATTTGGAGAACTCAATTGACAGATCCATGTTTTTGGACTGTGGGAGGAAGCCGGAGAACCCGGAGAACCCGGAGAAAACCCACGCGAACACGGGGAGAACATGGAAACTCCACCCAGATGGGGATTCGAACCAGGAGTCCCTAGTGCTGAGAGGCGAACGTGCTAACCACTAAGCCACCGTGCTGCCCTTAAAATAATATTCTTTTATGTAAATTCTTGCCTGAAAGCCTCACAGAATAATAGTCAAGAGTTACCTGAAAATGTGGTTAAGATTACAAAAAATATTTATAAACTAAACAAACTGCAAAAAAAAGCACTGCACAACCCACAGAACAAGGTCAAAGCTGCAACACATTAATATATATATATATATATATATATATATATATATATATATATATATATATATATATATATATATATACTGTATATATATATATATATATTTTTTTTTTTTTTTTTTTTTTTTTTAATAAAGACCTATAAAGTAAATAAGTGCATCTTGTTGTATAGAAATGTTTTATCAGAAGAAGAGTCTCACCAACTATAAAAGCCAAAAAGCAGATCTGCAACAAACAGTATGCATGTATGTATGTTTTTCAACTGACATGCTGTATTGATGAAAGTAAAAAGGTTGTGGTGGTCTAAAAAAATCCTTCAGATGTCTTTTGCCAAGATGTCTAGTGAATAAAAAGTACTTAGTACTTAGTACTGTACTTAGCCCAGCAGTAATATGCTGAGTGGTATAAAGTCTCCTCCTATATACATTTATTTGCTAAAACACAGCATGGTATTGGCTTAGCATGTAAATAGCTGCATGAGGCACAATAAAAATCATTGTTTTTTATAAAATCATTATAATATAAGGCTTTATGGAAATAATTTTAGTAGAAAAAAAACACATACATAAATATGAGAATCAAAAATTTCCTGGTTGAGAAGACTAAAATAGTTATTTTCAAAAAGTCAAAGATTTAGTAGTCTCAGACCAGGTCCCCATAAGCAACACAATGCAGCACACAAACACAAGGTATTAAATAAAACTCTGGTACTTTATTGAACAGAGTGTACACGACCCAATACAGTACTCACAAAGTCATTAGTTACACAGACCAAGACATGTTAATTTAACTTACAAAAATGTAATCTTAACAAGTCAGAAAATGTTAAAAAAGTAGAACAAATGTTTTTTACTTGAATTTATTTCCACTTAAAATAAATAATCTGGTTGTTAGAAACTTGTTCTTATTTTAAGTAATCTTAACAATATTTACTCACTCCATTTGGGAAATAATTTTACTTGATTCATGATATCTTGATTTTTTTTATTTCTTTTTCTTTTCTTTTTTTTGACAAAGATTATTGCACTGTGACCTCTTGTCTGAGGTCAAGGGCAGGGTATTTATCCAGCAAAGGAACATGTGTCTACTTCACATAAACAAGCTGATCACAAAACGGTAAATTAACCGTTATTCAAGGAATACAAAATCAGGAATTGGTTAATTAACACAATTATCATGGTGGAACTGAACGCAAACTCAGAAACAACACAGTTCCTGAATAGGTGTCAAGGCCATTTGTAACAACTGTTTTAAAAGGTAAACATGACCCTTTTTTCTTCACAGCTTAGGTATTAGTTTTTCTTTTTGGTTTTGATGTGACACTACTTCAACTCTCCATCATGACACTAGCATAGGTCTGTCATGATAGCTGTCATAATGTTTGATGCTATGATAGCTTTTTTGACAGTCTATATTTTGTTAGTATATGTTTAAAGACTGCTGTCTTGACTTTATGACAACTGACATAACATGACATTGCATGCCATATTAAATACCACTGGTAGGTAGACTATCAAAAAATTCTGAAGTAAAAGTATTTTTAAGGAATTCTAAAGAAAACCTTAAACAACTTACCCACATATCTATTTAAATAAGTTTAAACTATATTTAGGAAATTATTTGTATCTTATTGCTACAATACATAGCCACCTTTAAATTAAATGCGCTTTGATTAATTTAATTAAACATGACTTACTTAAACTGATAGACTGCCCTTGGCTGGGTATCTACATAAGAAAGTGTAATATGTTTTAAAGTTTAAAACATTTTTTAATTAAGTGTTTCTTGAAACCTTCAAACAGACATAGGGTCTTATCTTACACCCTGCGCAAGGCGTGTTGCAATGCCCATTGCTATCTTACACCCCACTAACTGTCTATTTTCATGCCGTCTGTCTGCATCGTTTAAATAACAAGGTGCCTTGCCTGCAAAAATATCAAAAATACATCGATGGTCATGGTGATATCGAAATAAGGTATGTTTAGGTAAACTTCTGGTGTATTTCTATCTTGGCAACACAAAGCACAGGTGCCCAACTGACTGCAAACAACTTAGACATCAACAGTCAGACCAAAACGGCCACTGAATGCTGAATAGCCACTGAAGACTACTAAATATCACTGCATTTGCACTGAGAATGTCTAGACTATACTGTGTATTCTCGCAGTAAACTGGAATACCTCCTGGACCATTGTATTGAGTCCACGTTGCCATTAAAATAGCAATCTGCCAAAGTCAGACTGCACCTGGCTCCTAAAGAAAACGACAAGTGACATGCTGATTAGTCTATTGCACATTGTGCCCAAAATATACCCATGAATAATTAAGAGAATCAGTACATACTCCTTTGCAGTTTTCACACTGTATATAAAACAGTTGTATACATCAGATGAACGACATGGTGTTTTCCGCAATCAGTGAGCATGAAGACACTTTAAAAGAACTCCAAGAATAGATTATGACTCAATTTCATGACTCGATTTCCTTTTAAATTTTAAATAAAACTGGTGTACTTATTGATTGATTAAATGCAGTAAACAATGTTAAAACATTACTACCTGTCCTGTAAATAATGTTGGTGTCATAAGTTATTTGATCTTTGTTTTAGCATCCATATTTAATCATTAATGGAATTGCATTATTCCATCTATTACAGGTAATGTTAAATGACATTTTTATTTCTAGGTGAAAAAAGATTTATTCACACTATTATAACCTTTAGGTTAGATCACTACAGTTAACTTCAGATGGGATGTTGTAATAAATCACTGCAAAAAAAATGCCAACTGGTTCAGAAAGCAGTTGCTAGAGTTTGGAATACTGTTTCATCACATTAACTTCTTTGTCTCAACTGTATCAATAGTTTTTACTGACACCTTGTTAAATATTAAGCCTAATACATTTTTTCCCAATAACACACAAAGTACAACATAATTTAGCACCACGATACCAGAGTCATTGAGTGTTTTAATCCAAATATGTAAAATCTGTTCACAAGATGCAGATTTTCTTTCAGTTCCTAGAATTAACATAATTATTGCTGTTGGGAAAGCATTCACCTCCAAAGCTTTTTGGCTTCAGAATAATGTACCTGCACGCTGTTCAAGTTTCATAAACACTCTCAATCTAAGATTTTAAAACAAAAACTAAATAATATCGACATCAACAATAAATATAATACAAATGAATAAATAATAATAATAATAATAATAATAGGGGCGGCACGGTGGCTTAGTGGTTAGCACGTTTGCCTCTCAGCGCTAGGGATTCTCGGTTCGAATCCCCGTCTGAGTGGAGTTTCCATGTTCTCCCCGTGTCTGCGTGGGTTTCCTCCGGGTTCTCCGGTTTCCTCCCAAAGTCCAAAAACATGGATCAAGTCAATTGAATTCTCAAAAATTGCCCCATATAGAGTGTGTCTGTGTGAGTGAGTGTGTGCCCAGCATGGATTGGCGCCCTGTCCTGGGTCTATCTGCCCAGCGCCCGAGACGTTCTCCCCTGGATGGGCATGGGGAACCCCCCCCACGACCCTAATAAAGGATAAAGCGCGAGATAATGAATGAATGAATAATAATAATAATAATAATAATAATTACACTGTATAAAATTGGGGCGGCACGGTGGCTTAGTGGTTGGCACATTCGCCTCTCAGCGCTAGGGATTCCCGGTTCGAATCCCCATCTGGGTGGAGTTTCCATGTTCTCCCCATGTCCGCGTGGGTTTCTTCCGGGTTCTCCGGTTTCCTCCCACAGTCCAAAAACATGGGTCAAGTCGATTGATTTCTCCAAATTGCCCCATATAGAGTGTGTGTTTGTGAGTGAGTGTGTGCCCAGTGATGGATTGGTGCCCTGTCCTGGGTCTATCTGCCCAGCACCCGAAACGTTCTCCCTTGGATGGGCATGGGGAACCCCACCGCGACCCTACTAGAGGATAAAGCGGGAGATAATGAATGAATGAATGTATAAAATTGTGCAAGTTTTATTTAAGGTCTGCATAATATAAAATTCCTTGTATAATCTATTCCTGGTTTACTGCTTATTTCACATTTGGATTTCTTTAAAGCTGCTTTAAGATAAAACTATTATTATTTGTTTATTATTTAGAGCTTTTGTATTTGTCTTCAAATCTGTGTTAGCATCACAAAACAAAAGCTATTTTTAATAATACATAGTAAACAAAATGTCAAAGAAAATGCAATGCGTTTGCAAATAAAATATGTTTGCTTTTTAGCAGACAACATTACAAAGCCACAAATTCATGATGTAGCAATAATCTCCATGTCTCTCGGCTCAAATCAGTGCATTTCATTCTTGGCTTTAGTTTATTAGCGTTTTTATAATGCTAACCTTTGGTTTATGACTGGTACTGTCTTCTTTTTTAATATGGTGTGTCCTTCACTCTCAAGCTCCTGTATATAATTTAATCACCACATTGTTACCTACCAAGTCAAAAAACTTTAATATCAGATTTAAAGAGAGTGAGAACACAATTGTTATAGATAGGTCCAATGGAATCATAAAATTTAATTCTGTTTGTCCTTGAATATGTCCAATAGTAACTATTCATTAAAAACACCCACAAGCGCATGAAGAAACACAAACTAAAATGCATACTTAGCTCTTTGCTATTCATATTCCATCCAACTTTTGATAACTTTCTGAAAACGCATTGTTTTATATTGTGAAAACACAATTATATTAATGTACAATGCTCTAGATAACGATTGACTGCCTTGGGATTTAGCTTAAACATTGCAATGCACTAGACAACACTGACTGCTACTGAACCACAGAAAGGATTTACAGTAAAAGTTGCAAAGAAAATTCATATGCTTTCTCTTGGTAATGTTATATATCTGCAAACAATAATACATTGTCCAAAAAAATCACCTTACAACAGCAAAAAAATGAATCGTGGACATAGTCTATGTGCTGTAGATGTGATGGAGTGCTGTAGATTCACTAATACCCTGGCTGTGCTAACCTTTAGCTGACAAGAGGATGTAAAGTAAGAAATAGGGTTACCACCTGGACATGTGCACTTTATGTTGATTGTGTAGTAGCTGTTATGTGTAGCACCTTGTTCCTGGGGAATGCTGTCTCGTTCCACATATACTGTACTGTACTTTGTATTGTGGAATGACAAAAAAAATAAAAATACTTGAATACATAAATGCACTATTCAGATCATTAAAAATGCAAACTTGTTAAATCAACAGTCTAGTTTATGTGTTGGCTTTGTTCACATCCACAAGTATGTTGCCTGAATTATTTTTTTCAGATAGTGTATGTCTATTAATTAGCACTTGTTCTGGTGTTTACATGCTTATTAAAAGTTGTTTTGCTGATTTAAGTTGACTCGTTTTAGTATGCTACTAAATACTAAAAAGTCAGACTTTACAGTTAACCTACTAGTAAATGGTAGTTGTTTACTGTGGTGAGAACAGCTGTGCACTGATCTCATTGTGTAAATGAGAATGCATCTGGTATGGTAGTTCAGTTGTTGTTGTTTGTAAATTAATAAAATTTCTCAATATCTGAAATTATGGTGTGTCTTAGAAAGAGCATCTCTCACTCTGTCTCTAAAGGAAGCATGTCCTCTTCCCTGTGTGTAATTAAATTTAATCACAGAATGAGCCCTGGAAAATTATTGCTTTATTCATGTGTGTTAACCCTAGACCGATGCAATGTGGGAAATCCCTTAATTAGGCAATAGTACTGCAGATGTTTGCAATTAGAAATCACTAATAAAATGCTTAGATCAAGTGTACACTGATAATTAACTTAGTGAATATTATGTTCAGAGTTTTGAAACTTAGCATAATATCTGCTTTATGTCACATTTTGTGGCATTATTCATGGCTCCTGTCAAATTCTCTAATTCTAAGTAATTCTGGAGGTTAATTTAGAAATTGTGGGGATGTGCCAGTATAAGTGAATATGCAATACATACATAATATGACATTTTTAGAATATTAGAATAGCTGACCATAACCTATATTAATGTGACATTGTAATAATTTATAAGGAACAAGAGGGCAGGCATTATAAATCATGAGAAGATGTGCTCTTAAGGTTTTATTCATAAATGCGTTTACTGAAAACTGAATGAATTAACTGGTCTTCTGTTCTAATCTAATCAGGTTTTTAAAATGAACGTTGATCACTGAGTAACCGGCTAAGCCCTTAACACGAAACGGCTTGGTAGTTATATTAAACTTTATTTTCATTGATGGTACATGATTTATATCACACACTGATATGAATGCGAAGGTTAAAGATGTACATTATTGTCAGAAATGTCACAGCTGTACAGATGGCTCAGCCAATCAGATTCATGGACCAAAACTACCTAAAAACCACCTACAGCCTATACTCTACATTATAATTCAAAACTTACTAACTTCACTAACTTATCTAAAATGACATTAAAGACTCAAGCATTAACATTTAAATGAAAATAATATTTTTAAAAATTTGTTTAACTTTGGGGCAGTGGACATCCTCAGATACTTTCAGTGTAGACTGATTAGCAGGTTTCTATTTCATATAATTAATAAAATTGTTTTAACCATTTCCACATTGATGTATTGTATTAGAATAAATGTAATAATTTACGGCACTGATACTGTTTGTTTTTTATGTTAATTAATACATTTGCTGGTTTATTATTTTTTTTACTGTTTCCAGAATAATGTAATCAAATAAAAATAAGCTTATTTGCCTTTTTGTGTACATTTTAGTAGGTCAGTGACCCATAAGATCATATAAAGCCAACCATTAAATAATATAAAGTGAGACGTAATTGAAAAAATTAAATGCACAAACCATAAAAATATGTGCATGACTTGAAATTGCTCTACACAAACACATCTATCTGTAACAGTTTTATTTAGAGGAACAATCATTATATTATAATATCATTCATTCATTCATTATCTCCCGCTTTATCCTCTATTAGGGTCGCGGTGGGGTTCCCCATGCCCATCCAGGGGAGAACGTCTCGGGCGCTGGGCAGATACACCCAGGGCAGGGCGCCAATCCATCGCTGGGCACACACAGACACACTCTATATGGGGCAATTTTGAGAATTCAATTGACTTGATCCATGTTTTTGGACTGTGGGAGGAAACCTGAGAACCCGGAGGAAACCCCACGCAGACAAGGAGAGAACATGGAAACTCCACCCAGATGGGGATTCGAACCGGGAATCTCTAGTGCTGAAAGGCGAACGTGCTAACCACTAAGCCACCATGCCACCTATGTTATAATATATATTACTTAATTATTTAATTATTTAATTAAATTTTATGTTTGACAATCCAGATACAACTAACTATAGTGCATTTTATGATATGGCTTTTTTAAACATGTAAGTAAATTAACACACATATCAATAATAATAATAATAATAATAATAATAATAATAATAATAATAATAATACAGTTGTGTGTGTGTATATATATATATATATATATATATATATATATATATATATATATATATATTTACATATATATATTTACATATATATATATTTACATATATATATATAGATTTTATATAATCTGTATTGTTATTCTTGTACAATACCTTGAATAAGTGGTCTGGTCTTTGAGCATGTCTAGACATACCTTGCAATGTTTTTGTGACCAGAGGGGGTTGATGGGACAGATCATCCACACCATCTGTTTTTACTCTCCAGGCTTTGGCATTCATCCCCAAACATCTGTCCACACATGGCTTAGCACAGGGTTGCCTGTCTGAGCCTGCCACTCCCCAAGCCATGTCTGTGCCTGAGGGGTCCCAAAACCACAATAACTTTTTCTGCTGAAACTGACTGGGCTAAGTGAAGGGATGTTATGTAAAGTAAGACACTGTAGATTGTAAATTGTTTTCTCCTTCCATTTATTTATTTACCCATTTATTAAAATAGATGTATCCACATTAATTAAAAATGTAAAAAATATACTAGATATTTGCATATATATATATATATATATATATATATATATATATATATATATATATATATATATATATATATATATATATATATATTACACATTTTTAATATGTTTTGCTTCAAATAACATATGCAAGCACAGCAATCAAGCACAGCAATTCAGCAACTAATTATTAAAATATAGGACTATTGGAGGGTCCAGCTTAATCAAAACCTTTAATAAATGGTCTGGTTAGTGCTGTATTTGTGTTGTATCATTACCCTTTTTCATTTTGGAAAAAAAACTGTTCTTGTGATTAAATGTAAAGATCATCTTCAATTTTATAGACATTAAACCTTTTTGCAAATTATTTAGACCTGGCTTTTTAAGAGGCTTAAGAGTATTTGAACAAACACATGTCTGAAAATATAACATTTCCTAATGTTTAAGGTTTTGTATGTTTATATTTCCAATAAATTGAATATTTTATATTCCCTAAATTATAATATAAGACCACACTAAACTAAAATATCTTCATAAAAATTTTTGTTCATGCTTACCATGTCATTCATGTGTGCCTGTGTGTGGGGACAGGCTTAAGGTCAGGGGCTTGTCTTCCCTCAGGCAGTGTGCAGGGTCATGGTTTTTTAGGGCAAAGCTACAGAGCCTTGCTAAAGGTTAGCTTGTACAGGCTCCCATCTGAAAGGTTACAGCAGTGTGTAGAATTTAGGGTACAGTCCAGAAGCCAAACCTCTCTCTCTCTCTCTCTCTCTCTCTCTCTCTCTCTCTCTCTCTCTCTCCCCTCACTCTCCTAAATAAACATTTCTCAACATCGTTTTTTTTGTTACATCATATGTCATATATATAAAATAATTTCTGATCTGCGTAAAAGGACACAGCAGTGGTCAGCAGTCCACTACTCCCTCACAGGTGGCAATCACCTTAATAACCCTCTAAATATAAACAAACAACTAACTTAATAAACTGTGAAACAAAATACAATGTAAATAATCCATGATGCATAATTTGAAATTTAAATTGCATTTTGTAATTGCTGTTATTGTTTTGTTTTGTTTTTTTGCCACTAGAGGTAATTTTACAAGTCATATGTTATAAACGCTAAAGTGATCCCAAGACAAGCAAAGCTTGTTGTAGTTCCTGTAGTAGGAAAAACAGGTATTAATTTTGCAGGTTACATTTTTTTTTACATCATTTGAAAACGTCATTTAATTATTTTTGTACTTCCAGCAGTCTAATTAACATTTGTACAACATATTCAATATAAGGATATATGTCACTAAATTGTTACTATTAAAGATATGTGTATTTTAGTTAAGCACAATGTAAAAATGTTTAAAGATATTAAACAATTATGCACAGTATATAAAAAAGAAATGTTTTGATTCATTGTTCAAAATCTTTTTTTTTCACTGATAATACCAATAATTTACCATCAGATGCCCAGTAATTATTTGTACCATGTGCCCCATTGAAGGATGCAGGTCTTAAATAATAGACACATTTATTCTTTAAAATCACATCCACCCACTGTGCATCTGTCTGAACAGCACTTACATCCAGATGTATGTCTTGTTTCTAAATAATGAGGTGCACAGCTTCAGCATTAGCGTCTCACTATGTCTATATTATTTTGTACTCTGAATGCAAATTCGTTTGTAAATGTTGGAGTTTTTCTTTATGCATCATTTACCTTCCACTACATTTTTTCCCCTTTTTTTCTTTTTCCTCCTGTTCTATCCCACATTTCACAGTCACCTCCTCATGATAGGGCATGAGAGGATGTAGGTAAGAAAATGTATTTTTACATGTGAAACTATGACAGGGAGGCAAAGACTAAGAAAAGGCTGATAAAAAATTAACTGGACTAATACATAAAAAAACAGGACCATAGAGAAGTGATACTCAGTCTGGCAGGTTCAAGCAGAGGGAAGGGCAGAAGAGCATACTTTCTTTGCTCAATTAAGCAAATACTGGACTATGTCAGTCCTAATCATATCACAGTTCTGGGTCTCCCATGAGCACAGTCACAACTTGTACAGAAAGTAAACCCATGAGAAAAAGTGTGTATATATATATATATATATATATATATATATATATATATATATATATATATATATATATATATATATATATATATATATACACACACACACACACACACACACACACACACACACACGCACACATACATATATATATATATATATCTTAGAGGCGATTGTTTTGCAAGACTTCCCCTAAAATGTCAAAAAATAAGTGATCAAATATATACCATTGTGTCTACATGTCATTGACTAAAAATGCGCTACAACATGCTCAAACATTTGTTCAGAATCAGCTTCTTGTCACTGGTAACGATGCGGCTTTCCTCTTACTCGTTCCCGCAGCTTCAAAGTGCTTTAAACAGTGTGGACGCTGAGCGTCCTCAGAGTTCAATAGAGAAGCAAAGAGTGCAGCAAAACAACTGGGCTTATTCCCGCCCAACTGGGGTCCATGGGGCAGTGGGCTGGCCTCGGCCGGCCCGGACGTTCAGCTGCTGCATGATGATTAGATGATCTGTCTGAGGCTGAATTCCTTTTTGATTGACAGCGAAATTAGCAAATCAGCGATCTTTTGGTGTAAACATCCGTGGGAGCATTTTGTAAATTTTCTTTATGTTCTGTGTTGAACAGGAGACTTTCCTAATCCTCTTAGCGGCATTTTCTTTGTTAAAAATGACTAGCGACAAATTGTGCTTCTATTTCTGGTGGGTTTTTTTTTTGTAGGTGCTTGTGTTTGGACTTCTAGACAATCTCACAGAGCAGCTACCTCGGCATTTTGCAAATTTGCAAAGTCTGCGCTTCTTGGAATTGGTCAATCCAGGGAAATTTGATGGGATGAGACACGTGTTTCCAGACGACGCATTTCAGCGTGTCCTGAAAAGTTTTGGCCACTTCTTTGATTCAGGGAGATTGAGGTGTGAACTTCAAGTCCTATAATCAAACCAGGACTTGCAGGGCAACAGGGGAAAGCTACAGTATGTGATTTCTTGCTGTTTCTGAAAGATATGGAGTTGGACAGTACAATGCCTTAGGTGTAAAAACAATTGTCATTAGTGGCAACGATTGGAGCTACATCTGCAGGTGTAGAGAGGAGCTTCTCCTGTTTAAAGCGGCTCAAGTCTTACACCCGCAACACCATGGGCCAAGGCCGTTTAAGCAGCCTAGCTCTGTTGGCCATTGAGAGGACACAAGTCAGGTCCCTGAAAAGACGACGTATAAATTCGTCTTTTTTTATACGAAGAATTCACGTATAAATAAACCAACACATTTTATGATGTAGGCCAAAATTAAGCTTCCCCCTCCTTGAAAGACCAGAATCCACCACTGATATGTGTGTGTGTGTGTGTGTGTGTGTGTGTGTGTGTGTGTGTTTGTGTGTGGGTGTGTGTACACATGTGCGATGAAATAGGGGCCTGGCAGATGATACCAGAAAAGGCCTGTATATTTTTGAATGTGATGAAGGACCAGCATTATTGCCTGCATTTTTATTCTGTTCTTTTGAAGCAGCAGAAATGGAGTTCAGGCCTGAGCTTTTATTCTGCTCGTTTGAATAATATCACAATAATAGGCATTGGCAAATTAGAACAGTAAGTGTAATGTGGTGTATTAAGCCCACGATCAGGCACAGAGCACAAAGTGTGACCTTGTGTTCAGCAGTCCATTATTCTATCTGTTGAGTAACTCGCTGTGATGTTTAATTGCTTTTCTCCGGCAGCAATGGAAGACTAAATTTATACTTCATTACAGCAGCCTTATTGCTGTGAGCATTTTTTGTAGCTAGTAGGGATCAGTGGCCCCTGCTTAAGTAATTTTTTTTCATGATGTAGGCCCAAAAACTGTAAGGCAATAATGAGATTTTCTTTTGTCTAAATAAGTGCCTTTAGACCTTACAACATGAAAATATATTATAAGTAAGGTGCAATTAAAATAAAAAGATTAAATGTGTATTTTATGGACATTAGCAATTAACTGGACATGAAGTCTCAAACAATTGTGATTAAATTACACATCATTGCATGCCTTTTTGTGCTTATAAAATGATTACAAAAGTAATGTGGGCAAATACATTAATGGTCATTTCAATGATATTTTCAAAAAACAACTTTTATAAGTCAGTGCATTCTGTTTAAAGTATGGTTGTTAGGTCACATGTGGACAACCGTTAACTCCTAAAAATAATTATATATAATATAATTATAATATAATAATAATAATAATAATAATAATAATAAATAATATAATATAATAATAATATAATAAAGTGTTACGCCACACCCTATAGTAAGTAGTCATTAAATGACATAGCAGGCAGGTTAACATAATAACTTTCTTTTTAATGAACATGACAAAGAAAAAAAATCACTTCGATATGGCCAAACATATCTCAAAAAATTATAATAATGGAAGATGAAAATCTGATGAGAGGAGGAGAATTGATACACAACTAAGCAAAGCACATGATGAAACACAGGTGTTTAGAATCAAACAATGACTGAAAAATCCAACTCAGCAGGGCTAAACATTATTAAAGGATTAAAGGACTAAACAATATTAAAGGACCGCAGCATGCGCTCCCAGCAATTATCCTTACTGTATATTTATAAAATACTGATGTAAATTCATTTTCAGCACTAAGGCATTAAACTACCTGATCATTTCTGCTTAGAAACTTAACTATATTACCTTTTTCATTTTTTAGCATAAACTCAATGATTTCAGCACTCCTAGAACCTTATCTTATACACTGCAAACTTAATGTTGCGATGTTCATTGCTAACTTACACCCGGCCAGCATTCTATAATTACACCTTGCGCCTGCACCGTTTAAATAGCAGTGGTGCTTGCAAATAAGTCAATGCTAATGGGCGTGATATTCTTGAAATATGTCAGAAATCTGACTTCAGATAAATTTTTACTATAACTATTAACTAAATATTAACAATAAACATAATACTAAATAAAATAACATTATTTTAAATCAATACAAAATTGCACCATTGCATACTGTGCCGTTACATTAGCATTACGGCAAAATCAGTCCAACTTGGCACACATGATAATAATGAAGAGAATTAGTACATGCCTTGAACCATGTACCCTGCACAAGGCATACTTGTGAACTGATGAGATGTTTAATTTACCACATATTACAATGTAACTAAATTAAATTAATTTTGGACAACTCTACCCATTTTCTACAACAGATTTAAAAAAAAAAAGATATTTTAAAAGGAGAAATTGTTGGTCATTTCTCAGAATTACAGATCATAATCAACATGAATGAAAAAAACATACTCCAGCCTTCAATAGACTGCTGTAATTGCAGTTCTTGCAGCAAATGGAGAGAACATGGCCTATTGGGATAATTACTTGAGTCTAATATTTGAAACGAACAGAACAGGATTCGGTAGAACTGCATATAATTCCAGCATGTTTGTCTTAAAAATTTTCAGAACATATTGTCAACCTTAAAGTTTATATGTCTCTAAGGTATCTATAGTCAGACAATCAGTTGTCAGATAGACGCTCTTGTGACATAGCTATGAACTAGGATGTAGGTTTTGTTGTTGTTGTTGTCATGTCATGTCATAAGCCGTTGTCGCTTTGCGATGGTTGGCTGCACGAATAAGTCAGTTTCTCCAGTGCCCCCTGTCTCATGTTGCTTGTAGCAGGAAGGAATCTGATAAACCAGTCCATGTCTTGTTGTACTTTCAGGTCATTTTTGGTCTTTCACAACTTTAGACTCACTTCACTATTTCTGTCATAATATGTTCAAATTGTTTGAACATGCTGTTGTTAAGAATATTTAATATCTAATACAAATTGTCGGTAGAACAATTTGGTTTGTAAGGAAACAATATGACAATAAAGACAGCAATAGAGGTGGCATTGTTGAATTCTTGATCAAAGTTGTGTGCAGGTTAGATTTCCTCTTTACAGTCATCTTGAGTACCTATTACTTATAACTGATTCCTTCAAGCTTTTTTTTTTCTAACCACCATTTATTACCAACATGCATACTTTTCTTTGTGGGTATATTGCTTGTGTACCAATTACAATTTATTTGCTGATTTAATGCAGTTTGCTGCGTTACCTGTTAAGTTCTATACGTTCTTTCGTATTTTCGTGTGGGCTGCCAGTAATTGTTTATGACTGTACAATTGTGTAACATTATAAATTGAAATATATTTGGCACTACAACAAGGAGGCAGAGGCAGACAAATTGAGAGAGAGAGACATAAAGGGTGATAGACAGAAGGATAGGGGGTGAGAAATTGGGAATAGAGTAAGGAGGAGAAAAATAGAGTGGGAGGTGAGAACTGAGGAAGGAAGGGTAGGAGACACATTTGCTGGCAGCCCATGCTTCACGCAAAAAACCTTATGAATAATGCATATTCCCTACCTAGACTAACATAGATTTGTCTCTCCCTGGCTGTTTCTCCTTTTCCTCCTTCCATTTTTAACTCCCACTGTTTCTGTGGAAGAGTTTAATCAGCACTGGAAATGACACATCCTTCTTACAGAGACTCACCACCACTCTTCAGTAAAGGGCTCATTAAGTCAAGCTTGACACCTGTGTCAACATGGGAAAAATCACTCTTTCGTACATGGTTCATTAGCTTTTTTTCTCAAAGCAAATGCAACACCTGAATTTAATGCACCACCAAATGTGCATAAACCTATCATTTAATGGAAAGACACTGGCAAAAATTTAAATAAATAAATAAAATAAAATAAATTTTATATATATATATATATATATATATATATATATATATATATATATATATATATATATATATATATATATACACTGCTTAACAAATTAAAGTGAACACTTACATTTACTAACACAATATAACTCCAAGTAAATCAAACTTCTGTGAAATCATACTGTCCACTTAGGAAGCAACACTGATTGACAATCAATTTCACATGCTATTGTGCAAATGGAATAGACAACGGGTGGAAATTATTGGCAATTAGCAAGACACACTCAATAAAGGAGTGGATCTGCAGGTGGACCACCATCAGTACCGGTGCTTTCTGGCTGATGTTTTGGTCACTTTTTAATGTTGGTGGTGCTTTTACACTAGTGGTAGCATGAAACGGATTCTACAACCCACACAAGTGGCTCAGGTAGTGCAGCTCATCCAGGATGACACATCAATGCGAGCAGTGGCAAGAAGGTTTGCTGTGTCTGTCAGCGTAGTGTCCAGAGGCTGGAGGCGCTACCAGGAGACAGGCCAATACACCAGGAGACGTGGAGGAGGCCGTAGGAGGGCAACAACCCATCAGCAGGACTGCTACCTCCAACTTTGTGCAAGGAGGAACAGGAGGAGCACTGCCAGAGCCCTGCAAAATGACCTCCAGCAGGCCACAAATGTGCATGTGTCTGCACAAACTGTTAGAAAATGTCTCCATGAGGATGGTATTAGGGCCCAACGTCCACAGATGTGGGTTGTGCTCACAGCCCAATGCTAAGCCCGTGCAGGACGCTTAGCATTTGCCAGAGAACACCAGGATTGGGAGATTCGCCACTGGTGCCCTGTGCTCTTCACAGATGAAAGCAGGTTCACACTGAGCACATGTGACAGATGTGACAGAGTCTGGAGACACCTTGGAGAGCAATCTTCTACCTGCAACATCCTTCAGCATCCTGGGTCAGTAATGGTGTGGGGTGGCATTTCTTTGGAGGGCCGCACAGCCCTCCATGTGCTTGCCAGAGGTAGCCTGACTGCCATTAGGTACCGAGATGAGATCTTCAGACCCCTTGTGAGACCATATGCTGGTGCGGTTGGCCTTGGGTTCCTCCTAATGCAGGACAATGCTAGACCTCATGTGGCTGGAGTTGAAGATGAAGGCATTGAAGCTCTGGACTGGCCCGCCCATTCCCCAGACCTGAATCCAATTGAGCACATCTGGGACATCACGTCTCGCTCCATCCACCAACGTCACGTTGCATCACAGACTGTCCAGGAGTTGGCAGATGCTTTAATCCAGGTCTGGGAGGAGATCCCTCAGGAGCATTCCCAGGCATTGTAGGGAGGTCATACAGGCACGTGGAGGCCACACATTACACCGAGTCTCATTTTGACTTGTTTTAAGGACATTTCATAAAGGTTGGATCAGCCTGTAGTGTGTTTTTTCACTTTAATCCAGGCCTCCATTGGTTAATAAATTTGATTTTTATTGATGATTTTTGTGTGATTTTGTTGTCAGCACATTCAACTTTGTACAGTATTTTGTATTCAATGAGAATATTTCATTTATTCAGATCTAGGATGTGTTATTTGAGTGTTCCCTTTTATTTTTTTGAGCAGTGTGTTTATTATATGTGTGTTGAAAGAATCACAGGGTTTGAAAAATCTGCCATTTGTGTAAATTATCCTATCCTCGTGCACAAATGCATGCATTTTTTTAAATGTTGTATTTCTTAATTAATGTGTTTTGTATTGTATTCATTATTAAGTGATTTCCAAATATTGCAATTTGAGACTCAAAACATTCTATTCCTTACCTGGCTTGTGTCAAAAAGCAAACAAGACATCTTATGCCTTGCTTTCCATAATGGCTTTCTTCTTGCCAAACTTCCATAAAGACCAGATTTGTGTAGTGCACAACTAATAGTTGTTCTGTGGACAGATTCTCCCACCTGAGCTGTAAATCTCTGCAGCTCCTACAGAGTGACCATGAGCCTCTCGGCTGCTTCTCTAATTAGTGATCTCTGTGCCTGGACTGTCAGTTTAGGTGGACGGCATAGGTCCTGATAGGATTGCTTCTTCCATTTTCAGGTGATAGATTGAACATTGCTCCGTGATATGTTCATAGCTTGGGTTATTGTTATAATATTATAACCTAACCCTGCTTAACACTTCTCTACAACATTATCCCTGATCTGTCTGATGTGTTCCACGGTTTTCCAACCTTTGGGGCCTTCACAGAACAGCTGTAGTTATACTAAAAATAATTTACACACAGACACTCTTTAATAATTAGGTGACTTCTGAAGAGTACAGGAGGCTGAACATAAACACACACATTAAAAAAAAATATTTGAAAACTATGAATAATTTTTTTTTCACTTTAGAATTACTTGCTACTTTTAGTTGGTCTATTACATAAAATCCCAATAAATTATGTTTAAGTTTGTGGGTGTAATGTGCAAGTGTGGAAACTTTTTAATTGATTTGAATAATTTTTCAAGGCACTAAAGGCATGAGAGTAACACACGCCTTGACTGACTGATTAAATTATCTTAATTATAATAGTAAAAAATAGTAATATATTCACACTGAAATAGATCTTATCACACTGCATGAAAAAAATGAAATAGATCTTGTTTTATGTTGTGGGACACAAGCAAGGTGCATATAATACATTGGGCCAACATCTGGACAAAAATCATTACCAAAAATGGTGAACTCAAATGTCTGAAACTATGCAAAGACAAACTGCCTGCCATCTTTATCTCCTTCTGGTGTTCGCTCCCCTCATATCTCTTTGCGATAGATTTCATCCATCCTATCTCCTTGTTAGACAGACACTACAATAGAAAAGTTAACCTGAGGTATGAGACGCATCATTGCCACACTATAAATACACATGGATTATTCATCTATCACTTATTCTCCTGGGTGATTTTTATATATGCACACATTTTCATTATCTCTTCTCTCTGCATTCATCCCCAGTGCAAGGTCATTTATTATTGGATTCTCCAACCCTGGAGTGCCACCGAAGATGTCAGTCTGTGAATAATTTCTTAACTGTGCTAAAGCTTTACTCACTTTTCTCGTTAAAACCTGACACCCTGCGTCTCCGGGACTGACCCTGATGGATTGTTTTTATCATTATTTAGTCACTTAGTGGACACCCACAGTGAGCTGTTCTTGTTTCCATACAAAAGCTTTTTTCCTCTTTGCCCTACCAATGTACTCTATATTAGGCCACCTGTCTAACTCAGAAAGCGCATTCAATGGCCATTCATATCTTAGCTCAATGTATTAGGAGATGCATTTTTATTGGAAAATTGAATTAGCGATAGCCTTGGCGGTACAAGTACTAAGATAAAACCTATTTCTGCCCTAGCCAGGGGCCATTTTGTTCCTTGGTGTGCAAATTAAAGTTCCTTGTTGCTTATCTCATTATATTTGAATATAAAATCTTCTAGGCACAGACTCTAAAAGCAAACACACAAGATCAAACAAAAGTTGTTGCTTAATGGTCAGCTCATCAATAAATGAAAAAAAGTGCTGAAATAGCTAAGGACCACACATAGATACACTTTGCTCTTTGCTCTCTTTGCTCATTAATACAGGAATACTTAATTATTTTAGAACTGTAGTTTGTGTGATTGCCGGTATGCCTTTATGGTCACATAAGAAACCTGATTAAGTCATTCTGCAGCACAGAATCAAATAGCCTTGTACCAGTCTGTGATACTGTGGTTGGAGACCTCATTAAAACACGCTTTCTCTGCATTCAACGTAGCTTCTTGTAATCTTAATACATTCGATCCTCTGTTTTTTTTAATTCAGTGATTCTTCTCAAACATGTTGAGTGGTTACCTGACCACAGCTGTGTGTGGTTCTTCCAGGAACTCAAGGCCAGTTTCCGATTGTCCAGAATGTGACAGTGACAGAGGGTGGGACAGCAAACCTGACCTGTCGCGTGGATCATAATGACAACACCTCCCTCCAGTGGTCAAATCCAGCACAGCAAACCCTTTTCTTTGGGGACAAGAAAGGTGAGTAAGCAGGGCACTGGCAGAAGCAGATATGAAAATCCTAGAAACATCATAAATTAAGCAAACCTATTGACTAAGAAAAAGTTTATTAATATAATGACATGTGTATTAATTAATAAGTCAGTTTTAACTGTTAATTTTTTATAAGCTAAGTAAGGATGTGATGTTAATTCAATATGAGATCTGAGGTAGAGTTAACCTTGTTTGAGTTTCTTGTTTTGAGTACCATCAAGGCGCAATCACTGTCTGGCAAAAATAGATCACACTAATATTTTATTGGACTACACGAAGTTTCCACAAGCTTCGACAATGCAACAACAAGATCTTGTATGATAGCAGATTTGGACCACTGCACAATGTCTTCTCCAGCACATCCCAAAGAATCTCAAGGTCCAGAATTAATGTGGTAGCCCATCTATTAGTGAAAATGATCACTAATGGTCTCATGCTCCCTGAACCACTAGTACACAATATGAGCCTTCTGAAACAGATCTAAATATTTTTCGTGACCACAAGATGTGTATTTTCACATGGTTGTTTATGAAATGAGCAGCTACTTCATCAGAATAAGTTAAATAACATAATCACTCATTCAACAATTATTTAATGAGAGGCTCTTTTTTGGCCATGCCTTAATATTCACTAAAAAGCATCAGAGAAAAAGATTGGAAACTATGCACTGTGTCCTTATTTTTGGTGTAGATTGTCTTTTGGTAAAAATGTCTTAGCTTGATTTGTAAAAGTAATATTTCCTCCACTATAAAAAAAAATTAATTCAGATAACTGTGCAGAGCAGTGCCAAGGATACCCAGTCTTGCCCAAAGAATCTTTATGAAAGGTTGATTCTAATAGGAAGCATACAAATCCATCCCATCATTAAATATTCATTTTATTTAAAGGAGCTCTGTATAAGAAATTATTTTTCAGTTTACTTTGGCAAAAATAGTACTTTGTCGTAGAGTAAGGAATTATTATTTTTTTAAATGTTGCAGGAGGATGCAAATGAATATGAGTGTAATGTCATCTTGTTGGATCAGAATTTATGTCTGTTAATGGATTTAATTATCACTTGTAATTTATGTTTTATTTACTCTTCATACATGCATTTTAGAAAGCAGAAGCAGAGTCTTAGTTTACTGAACTCTTCACCTTTGCCTGGAGCTTTTCTAAAGCAGTTGGTAATTAATTTGTGTACCTCTGTACTCAGCACCAAGCCACTATTACTTGCACTGCAATTACACTCTACCTGATTAAAATACATGATTGCATAGCATCTGTTACAAAACATGTGTTAAAACATTCTTTTGGGTTGTGAGTGTTTATGTAGGTATACATGTATAGATGTACATAACATCCAAGCCCTTATTAACAAAAGCTTCCACAGCTGTAGTTTTAAACTTTTATAATTTGTTATAATTATTTTAATTGATATGTTTCTACTATATTTACTACTTGTGCAGTACTGTCTTTTTGCTGCTGTAGCCAGGATAATTTCCCCATGGTGGAACTAATAAACAAATCTCATCTTATCTTATTTTACTTAAGCAATTTTTTGCTAGGGTGGCACGGTGGCTTAGTGGTTAGCACGTGGTTAGCCCTGTCCTGGTTGTGTCTGCCCAGCGCCTGAGAAGTTCTCCCCTGGATGGGCATGGGGAACCCTAATAGAGGATAAAAACGGAAGATAATGAATTAATATATATATATTTTTTTCTAGTTTGTAATACTTCGTTTGACTTTTTTAATTCAGTACATACACAGTCACTATGTTTGTCCTGGATATTTAATTCAGATTTTTTCTTTGATTTATTACATTATATGGAATTCTTAGCAGGAGTGTCCAGACTAAATTTGGTTCATTCCTTAAATCATATTCGTAAAAACCTTAAATTACTCAAAAAACATTTTTTGAATATAAATCATGTATTTAATTTAGGCCCTCAGTACTTAAAAAAAAGTTACAGTCATATGCAAAAGTTTGGGCACCCCTATTAATCTTAATCATTTTTAGTTCTAAATATTTGGGTGTTTGCAACAGCCATTTCAGTTTGATATATCTAATAACTAATGGACACAGTAATATTTCAGGATTGAAATTAGGTTTATTGTACTAACAGAAAATGTACAATATGCATTAAATCAAAATTTGACAGGTGCAAAAGTATGGGCACCTCAACAGAAAAGTGACATTAATATTTAGTTGATCCTCCTTTTGCAAAAATAACAGCCTCTAGTCGCTTCCTGTAGCTTTTAATCAGTTCCTGGATCCTGGATGAAGGTATTTTTGACCATTCCTCTTACAAAACAATTCCAGTTCAGTTAAGTTTGATGGTCGCCGAGCATGGACAGCCCGCTTCAAATCAACCCACAGATGTTCAATGATATTCAGGTCCGGGGACTGGGATGGCCATTCCAGAACATTGTAATTGTTCCTCTGCATGAATGCCTGAGTAGATTTGGAGCGGTGTTTTGGATCATTGTCTTGCTGAAATATCCATCTCCGGTGTAACTTCTACTTCGTCACTGATTCTCAAGAATCTGCTGATTTCTGAGTGGAATCCATGCGACCCTCAACTTTAACAAGATTCCCGGTGCCGGCATTGGCCACACAGCCCCAAAGCATGATGAAACCGCCACCAAATTTTACAGTGGGTAGCAAGTTGCTGTGTTTTTTTGACGCCATGCATAACGCCTTTTTGTATGACAAAACAACTCAATCTTTGTTTCATCAGTCCACAGGACCTTCTTCCAAAATGAAGCTGGCTTGTCCAAATGTGCTTTTGCATACCTCAGGCGACTCTGTTTGTGGGGTGCTTACAGAAACGGCTTCTTTCACATCGCTCTCCCATACAGCTTCTCCTTGTGCAAAGTGTGCTGTATTGTTGACAGATGCACAGTGACACCATCTGCAGCAAGATGATGCTGCAGCTCTTTGGAGGTGGTCTGTGGATTGTACTTGACTGTTCTCACCATTCTTCTCCTCTGCCTTTCTGATATTTTTCTTGTCCTGCCACTTCTGGGCTTAACAAGAACTGTCCCTGTGGTCTTCCATTTCCTTACTATGTTCCTCACAGTGGAAATTGACAGGTTAAATCTCTGAGACAACTTTTTGTATCCTTCCCCTGAACAACTATATTGAACAATCTTTGTTTTCAGATCAATTGGGAGTTGTTTTGAGGAGCCCATGTTGCCACTCTTCAGAGGAAATTCAAATAGGAGAACAACTTGCAATTAGCCACCTTAAATACCTTTACTCATGATTGGATACACCTGGCTATGGAGTTCAAAGCTCAATGAGGTTACCAAACCAATTTTGTGCTTCAGTAAGTCAGTAAAAAGTAGTTAGGAGTATTCAAATCAATAAAATGATAAGGGTACCCATAATTTTGCACCTGTCAAATTTTGGTTCAATGTATATTGCACATTTTCTGTTAGTACATTAAACCTTATTTCAATCCTGAAATATTACTGTGTCCATCAGTTATTAGATATATCAAACTGAAATGACTGTTGCAAACACCTAAATAGGGGTGCCCAAACTTCTGCATATGACTGTAGGTATCTAGTTCTTGATTACAGTGTAGTTTTAATGATAAAAATTTAATGGCAGATATGGCCATTTGTAGGTTAAAATGAATATATATATATATATATATATATATATATATATATATATATATATATATATATATATATATATATAATAATAAGAATTTTAATAAATTCTTACATGTAGCTTGATGTAGCCACATATGATTGGTTGACTACCTTGCCCAAGTGTATTGCAATAGATGCAGTGAATAACATGATGATCAGTATACAAACGAACATGTATGAATGAATTTCATTAGTCGCAATGTTTAGATAACCCCAACTGTGAAAATATTTTTACACAGGTAGCAAAGACACTGACAGCAAACTGTGTAACATCTTTAATGTGTAATAATTACTCATTAGTGTGTAAAATGTTTTGTTTTGCTCTTCTTTTGCTCTTCTTTGCATTGTTGCCATGCTCCTTCACGTTAACACCCTAAAGCATAGATTTAAAAAATGTGTTATTGTATATAACACTGTCAAGCAAAGCATGTAACAAAAGTTAACTGATATAAAAAAAAGTGTGCAAAATGTGTTTTTTGTGTTATAATAAATATAAGTTATTGGATTATTTGGGTGGCATTTGCAGGCAGCTGGGTGTGGCAGAATATGTGAGATATATAATAAAGTCATACTTTTGTTGCTCAGACAACCTCTGTACGTTGGTTGCTATGGGAACATGCATTCCATTGCTGTAATGTAAGCTACTTTGTTAATCAGAAAAAAATGCACACAATCATAGCTTTTCATAGCTTACTGAAAAATGTTTTTTTTGCATTTTAAATTAAGCAAAAGCTTTTTTAAGTTTAAAGGACCACAGTCCAAAGCAAAGTAGACAAATTCTAGTCCCAGAAATACATCATCTTGAAAAAAACAGCATTGAAGTGAAAATAAATAACAAGGTCCTAATATCTGGGAACCAATGTTTTTAGATTCTGTGTTTTTTTTCTGTGGTAAAACTTACTAGTGACATGCAAGGCAGTTATACAAAGAAAGTGTGTGATAAGTTTGATGAGAAAGAATAGAAAGAAACTAAAAAGCAATGTTTATTAGATAGCCATTTTATTATGTACACATTCTTAGTTCTACATTCAGTTCCACTTAGTTCCACTGATCAAATATATGTACTTTATAGTTCTACAATTACAGACTGTAAGAAATCTGTTTCTGTACATACTTTGTTAGACTGCTTTAGTATGTCTTCTGAAAATCAGGACTCCCACAGATTATCAGTACTGCAGTGATACTAACAGTGTGCAGTGTTTTGCTGGTGCGAATGGATCAGAGGCAGCAGTGTTGCTGGACATAGAACAGTACACCAATCAAAACACGGAAGTGTCTGATCTACTCTTACCATCATCCACCACCCTAATAATCAGAGAACAGAGTAAATGGCACCAACAGAGAATGTATAGAAAAATATGGACTACATAATGTAATTATAGAACTACACAGTCCATCTTTATGGAAAGCAAAACTAAAAAAAAAAACAGACAGAAATTGTAGAACTCAGGCGATGTACCTAATAAAATGGTGTGTTAATTTGCAATTCGTTTTTCATATAATTACATTTTTTTTTTATTTTTATATACACTGTCTGGCCAAAAAACGTCATACACTGTAATATTCCATTGGAATATTTAGCTTCATATTAATTTGCTGTGGCACTGTTTCGATAAGCTTCTGCAATATCTCAAGATTTATTTCCTTCCAGTATTTCATTGATAATGGCAGAGTATGACTGCTGCGCAGAGCCTTCTCCAGCACATCCCAAAGACTTCAGTGGACCTGGGATTTGAACTGCCAACCTTCAGATTGATAGCCCAACGCCCAAACCACTGAGATACCGCTCTTTCTTCCATTGCTCCAGAGTCCAATCCCCTGAAGCCTCTTTTTTCTGTTCGCCTTACTGATTAGTGTTTTTTGTAAGGCTACATAGCTGTTCAGTCCCAATCCCTTGAGTTGCTTACGCATTGTGTGAGTGGAAATGCTTTTTCTGTCACTACTTAACATAGCCCTGAGTTCTTCTGTTGTTTTTTTTTTTCAATTTGATTTCACTAAAGGTTTAAGTGATTGCTGATCACCTTCATTCAGGATTTTATTGAAGTCATATTTCCTCCTCAAAGACGATTGGTCCTCACTATTCTTCCAGTTTTTAATGATGCGTTGGACAGTTCTTAACCCAATTTCAGTCGTTTCTGCAATATCCTTAGATGTTTTCTCTGCTTGATGCATGCCATTTAAGACATGAGAAGCAACTCATTGCACTAGTTGGGGTTAAATACAGTTGTGTTGAAAATTATTCAACCCCCACTACAGTAAGTAGTTTTTTAGCAAGTTTGACCCGAAACATAGCTTGACACAAGTTTCTTGCAGCGATCTAAAGGTATGTTAGCCCATTCCTCACCAAAGATTTTCTATGGGATTTAAGTCAGGTGATTGTGATGGCCACTCCAGAATCTATCAACTCTTCTTCTGCAACCAAGCCCTGGAAGAATTTGAGGTATGCTTGGGATCACTGTCTTGTTGGAAGGCCCAATGTCTCCTTGCACACAGTGTAGATTCCCTGTATCATAAGCAGTGAAACAGCCCCAGACCTTGACTGACCCACTGCCATGCTTCACAGTACGCAAGGTGTTCTTTCCTTGATAGGCCTCATTCTTCCTCCGTCAAACATATCTTTGAGGAATATGCCCCAAAAAGTTCCAATTTTGTCTCATCGCTGCAGAGAACAGTGTCCCAAAACCTTTGTGCTTTGTCCACATGGTTTTTGGCAGACTGGAGTCGACTCTTGTTGTGCTTTGGACTCAGCAGAGGGGTGTGTCTGGGAGTTCTAGCATGGAGGCCTTCATCTCGCAGTGTGTGCCTTATCTTCTGGGCCAAAACCTGAGTGCCTCCCTCTGACAAGTCCTGTCGAGGTGCCTCAGCTGTCAGCCAGGGATTTTTCCACCTTTGGTTTCAGGTAACAGACAGCAGTCATTGACAGCAACCTCTTTCTGCCACGCCCCACAGTTTTGTCACTGAAGAAATCACAAAAACAAAAAAAAAATATTTGTTTATATACTAGAAAGAATATTGTGGAAATTTAAGTTGCATTTGTTTATTATTAAAGTCCTTCTTTGACAAACATGACAAAAAATAAATGTCAAACCTGATAAAACACTTTATAATAATTGAATAATTTTCAACACAACTGTAACTTAGTTGCCAGCTGAAAGATGATCGCCCATGCAGTAATTATCCAATAGGAGGCTCGTACCTGTCTGCTAAGTTATATTCAGATGTATTAATATATTTACATGACCAAATTAAGTAATTGACAAGTTAATACAATGTTTCATTTCCTTTAGAATGTAGTAAAGTTCTGTATTTGAACCAGATCTTAAGTTTTTACATCACATATCATTAAATTCATGGTTCAGAGAGTCAGAACGTGCACTTACCATTAATTCTATTTCACATGCACAGGTGATGTTGAGGTGTCTACATACTTTTGAACATCTGCTGTATGTTTTTGTAATAAACTTAGTCGGTACTGCAGCATGTAAACAGAATGGCCCCAGAGAGAATAAGCAGGGTAACACCACATGACTTCTCCAGCTGCTCCATTCAGCCCTGAGCTTTCCTGCCTCTGCCATCGCATATAATTGCATCTCTCATAATTACAATGCAGACAGGCTGGCCGGCTCACCATCGGTTTTGTTTATTGTTCTCTTTCTTTTGTCTATACACATTCCCCCTACCTCCCTCTGTCTCCCTCATTTTATCTACCTGCTTGTGTCTGTCTGTCTAACAGTCCAGAAATCCATTCAATATCCACCCACTTGCCTCACTACAGCAAGGCCCTAGATTCAATTCTCGTGTAAAGTGTATAGTTGTGTATACTTTGTATGTTCTTCTCATGTCTCCATATGCTTCTTTAAAAGCTATGGTTTTCCTCTAATGCTTAAAGATGGGTAAATTAAACTCAAGCATTCCAAGGTGTAAATGGCAACTTGTCCAGTAACTTCCATGTCTTTTTTACCAGTGACTGCAAGGATAGGCATTGCACCACCCTGTGATCATAATTAGGATAACACTGCTAGAAAATAAATTGCAGCATGTAATAAATTATGTCTCTTAGCAACAATTTCACTGATCATTGATCCAACT
Organism: Corydoras sp. C115; assembly: GCA_019802505.1. Lineage (NCBI taxonomy): Eukaryota > Metazoa > Chordata > Actinopteri > Siluriformes > Callichthyidae > Corydoras > Corydoras sp. C115. The sequence goes on along the minus strand of JAFMOC010000021.1, from coordinate 5,725,881 downwards.
AATGTCATAACATTCAACCTTTCTTTTTTTGTCTCATTTCTGGACTTACTGGCCTTACGGTCCTTCTTTTCCATGCACAACTACTTACAAGCACACAATCTTAAATAAAATGACTGGTTAATTTACAACAATGGCTTCTTTTATATTTCTCAGCAGGGCTGCAATGCTGTTTTACTTGATAAGTCCTGCTACAATTGCAGCAATGCCCATAATTCCTCATGTTCCCCAACCATTTATGTGTGTATAATCATTTCAATGAGCCCCTTATAAATTACCACTTATGAATAGTTCCTTTAATGTGCTCACCAGACCAACAAATCAGCTCATTTGCTATATGTAATGACATGTTATTAAGCAACCATGCTTAGTTTGCTAGTATTCAAGTGGGTGTCTGTGTCTATGCTTCATTTTAACTGGTATTGGTGTCTCCGAGGCTAATTCCATTCGGTGCTCAAGGTGGTTACTGTTGTATGACACCCTAAACTAACTGCAGCCTTGTGTGGTTTGTCCACACCATTAGTCCATGTAAGTTGGCTTCTCTACTGACTGAGCATCTTAGTTCAATGTCGGAGGGTAAGAAAGTTTGCTGGTCAACTGAGTGAACTTGTGCAGGAGTAAAGAAAGCAATTGAAACACAAACAAAGGTGCATAGAATTACATCTCATGACACCAGGTCTGAAATTGCTTATTGCTAAAAATCTGTTTTGATAAACTGGTTACAATTTTGTGCTAAAAAAAAACTGCTGAAAGTCTCTTCAGCAAAGTATTACATAAATCTGTGAATAAATTAATATATTTTTGTACTTTTGATAAAACTAAACTTTTAAACTGCTAATTGTGTAACCTTTAGAACACTGTTACCTGAAAATCTATTCAGTGTTGTTTTGCCTTTGATCCAACCTTATATTCTAAACTTTCTAAGTGCTTTTTTGGAATTGCATAAATTTTAATTAAATTGGGGAAAAAATGATAACATGAACTTCATGTACTCCGAAACCTATTTGCCTTTATTGTGGGAAACAGATTAAACAATAAAATAAAAATTCTGGAGTAATGTAGCGATTATGCAATAATGGAAATTTAATTGGAAACTTGAACAAGTTGTTAAAAATACATTTGCATTCATTAGTGGTGATGTGCCTTTTAAACTGATAGCTCCAATTAAGTCGTTTTGCCATTATACCAGTTTCCATACAGGCCAATTACTGAGCAGATTGTTATTTAAATGAAGGAAATGCTGAAAATGAGAAAAATTACTTGAACAGCAAATACCTTAGTAAAATTAATACTTAATTTACCATTGAATGTATGATCATATGGATGCAATTTGCACATGTATCATGTAATTATTAACAATTTTCATGATGTTTACATTTACATTTACATTTTTTTTTTAGACTAACAATATGTTGACTACAATGATGTTGAGACTAACAATAAATATGTAAATGTATACATTTTATTGCATTTATATAACCATACTGTTAATAAGTATTAAGTATTTTAGAAATGTTACAAAACAGTCATGAGAAAATCAGTAATGGATGAGTTATCAGTAATGGGTGCATCTCATGCCCTGCAGCAGTAACAAGACAAAGAATATCAGCTGTCATTAACTACTTTTCTACTTTTCGTAGAATGTGTAAAGTGAGAGGGACTCAATATCAGTAATGGGTTAGTTATTTTACTTTATAATATTTGAATTCGGGGCGGCACGGTGGCTTAGTGGTTAGCACGTTCGCCTCTCAGCACTAGGGATTCCCGGTTCGAATCTCAATATGCGTGGAGTTTCCATATTCTCTCCGTGTCCACGTGGGTTTCCTCCGGGTTCTCTGGTTTCTTCCCACAGTCCAAAAACATGGATCAAGTCAATTGAGTTCTCCAAATTGCCCCATATAAAGTGTGTATGCGTGCGTGTCTGTGTGAGTGAGTGTGTGCCCAGCGATAGATTGGCGCCCTGTCCTGGGTGTATCTGCCCAGCGCCCGAAACGTTCTCCCCTGGATTGGCATGGGGAACCCCACCGCGACCCTAATATTGGATAAAGTGGAAGATAATGAATGAATGAATGAATGAATGAATATTTGAATTCACATTTAATTTAGTGAATGTTGAAATACATTGTAAGTCAAAATTGTAGTTAATGTCTGAAATTGTCTAAATGGTGGTTAATGGGTCTGTTGTGTTTAGTAGATTTTATTTACATAATATTCACATATATTATGGTGTTCAATTTTACCCTCACTGACAGCCTTGCATTAGACAGTTTTCATTTTGGATATGTCATTTAGTCTGGTAATTTGTCAAGAATTCTCATACACATTCTTTAATTGTCTATTAACTGTAAAGGATGTGCTTTTGAATGTTTTATTGCTTTTGGATGTAGACCTTTCTCAATTGTAAAGCAGATATGTATAAGAGAAAGTTTTTATCAAGCTTTAGGGTCTTTAAAGAATTACATGGAACCCATTTAATATCTTTTTAACACCATCATTGATGACGGGAGTTTGAAACCTTCTAACATTTATTAGTTATATATACACATATAAAATATTACACATAATTCATTCATTCATTATCTTCCGCTTTATCCTATATTAGGGTCGCGGGGGGGTTCCCCATGCCCATCCAGGGGAGAACTTTTCAGGCGCTGGGCAGATACACCCAGGACAGGGCGCCAATCTATCGCTGGGCAATTACACATAATATATTATGATATTTGGGTAACATACTGTATTTCACAATTCAAATCCTAAAATGCTTTAAAACACCTGTTCTCAAACACAGTAGTAAACACAATTTGAACAGGAATGAGCTTAAACTAATCTAGAAAGAAAAAAAATGTTTCAAAGGTCATTGGGTTGAGTGTGTGTTGGTAATGCTCTAGATGTGTCGTTTTTATTTGTATTTTCATTCCGCCCTACATGATTATTTATGTTTACAATTTATTATTTTTATTATTTTGACCCTAATACAGTAACTGTTGTCACTGACTTTGCCCAAAATATCTACAGATCCAAAGCAAACTAGCAGAGATAAGGCTTAATTTTAATAAAGGGCTTAATAAAAACTGAAAAATGCAACTCTGGCTTTAGAAGAATGGTTTATGATTATTTAGTAGGGCTAGGACTATCATTTTATTGGACACATCCCTGTACAAAAAGGAGGGACAACGTGTAGGACTTATAGGAGTGTGGGCTCATGTAGCTGTAGTATTAATATTACTTTTCTTAGCTGCTGAAAGCTGATGGTGTGTGACACACTGGAGAAGAGTGATGACCTGAGAAACCTTTGTCACGGGTCTTTTATCTCTTCCTTCTCGTATTCACCATGAAGAAAAAGGTCCATTAAGGTTGGAAATGATTGAGCGAGGCATCCAATTATAGAGATTTGAGTCACAGGTACCTTATTAAAGAGACCATGTGTCAATCTAAAGGAAAGGAGGGGGAGGAAAAAGACTGACATAGGAAATCTTCTTTATTCGTTATTATCCTGCAGAGAATCCCAGGCTGTCACAACTAAGTGCAGGAACCATGCGCATATACTTTAAACCCACATAAACACTTCCTTATAACAAATTCTGCCTACTTAAGACAAGTCAGCTCTATGTAACTGCTTGTTGTGGGCACAGTGAAATGCATCGTGGTGCTATTATGTAAAGACAGAAGCTGGCAGATTTCTATTTGTGTGTAGAAATGTGCCAAAATAATCAGCATTGATGCAGATTTTTTAATCTGTCCAGTCTGCTACATAACTTCTGCTTTCTATCCACTTAGCAAGGACTGCCTGCCTTTAGTATACAGTTATAGTCTCCCTCCACTCTTACCCGCTATTGTTGAGCTGACCTGCTTCACTTGTGCATTATGATGTCCTTCCTGTTCTCTTTATTAGATTCTGGCTTACGTCTGCTTTTGGCTGCTCTACAATAGCTGCTTTTATCTCGCCAGCGAACGTTCGTACATGGCCCGCTGGGGCTCCCAAGATCTTGCCTCATTACATTTCCCCTTCTGTTGCTCCACTTTTGCTCTTGAAGTTAAAATAGAAAAAAAAGTAAAGATAGTGTGGAGGGAAAGAGGCATTCCAGCTAGGAGGGAATTGGGAAATGCTGCTACTTACAAAAGTAACTTGGACGACAGTGACAATAATACATATCAATATTTCCTATTTTATTAGATACACATAGAAACCTGTGATGCAAATGTAGATAAGTTTATACAAAACACAGATTTATTCTGGAGATGTTGTGCTGAGGTTGTATAGGCAATAATATAAGGTAATTTTGATTATGTTTATATAAAAAATAAGTGACTGTCAATCAGCGTTTGTGGAATATGTCCATTTTGGTCAAAATCCCAGCAGAATGGATGTACTCAGTGGCTTTTGCAGTAACATCCTGGCAGGACATCAAATCTGCAAATCTGCGGATCCTATAGAACAATAATCATTGTGTTTTATGCTGTCATAATTATGATGGTACATTACAATCTACCATTAATCAATAATGATCAATAATGCCAAAAATGTGTTTTATGCTTGCCTGGCTACTGGTCTGGTGTGTATTATTTTAAAATAAATAGTATCAGTACAGTAAAAATAATTACCAGAACTTTGCATAAATGTTATATGACCAAAACATCAGACATTTACATTTACATACTTTAATGTAAAAACTTTTGTATGTTGCTATTTATAAGTACCAAGGAAAAGCATGGACACCAATTTTACTTTTATTCTGCACTGCAATTAAGGCAATCATTTTTCTACTCTTAAATACTTTTGCTATCCTCCCACTTCTTTAACTTATGTGCACTAATCTGTTGCAATAGATATTTTCAATTCCCAAAAACACAGTTGAAACATGCCCCTGTGATATTATGGTGTTAAATTAGAACAGGAATATTCCACCCCCATTGTCATCATCAGAAACTAGCAATAAACAATAAACCCAGCCTACGTGCATACAATTTCCCTCTAATTCTCTCTGTGGGCCAATTTATCAGATGTTAAGCCAACTCCCACTGAATTAGCTAAACCTAATAGTGTTTGTAACATCAAAGCTTGTAATTGTCTAAAGCCAACTTTAGGGATTTATGGAGGTTACATTTATTTTCAAAGTGTGTTTGTGTTTTTTATTATGGTGTCTCTTGCTGTGTCACTCTGGTTTAATTCGAAACACAGTCATTTCAGGATCCATCTGGACAGATGCTGCTGGCCTTATTTCCCCACCATTAGAATGCAGAATCCTCCCCTGGGTTTTTGTAAAAATTACTTTTATAATGAAGCCAAAAAAATCAGAAACTGCTTTAATTGTAGTCCATCTGTTTAGGCAATAATACAGATTCATTTAGTCCCAGAAGAAAAAGAGTTTTTATTTAAACACAGCAAAAGAGAATTAGCAGTAACAAATTATTTTTTCCACAGACTTAGGCTCCAGGGTTTACTGTATGGACAGCAAGCAAAACACTTTGGTGTTAAACAATACAAAATGAGTCAGATTTCTTTTAGGAGTAATGTCTTTGGAGAATTCAGTTTAACATATTTTACTGTGCCTGACAAACTGAAGATGAGCTCTGATGGAATGGGAATGCGTGTATGTGGTTGTTTGTGGGTGTAAGTGTGGTGTCCTGCCCTTAGAGAGATAATGAGAAGTCTCCCATCATTTTTTCCATTACCCCTAGAATAAAGGAGAAAATGAAATATTTGCCACATCTTGACAATGTGCCCCTTTGCAGACTTTACCATAAGGTACTGATGTTGTGTTCAGGGACTACAGTACTTAACTACATTTTATTGTTATTTTTTTAAAACTAGTATAAGTTTGTTGGTTAATAATTTTTGGTTTGGGACGTTATCCTGAATCATGAAGAGCAATCCATATGTCATATTAAAACCTGAGGGATGCTTTTGTTAATAACCCACTGAGATACATGAAGCATGTCCAGACAGAATAAGGGTTGGATAAATGATGTGCCGGAAGCTAAACATAAATTTCTGAATTGAGTTTTATTTAGGCTGACTGTTGGAATTGCAAACAAAATCATTAAGAGGACTTTTTAGTCACCAACTCTTGTACTCTCTCTCCTGTATTGATGAGCCTTTTCCTTCTTAACTCACTGCACTGACACACAAACACTAAACACAGACCATCCACAGATTAGATCCATTACCTCAGCTGCTTTCCTGGCTCCGCCGCTAATTCACTAATCAGAGTTTGATTGCAGCTTTGCAGTTACATCACTCCACTGCTAGCTTCAGGTAAATATTCTCACCTAAAATCTCCTCATTGCAAATGGAAGCTGCAAGTGTGTTGCTGCACAGACATTTATTTTAGTGGCGAGGCAGCAGTTCAATAAGAGACGATCTCAGAAAAGACATCTGTCAATCCTACCCTTCATGAAAATAAACCAGAAATTTATGCACCTTATATATTAACCACAGACTTATATATTAACCACAGACACAGATGTACCACCTCTCACAGATGTACACTCACATAGACATTAGAGCTTTTTTGGGGTGGTTTATTGCGTTGTTGCATTCCAAACCAATATGCCAACCTTTAATACTAACATATTACAGGCATTTATTACTTATTTGACCTTTGAAATAATTTAACTAATGCCTATTTTAACCATGCCTATTTTAATAGAATTACAAAATTTGTTCAGGGTAATACATATACAATTGCTGTTTGTTCATCACACATAATTAAGCAGTTGTGACCTAAAAAAAAATAGGAATGAGGCTCTGGAGACTATACCAGCACATATACGGTACCCTAGACAATTTCTTATTGCATTGCAAGGAAAACCACATTCATGATCACATATAAGTTATTTAATCTTTTGATTTTGCTTATTTGCATATTTTAAAAATTAAATAGGAAAGCCTCTGGATGAGACGAGAAATGACCTTTTCTGCTTTGTCCAGAAATCACACCCAGGGCCTTGATGGTCCCGACTGGATTGAGATCACTGCACCATTTTATCTATTCTTTATTACTTTAAAATAAGAAATAAGTATGAAGGATGTTAAAAAGAAGAAAATATACAGTGGGTTGCAAAAGTATTCATACCCCTTGAACTTTTCCATATTTTGTCACATTACAACCACAAACATAAATATATTTCACTGGAATTTAATGTGAAAGACCAACACAAAGTGGTATACAATTGTGAAGTGGAAGCAAAATTATACATGAATCAACATTTTTTTTACAAATAAAAAACTGAAAAGTGCGACGTGCAAAAGTATTCAGCCCCCCTGAGTCAATACTTTGTGGAGCAATTTGTGTTTGCTGCAATTACAGCTGCAAGTCTTTTAGGGTATGTCTCCACCAGCTTTGCACATCTAGTGACTGAAATTCTTGCCCACTCAAGCTCAGTCAGATTGGATGGAGAGCGTTTGTGAACAGCAGTTTTGAGATCTTGCCACAAATTCTCAATTGGGTTTAGGTCTGGACTTTGACTGGGCCATTCTAACACATGAATATTCTTTTTTTTAAACCACTCCATTGTAGCTCTGGCTTTATGTTTAGGGTCGTTGTCCTGCTGGAAGGTGAACCTCAGCCCCAGTCTCAAATCTTTTGCTGACTCCAACAGGTTTTCTTCCAAGATTGCCCTGTATTTGGCTCCATCCATCTTCCCATCAACTTTGACCAACTTCCCGGTCCCTGCTGAAGAGAAGCACCCCCAGAGCATGATGCTGCCACCACCATATTTGACAGTGGGGATGGTGTTTTCAGAGTGATGTGCAGTGTTATTTCTCCGCCACACATAGCGTTTTGCATTGTGGCCAAAAAGTTCAATTTTGGTCTCGTCTGACCAAAGCACCTTCTTCCACATGTTTGCTGTGTCCTCAACAAACTGCAAACGGGACTTCTTATGGTTTTCTTTTAACAATGGCTTTCTCCTTGCCACTCTTCCATAAAGACCACATTTGTGTAGTGCACGACTAATTGTTGTCCTGTGGACAGTTTCCCCCACCTGAGCTGTGGCTCTCTGCATTTCATCCAGAGTCACCATTCTTGGCTGCCTCTCTGATCAGTGATCTCCTTGTTCGGCCTGTAAGTTTAGGTGGACGGCCTTGTCTTGGCAGGTTTACTGTGGTGCCATACGCTTTCCATTTCCGGATGATGGATTGAACAGTGCTCCGTGAGATGTTCAAAGCTTTGGAAATCTTTTTATAACCTAAGCCTGCTTTAAACTTCTCCAAAACCATATTCCTAACCTGTCTGGTGTGTTCTTTGGACTTCATGATGCTGTTTGCTCCCCAATATTCTCTTAACCAACATCTGAGGCCGTCACGGAGCAGCTGTATTTGTACTGAGATTAGATTACACACAGGAGGACCCTTTTGAGTCATTAGCACTCATCAGGCAACTTCTGAATGCATTTGGTTGCACTCAGGGAAAAGGGGGCTGAATACTTTTGCACGTCGCACTTTTCAGTTTTTTATTTGTAAAAAAAAATGTTGATTCATGTATAATTTTCCTTCCACTTCACAATTGTATACCACATTGTGTTGGTCTTTCACATTAAATTCCAGTGAAATATATTTATGTTTGTGGTTGTAATGTGACAAAATATGGAAAAGTTCAAGGGGTATGAATACTTTTGCAACCCACTGTAAATAAGTTTTCTTGTCTGAGATAACTTCTAAGAGAACATTGTGTATTTAATTGCCAAAATAGACAAACGCCTGGGTAATGAATGGTGTCAGTTCAGTTAAGAAATGCTAATAAATAAGAGGTATTTGATATAAAGTGCCTGCTGGTGGGCTGGATCTTGTCCATTTTGGCAGCAAAGGAAAGCTATATTAAATGCAAGCACAGAGTGAGATAACAGAACTTGGGTAAGTTGAAGACCAGGTGAAGTGCTGCATTATAAATCATTTAAAGGGGTTTGATGGACTTCATTCAAAAGGTCTATCAGGAAAAAGTTGCAGTAGTCAATTTTAGATATGACAGCAGACTGGACAAGCAGCTGAGCGGCCTTAGTGAAAAGAATGGGTCAAACCTTCCTGATCTTAAAGAGGAGAAATTTGCATACCATATACATAATATTTGGTAGTTGTGGGTTCTGATGTAGAGGGTAGTCTGAGTATTTTTTTATCTAAATTATGCAATATATATATATATATATATATAAAACATATATAAATCCAAATATCTGTACATAAAAAAATGGCACATATGATATATTTCCAATAAAACATTAACAATAAAAAAATGACAAATTGTTCATAATAATCTTATTTTATTATTATAGTGGGCGGCACAGTGGCTTAGTGGTTAGCATGTTGGCCTCTCAGCCCTAGGGATTCCCGGTTCGAATCCCCATCTGGGTGGAGTTTCCATGTTCTCCCCGTGTCCGCATGGGTTTTCTCCGGGTTCTCCGGTTTCCTCCCACAGTCCAAAAACATGGATCAAGTCAATTGAGTTCTCCAAATTGCCCCATTTAGAGTGTGTTTGTGTGCGTGTCTGTGTGTGTGAGTTTGCGCCCAGCGATGGATTGGCGCCCTGTCCTGGATGTGTCTGCCCAGCACCCGAAACTTTCTCCCCTGGATGGGCTTGGGATACCCCCAATATTGGATAAAGCGGAAGATAATGAATGAATGAATTATTATAGTCTAAAAGCAATTGCTTTTTTTTTGTGGTGTTCTGTAACAAGGTGGCATGGAAGTTGGTTTCCAGGAACAACATGTCTAACATGTGGCAGAACACGACATAAGGCCAAATTAACCAAAAAATTTAAATAAGTATAATAAAAGCAATTTAAATATATAAAAGGATGTGTTATTTCTGCTACCAAAACACAAATGATACCTACATATAAAACAATACATTAGTTTACATGCTGTGCTGTGGTTTTTAACATAAGAGAGTACATTCTCTTATACTGTAAATAAATAAAATGAATCAGATGAATTGAATAAAAGATAAAGATGAATAAATGAAGAGACACCTACAAGAACAGACATGGTTGGATGGGCACTGGCTGTGCTGACATGGGCTGTCTAGCATAGCCACTAGCATTGACTGCAAGGAATAGATCTCCTGACCAAAAAAGTCTTATAATGCAAACCTATGTAACTTACTACTTACAGAAAACCTTGTAGTAAGTTCTGTAACTTACTTACAACGATCCACAGAACTGAAACCACCCATGAACCCAGCCAGCAGTAGGGACTGTGGTGTGTATGGTGATGGCCAAGCATTAAACTGACAAAGAAAACAGCTTAAATATGCTCAGCACATGATCATGATGCATCTGGCATCAGGTGCATCATGTTACCTGTGCCCTTAAAAAGGATTTGTAGAAAAATGACAATCAAATATGTTCCCTAACATACTAACATTTTACTTATTAAAATATTATTTGCTTTAGACTGTATAAAATATCACTTTGGTATTAACTAAATGTTTCTTTTTCTCTTTATTCAAGTTTTAGAAAAGAAACACGAATACAACCTAGATTTAACAATTTACTACATTATATGAAATATATCAGCTGGCAGAGAATTACAATCTAAACATAACCCTGAATAAGAGAGTTTTATTCATTTTGCCCTCATTTTTCTTTTTTCCATCTGGCAACAAGAACAACCCTGCATGACTGGTGAAACCACATGCCTTGTCCATATATTATTGCAATTAGAAAGACAAGGCTAGCTCAGGGGGGAAAATAGAACATGGTATTAGTGCAGGAATCAATGCAGGATACCTATTCTTTACTTTTTAGCACATAATGGCTCTCATTGCCACATTATTTGCTAATGGTATTCAATGAGTTTAACCCATAGCTTTATGTCTGGGATGGTATTGATTATGGCTTACCTCTGTCTCCAGCCTTTATTCTAGAATGTAAGTCAGGCAAGGCATAACAGATGCCTTAAGAAGTTGGGAGTCACATGCCGTGACTAAAGCTTTAATTTGCAGCTTATGGAAACATTATTCCTTCACTCTGTAATGGATATTGTCAAGAATCAGACCTCCCCCTAAAAAGCTTAGATGGATGAAAAAGACTCTGATGCTTTCAAGAAATGTTGTCTGAATTTAAGATACTGTAGGTTCCCATAAATATCCTACTTTGTCCTTGTTCTGTCACTCATTATGATGGAAATTGAGATCAGTGCTACATTTTGATGAGCACAGTTCCAGCGGGAAAATGTCTTACAATTAAAAAAAAGGAAATAAGAGACCTTACCTTCCGTATAAGCCAGTCAAATGTTCTGCCATAATTATTATGAGCACTGCAGTGTAAGGATAACGTTGCTCTACTATGTTCCACTATAAAACTTTATATTCTGACCTATGCAATGCTATGTTTTACACATTCTATTTTGCTAAATAAATTGATAGCAATTAATAAAATAATTTATGACAATCAAAAATCTTATGATTCCTGATTTTTCTAATATATATTAGGAAATATTTTTCTAAGCTTTTAACCTTCACATGGTGTAATATACCTTACTGTTATCATAACTTAAAACTGTGTTCAGAAAGCTAAATAATAAACACTATGGGAGGTTGTTGTAATAGTGTTGTCATTTGACTTCTTTTCATCTCAGGTGTTTTCATTTCTTTTTTTTTACCATACCAAGCTGCATCAGTACAATGTAAAAAAACATCATCATTCACCCACATCAGGGGGCAGGTCAACACATAATTTTAAATTCAATTTAATCAGTCTCTCAAATGAAATAAAGGACACCATGGTAAACATTTATTACACATATTCAAATGTGTTGAATATAATGCAATAAAAATATACATAAATGATAAAACATGCTTATATAAACAACCTTAATAAAAATTAATAGATTCAAACTTCAAATGCAAAGAGGTAGTTAAAACGTTTTGAAAAATCTATCAAAAGAAAAAAAAAATCAATCTTATTATTGTTTGGCTGCATGCTTGCTGTGTATGCACTTCATCTTGATGTAAATGCTTGGTGACATGTTTCAAAATGAATTCCAAATTAAAATGGCTTCCAAACCAAGTCTGGTCAATTGAACACATGTAATCACTGACCATTGGACAGTAATATTAATCAGAACGGTATTAATCAGAATGATGCAACGAAGTTTCATGTTTCTATTTTCATTTAAAAAAAATAATAACACATGAATGCTTGTCAGACTCGCTCGTCTTACCTGGAAGTCGGCTGCGCGGAGTAAATGCGCAACGCCGTTAAAGCGCAACGCCGTTAAAGCGCAACGCCATTAAAGCGCCTGAAAGCATTAACAGGGAACGGCTGCGCAGAGCAATGCGCAATGCCGAAACGCCTGTAAACGCTAACACGGACAGCCTGCACGGAGTAATGCGCAGCGCCGAACCGTCTTAAAGCACGGGAGAGAGTTAGGAGACACCAGGACATAAAACAAACGGGGCTTTTATTAATTAAAAAGGTGTAGGGACACCAACACGGAGGGGTAACAAACAAACAAGACGACATGGGAAAAAGTAAAGACGTGCATGGGGGAAGGGGAACACGGAACCTAAATACACAAACACACAATCACGTGCACAAAAACAAACCAATCACCCAACGGAGACAATGAGTACTCATATGAGGGACAGGTGACATAGGCACTCGTAACAATGCTGAACAAATACAGTATTTATTAAGTATTTATTAATGTAGAGGTTATCAAACATTTTATAAAAACTTATTTAAAAAAGTTATTTTACAACTTTAAAATAGAACTGTTCCTTTTAGGAATTTCAGCACATTTTTTCATGAACATCTCCCAGACCATGCTTGTTTTTCATAGGGGTATCAATATTCAAGTTTGTTCGAAAGGAAAGATAAGATAAGATAAAATAAAATAATCCTTTATTGGTCCCACAATGGGGGAAATTCACATTTCTCAGCAGCAGAAGTGATAGTTATTGGAAAGGTTATAGATACATCTAATCTATTACAAGAAGTACTTTAAAAAGAAGAAAAAAAATAGAAATAGAGCTCAGTAAATACAAAATAAAAATAAAAGTAATATAAAATTAAATAAATTATTCTATTTTAAATAAATAATAAATATTAATTAAGGTGTCATGTCTGAACATGAACTTGTTTTTTGCTAGACAAAACTACAGGATTGCAGACATGCATAAATTTGTGCACTCTGACACACAACATATATCTGCTGGTGCAGGGCACCGCTTTTATTGATTTATAGTTTTTTTCACGCTTTCAAATGTATTTTTCATTGGAATTGGGATGGAGACTTAATAGCTGAATGAGATCTTAGTGTCTAGTGAAGGACAAAAGTAAATTTGACAACCTCTAAATTAATCAACATAAGTTCCATTAGAGATCAATTCACAGTAGAAGTTGCATGAAATGATGCTGAATTTCTGCACAATAAATAACCAAATCATATAGCATTGATTTGTCATAGCTGGGAATGTTTTGAATAGCCATACAATTCAATATATAATAAATAATGCAATGTACTTGTGTGAAATATGAGTGAAGGGGATTTATTGTGTAGATTACTTCTATGTTAAGGTGCTATATATATATATATATATATATATATATATATATATATATATATATATATATATATATATATATATATATATATATATACTATATATTTTTGAACGCCTAGAAGAATCTTGCAGGAAGTTCTGACAGGATTTTTTTGTAAAAGTGTGTGATTCAGTGTAAGTGGAACCTTTTTTACCTTTCCAGATATAATTGCTGTTTTGCTCCTTTCTGAAATGTTCCATTTATTAACAAACATTTCCTCCCACACTCAGTTGAGCTCAGGGTCCATGAGTGCATTTGCCAGCTCTCCATCATTAGTGTGTTTGTTAGTGCCCTAAAAGTGTTCTATTTACTATAGTGTAGTTGTGCTTTATCATTAGCCTCTTCTGTATTCTAACAGCTTCTGTGACAATTATATTACATACACACTGTTACAGTGTATGGCACGATAGAAAACTGTGGGCATTCTGGACTCAACTACATGACACAAGAAAACACATAAGACAAATAGTTCGAATATTTTATTCAAAATAAACGTAATAAAAACAATAAAAACCTAAGGTCACCTACAAATTCTACAAACCACACAGAGCATTAGGCAATACCTCAGATGCACATGATCCCCATAAACCAAGCCATACCTCAGGTGGAACACTACACACTACTACGCAAGTGCAAAGATGTTTAGCTCAGACACCACAAAATAAAAGAATAAAATTAAAGATGTTCTTACTGAATTGGTAATAAAGCAGCATGGACTGCACCTGCTGTATGGCCAGAACAGTCTTGATGAGTGCTGAGCAAACCAAAACAAAAGAACCAGCTTAATAAGCTAAGCCATTAATAAAATGCATGTGGGATGAATGCATTTGATCCAGATGTGATATGTAGCATAATGGCTTTATTGGTTCTTAAAATCATTTTATTTTAAGGTGTAATAACTTGACATGTGGGCGGCTTTGCGACTAGCACTTCTGCCTCTCATTGCTGAAGATCCAGGTTCAAATCCTAATCTGGGTGGAGTTTTCATGTTCTCCCCATGTCCAGGTGGGTTTTCTCTGGTTTCCTCCCACAGTCCAATAACATGAATTTAATTTAAATTGGCTGCTATAAATTACAAAATTTAAAATGACCCAATATAGTGTATGTGTGCATCTGAGTGAGTGCAAGTCCAGCCTTGTCCTAGGTGTATTTGCCCAGTACCAACATGTTCAACCATAGATGGACATGGGTAACCCCCTCTGACCCTAGTAGAGGATTAAGCAGAAGATATAGAGATGAGAGATGAAATGAATATGACAAATGTATCCATGTAAATTATAATATATGTAAGAAATAAATCTAGATACTTCATATGCATATGTATTTTTTGTAAACCTAAATTTGTATTTCTTACTCTTAGCATAAAATACTATTAATAAGTTCCTAATCTCATACCTACCCACTTTAAGTTTTTAATTGGAATTGCATTGAAATTACTTTATTAATCAAATTAGAGACATAAACAAATGAAAGTACTTGTTTTATTAGAATTTACTATTAACATACTCAAATTAGGCATGCAGCTCGAGTGCTTTTTATTTTTCACACACACACAGACACACACACACACACACACACACACACACATTTTTCTTTTCTCTCTCTGTGTCTCTAGCCTTCATCTGTTCTTCTGTTTATGCCTATCCCTTACTGCCAATTATTAAACAGATTATTTATTAAATACTTCCAGGAGGAGATGCTTACCATTCACATACTGGTTATGTCTTTGCTGCTATTTACACATACTGACCACTTCATGAACTACAGCCTCTTTTTTCTATACCTATGGTACATTTTATCAGCATATGATTGGAGTTTGTATTTTTATAATTATAGGCTGTAGCCCATATGTTTATTTGACATTCGACATTCTTTGTTAGCCCCTTTACTCTGTATTCTAATGGTGAATAGGACCACCACAAAACAAGTATTAGTTGGGTGATGGATGATTCTCAGCACTACAGTGACATTTACATGGTGGTGGTGTCCTGGTGTATGTTGTGCAGGAATGATTCGATCAGACACAGCATGCTACTGGATTTTATAAAGAAATGTTTACTTAATGTGCCACTCTTTCCAGTTTTAAAAGACCCAAGTAGTGTCACTGCAATGCTAAGCATGATTAATTATCCATATAATGCCTGTCCAGTGGGGTTCTTGACAATTAGAGCAACATAATAAACAGAAAAAATGTAACTAATTTGAAATGAGTCTCAAAAGTTTACATTTGCATTGTATGACCAACTAAAAATTGTTTAAAACAGCATAAATAACCCTGCTGTTGTCAATAGTTCTGTATTTAAAAGCATAATTTTTTACATAATTGCTGTTAACCTTGTGATTTATACTTAAAAAGGATTATATCCTTAAAATCCTTGTCAATGCAATATAATTTTACTATACTTTTATATGACATCTAGATGTTATCCACTCAATACTGTAGCATCTAATATACTCAATATGTCACAGCACATTTATTGGGATATATTTAAAGCTTTTTTAATGCAATTCTATCACCCAAAATTGTGCCAGATATGACTGGTGTAAGGGGAGGTCAAACTGGTGCCCAAATGTAATCACAGAACAGTCTTGTGAATATGAAACTCCAGCAGCCAGCAGATTTATTATTCAGCTGTAACCATCTTCCTGTTCTGCTCGGTGCAGTGCTCAGAATCCCGCTCCAAAATCTATTAGTTAAGCCTTTGATGCATTTGAAATTTGCCATGCCTGACTTGAGTTGGAGATGATTCTTTAAAGTTCAGAAATTTTACATTTGCTACCTATTTACCCTTTGGTAAAAGTTAACTTTTTGAAACAGAAAACATTTTTTTTAATGCAATATACACTAGTTGAATAAGCTCTAAAGACCAAACTGGGTGTTGACTTGAATTATTATCTTTAAACTAAAATAGTTGACTAATAAATAAATACATTTATTAATAATCCAATCAATAAATAAAAGAAATGATATCCTTGCATACGTTTCAATCCCAGTTAACATACGTTTCCCCTCAAATATATAAAATTATCACAAATCCTACTGATGTCTAGATATACACTTTATTCATTCATTATCTTCCGCTAACAGGATTATCTAATTATCTAATCTAATAGGATTGTGGGGGGGTTCCCCATACCCATCCAATGGAGTATGTCTCAGGTGGTGAGCAGATACACCAAGGACAGGACGCTATACCAATGTTGGACGCATTCACTAACACATTCTCTTTATGGGGCAATTTAGAGCATTTAATTTGCCTTGAATCTATGTCTGTGGTAGGAAACCCACACAGACATGTGGGAGAACATGGAAACTCCACCCAGATTGGGATTCGAACCTAAATCCCCAGTGCTGAGAGGCAAACATGCTAACCACTAAGCCACCATGCCCCTAGGTATGCACTTTTTTAGATAATTTTTCAAAGACCTTTTAAGAAGGAAACTAATACAGCAAGATGAAAAACATGAGTTTATTAATGTAGCCTCTAGGGTGTAACCAAAATAATGCAGACTAATCCTCTGGAGCACCCAGCACGCTCTTTAAATGAGAGGCATGGGCAGCACACACTGAAACGCGTGTGTGTCACATCCACAACGTCCGTGAACCTTAAATTACAGATGCGTTGGCTTCAATTTGCGCTGCATAGAAAATATCAAGTGAAAGACAGATAAATAGTAGTATAGTAGTAAATAAAGAGAAGTAACGAGTTAGATCCAAAATCAGAGCATAACACGTGTGGCTTAAATAAAGGGAGTGGGCATGATGAAAGCATACTAGAACTCGGGTGACGTGGAACATAAATGCATTGCTATGGTACTAATTACAGCTATTAAAGTCAAAGTCAGCATTATTGTCAGAACTGAACATGTACATGACATGCACAGTAATGAAATTTCCTCAGACCCATGGTAAGGAAGTAGACATTAACATTTCCACACATTAAATAAACATTAGTTACACATAAGTTGTGAAAGAGTTGTTAAGTTGTTTTGAGAATCAGAGTAAACTGACATATTAAGAGTAAAGTGTCTTATGCCATGATTGAGATCAGTGCTTATTAAGTTGTGCAAATAAAAGCAGTGCAAATATATATAGTGGTGCAAAATGACTGATCACATGGATTCGTTGGTAATGAGTGCAGGTCCAGTTCTTTATGTTGCAAAGTTCAGTGATGATTTTGTGTTTTATGTGTTTATATAGAATGAATGGCCCTGAGTTATGTGTTAAGCAGGTATGACAGGGAGGGGAGGCAGAGCAGGGAGCGTATTGAGTGTCCTAATTACCTAATATAAGCTTCACATTTGTCCATACGGTGTTGAAATGATATTTTGTCAGTTTATACTTCTTTTTTAGGACATGTACACAGACAAGAGGTAGGTGGATGGAGATCATAAGAGTTTAGTGAAAAGATATACAAGACAGGTGAGGCGAATAGCTAGCACAGTTTACACTTTCAGTGGCTACAGGATATTCACAAGCATCCTGAGCTTTTAGCGGAAACTACATCACGACACAGACATGCCCATTTGATCCTGATGCATCCTGGCATTGTCATCTTGAAATATGCCTTTGCCATTAGTTAAGAAAAAAAAAATTCATTGATAGAATAACATGGTGGTTTAAAATAGTCAGATGATCTCATTCTTTGGGTACATAATGTTGTTGAGCTCAGGCGTGACCAACTGCAGCAACCTCAGTTCATAGTTAAAATGTGTTGAAATGTTTTAACTTAGTTCACAGTTTAGTGTTAAAATGGCATAAGCCCTTATTAGGAATCACTAGCATGTCACTTCTCCATGGACATCATATAGCAATACATCCTGATAACTGAAAAAATTGTGTAGCCTCAGGCTAACACACACAAAATAATTTAAATATAAAAACATGTTTTATAGCTTGCAACCACCCAGGCATAAAACTACAGCAGTATTTTTACTGTCAGCTGAAAGGACATGAAGTGTCCTGATCTGGTATAATATGCTGATAAAAATATTACACGTTTATGAAAAGGGTTTGTGAATTAGCATACAAAGATAAGAAGGCGACCTTTGCCTGTTTTAACTTTGACTATCTGCCAGTGAACTGGTGGTGCAGGAGGATGCTCAGAAACCGACAGCTTCTCATTACTACCATCCCTTCTTGAGTCTTCCTGTTCCCTTCATTCTGAAAGAAAACTCTGCTGAGAAATAGCACTTTCTCTCCCTAAGGCAAATGCACTAGCTTAGACATTAGTTGGGGCATTGTTAAACCAGGGGGAGAAAAGTTGAAATTCATGGCAGACTTCCTCTACACCTACATTACATTTTTCACCTGCTGTCATTTTGTGAGTCTGCACTGTGTTGAGAACTTTTCTTAAAGCTACTGCCACATAAGTAATATTTTTCGAAATGTTTTTATCAATTATTGTTGATATTTCTGAAGATTTTCTAAATGTTTGGACATCTAAAACACTACCAAAGTTTTTACTGAACAACTTAATCCATCCATCCATTATCTTCTGCTTTATCCTGTACTAGGGTCACGGGGTGGTTCACCTTGCCAATTTAGAATAGAAAGTTTCAGGCTCTGGGCAGATACACTCAGGACAGGGTGCCAATCCATCGCTGGGCACACACACACTGACACATACACACACACACATACACACAAACACACTCTATAGGGGGCAATTTGGAGAATTCAATTGACCTTGATCCATGATTTTGGACTGTGGAATGAAACCGTAGAACCCGGAGGAAACCCACACGGACACAGGGAGAACATGGAAACTCCACCCAGATTGGGATTTAAACTGAGAATCCCTAGCGCTCAGCGGGACGAACGTGCTAACCACTAAGCCACTGTGCCGCCCTGAACAACGTAATTGTATTTGGTAAATGAAATTTAAAAAATGGATGTGAGCAACATGATAAAACACTTCTGACAGAGGAATGGAACACTAAGGTTTACGTTTTTTTGTATACATTTTATCTTGGAACAGAGGATACTCATTTACAGGAGCTTTTTGTGTCCATTTTTGCTTTATAGAAAACAACAGCAGCTTTGTAGTCTGACTTTGCCATTGTCTGATTCACTTTTTCATTTTCAATAGCAAACAGATCTGGACTGTGTTTATGAGATCAATGTAGTAGCACATGCACAATGAGGCATGTCACTTTCTTATGCAATAATTGAAAGTTATGTTAATGACAACTTGATGGCAGCAGATGTCTCTTTTAAAATGAAGCATTGTTGCACCCTCATACTATGCCATTTTGAAAACTTTTGTTAAAATCTGAGTGGTCTCTCATTTTTTCAAAATTCCTCCCCAAAACAAGTTGCAAACTGCAATGTAAATGCATTAGACCATTAAATACGTTTCAACTATTTAGTTAAAATAAACAAATGGCATTTGTATTTTAGTTGATGAATTGTAATATTAATGCTATTAACATATTATCGTTGATGTGATGGTTATTACATTGATTTCACCACTAAATTATGATGCACAGATGGATGGCCAGGCTTCTTTCTGTGTGAAGTTTGCATGTTCAGTGCAAGTGTGTTGAATTGAAGTTAATTGAAGGTACTTGATTACCATTAGGTTAATTGGAGATACTAAATTACCCCTTTGTGTGAATGTTTGTGTGTCTGCCCTGCAATTAACTGGTGATTTTTATGACAATAATTTAGATAATCAGATTAGAAAATAATTAAATTAGTAATATGCTTGTCAGTGATGCTGTAAGCCAAGATGCTGTAATTGCATTCAGTGTTGTCTAGGTTGTTTTGATAAACAATGAATGAAAGTCCAGTACAAAAAAACTGTGGTAACAGGAGATTGTAAGTAGTAAATTGTAGCAATTCAGTAAGTAGTGGAGGAGATGGAAGACAGCAGAATGTGAAAGTGAGTGAGTGCAGAAGTGTAGGCGACATAAAGTACAGACTATTAAGTTAGTGTAGTGCAAGCATTTTGTGTGTGTATGTGCGTTTCAGTACGTGGGGGTAAGAAGTACAGGAGAAAGGGATTAGTGCCATGCTCCTTTTATATTAAAGAGAAAAATAATAATGTATTTACCTTTAAATAAAATAGGTAGTGATGTTAATAATGTGTTATAAAATGACAGTTTTAAGTTGGTATGAAAAAGAAGATCATTAAACTTCATGCATCTTGAATGTTGTGGCACGAGAGATTTAACTTTGTTACTAATTTAACTTTGTTACTAGGTAATCAGGAATTTATAAATATAAAATTAATGTGGCTTGAAAGCTATTTAAGAGGTTTTCTTTTACAGCTCTTAATATCCCCTGTTTCCATTTGTCACTCATTGAGATCTGGAACATGTCTGGTACATACCTTTTGGCCACAGCTGAAGAGAATAAAGACTTGTGTGACAACATTAAACATGCAATGGTAACAGATCCAGACTCTTCTAACACTGCAAACCAACCAAAAGCAGCAGTTCCAGTCACTGACCAAAGATCAAATCTGGTATAAGCTGCAGGTATGCCCACCCCCTCTTCAAATGCCACTGCTGATCCAACCCCCACACTGACAAAGATGGTAATGATAGAAATGTACCTTACACTGGTTCTGAGGTTAACTAAGGCAGGCTGGAAAATCAGTGTGCCATTGTTCTCTGGGAACATATATATATAATGAGTGTGTTGCTGTCTATTTTTACTTACTTGGAAGGCAAATTGCAGAAAGCTCAGAATAAATGACTCAAAATATTTGCAAAATATTTATAAAATAAATGGGTCAAAATATTTGTTTCATGTCAGACATCATCGCAAACATGTATTATTTAAAATGTACTGTGTTTAAATTAAATAATTTTTATGCTGCCTAACATATTACTTTCTTCATTTTTGTTTCAATTCATTGCAAGTCATGGATTTTTTTTTTTTTTCTGTTGTGTTCTATTTTCTTCAAAAGCTAAATTTTTTATTTATCCAGTTCTTCATAGGGCAGAAATACAGAAAAGACTTTTATATTAGTGATAAATGCATATTACTGATTTACCTATAAATATAAATATTTAGGAAACTAAAACGCCTACCAAAACCCATGCAGAAACCAGGAGAACATGCAAACTAAGTTCAATATAGAACTCTAAAGGGGTTAAATCTAGGATCTGCCATTTGTGAAGCAAGAGCACTAACCACCATGTATGTACCCACACTAGGATATTCAAAACATATTTATTGAACAATTCAAGTTGCTGCAAAGAGAGCCACCTCAAAGTATTGAATCCAGATCCAAAGTAGTGTAACATTCACCAACAGAAAAAAGAAAAGTATTATGCCATTTTCAGATTAAACTACACCAGTGCAATACCTTATTTAATCACTTCCAGTCTTTTATAAAATATTCATGTTTTAAATAAGAGCAGTATTCCATACTAGTTGCAGTTTATGTGTCAGAGAATATCAGTGCATGTAGTACTCTGCATTTACTCCTTCCATTATAGCTTTATATATTTTAACCTACACACTGTTAAAATTAATTCAAGCATAAAGTCAAAGCTGAAACTAAAAGATGTATGGAGATAAAAACATCAATATGGCTGAGTTTAAACTCAATACGGCTATATACAATATATGTAAAAATATATATATACAAAAGTATTGGGAACCCTATGCATTAAACATGCAGCAACTATTATGACACCCCATTCGTAACTGATTACCCAGGCGATTCTCTTCTGGAAAGGAAAATTTGGCTATAGGACTTTTATTTATAGTATATAGTCCCATGGTTCTCTCCACCCATGGCATGAGATTTTACAGCTTAATACGCCTGCATACATTCATCAGGAGAAGCCATGTTGAGCGTGTTAATTACTGCTAATCAAAGTTGATCGCTGTGTTATTGTCATATTTCAGATTTGATGCCCATCCAAGAAATGTTATTCAAAATTAGAAATGATGTTCTCATTTGTTCTCATTTGTAAGTCACTTTGGATAAAAGTGTCTGCTAAATGACTAAATATAAATGTAGAAATTCTGGTCTTTTTCTAGTTGACTGAGCCATAAACCGGATTGTTGATACCAGAAATGCCAGTAACATATTAGTAGCCCAATTTTTTATTAGGGTTGTGCAGAGATGCCGGCAGTATTTTCTGATTGTTGTTCTGCTGCTTTAAAGCACTGCAAAAAGGCTGTCACTTTTCCCACAGCCCATACTTTGAATGACACACCAATCCCACCAATGACATGTCATCACCACAACAAATGGTGCAAATAATTCCCACACTGGCTACACTTGGCCTGGCGAGCTACCAACCTTAACACCTGCCGTCTTTCCTGACTGGTGGTCTTAGTTTTTGTTAATGCATTTACTATGTTTGTTCCCTACATTTTAAGGATCTGTGATTGTGAGGATGTTAGTCAGGTTGGAAACCCTTTTAATAAATTCGGCATGAGGGAAGTGGTGGGCATTGTGCTTAGCAATGCTATAATTTATTCACTTGTCAAACATCTGGGGAGTGCCATTTTGTTTAGGGATGTTTTAGTTTAGCAGACTTGTAGTACAGATTGTGACTAAATGATGCTCAATGCTAATTTAGCCATTTTAAAGTAATTTACAGCAATAATAAGAATGAGTGTTGCCACAGCCCTGAGGGTGACTGATTGAATAAAGTGTATCATTTGGTCATTTTGACAGGGGAGCACTAGCACTGATTGTGATGTAGAGGCAGATAACGTTGCTTGCACACAGCTATATACTGTCAGGAAGCATGTCTGACATCGACAGCTGATTCACAAATGCAATTTCTTGCATCTCTCTCATGACTCCAGTTTCTTTATTCATATGTTGGTCTGCTGGACTGAGGACAGAATATGAAAAAATGATTTTTTCTTTTATTCAAGTAGATACAGCTCTCTTACCTGAGGATTTCAGTACATAGGGGTAACTATTTTTTTGTTTAATCAATTATACTTTCAGAAGCACAGGGTTTCCAGGCACAACTGTATATTAGTAAATTTATTGTGGATTTTAGAGCGAATGCAGGTTAGATAGGTAGTTTTTAATACATGAGGGTTGGTGACATTTAATATATTGCATGAATGAGTGTTTTCTCATTTAGATGTGGGTACAACTGCATGGTTTTGAAGACTGCTCAGTTCATGTATACAAATGTATGTGGTGTCTGAAAAAGAGACTGATTCTGTGGTGAAATGGTGCTGTCAAAGATAACATAGAAAAGGCCCTATCTGGTTGTAAAAAAATGACTACTATTGAAAGGGTGTCATTTGCAACACTTGTATGAATCATTATTAAGTACTCTGAAACTTTCAGGAGGATTTATAGATAATTTAAATCTGTGAATGCCAATTAGATAACTTTGAAAAAAAAATTGTCTGGATGGGACTATTTTTTCTAACAAATTTATTTATTAATGAGTGACACGATAATGGCTTGTCAGATTAGCCCAGACAAAATGTCCTGTTATGCTGATGCTGCTATGGACATATGGAAATATAATATTATCATCAGCTTATAGTCAGTTTTCGGTCTTTCACTGTTACATTTTATTCTAGGTGAATAGGAAAATAAAACCCAAGAAAAATATAACTGAACTTTATAAATCTAATAGTTTTGTGCTGACATATCTAGCAACACGCCTTCATGTGATAGTCCATTGAAAATTCAGCTTGCAAAACACATATTTTTGTGTTTTATATTGTTTGTTTGAAACTATTTCATATTCACTAAGTTGATTTCATGCATTAATAGAGCACTGTGATAGGGTGGGGGTGGAGAATAGTGCTTTTGGCACTTAAATACCATAAGACTGTGTTAGTATAATGTATGAGTAAGAAAAAAATCTTTCAGCTCTTCTGTCTTTATGCTACTGTTCTAATCACCTACACAGACAATTAGAGGAGCTCCATTAATTATCAGCTTTGGTGCAACCAGACAGGCACTTTACAAAAGCCACAGGAATCTTCATCAAAGCCTGAGACCCACAGGAGGGCGAGTTAATGCCACTCTTTGCAGCTTAGAATTTAATGTCTTCCTAATCAAACAGGATCTGTGTTTTTCATCTAAGATATTCAGCGTGCTTAGTAAAAATCATTTTAAGTGTGTGTGTGTATACGTGTGCAAGTGTGTCTGTTTTTTTTTGTGTGTATGTGTGTGTGTGTGTGTGTGTGTGCACACCCCTGTATTGCAAGACAGAAGTAGCTTACATTTTTAATTAAGTAGCTTTTTTTGTCGATTTGTGTGTAAAGATTTTTTTTAATGAATGTAACATTAAATTTAAAAAATGTTATTACTTTGCATTTAGGTTTAACCTTTTATGTACCTTTACCTAGAATTTTTCAATTCACTTTCTGTTTTAAAGTTATAATGTATAGCAAAACATTGTTCCTGATTACTGAGAATTATTTATTTATAGTATCTATCCATCCATCCATTATCTTCCGCTGAATCCTCTACTAGGGTCGCGGGGGAGTTCCCCATGTCCATCCAGGGGAGAATGTTTCGGGCCCTGGGCACTCAGGACAGGGCGCCAATCCATCGCTGGGCACACACACACACACACAAACACACAAACACACTCTATATGGGGCAATTTGGAGAATTCAATTGACGTTGATTCATGTTTTTGGACTGTGGGAGGAAACCAGAGAACCTGGAGGAAAAAGTACAGAAAAAGATTGGTTTTGTTTCCTGTGTGGTTATACTTTTTTGAATTTTTTACTTTACATTTATGGCTTAACCATGGATGGAATTTATTCAATTAACTTAATTAAGTTTGCATTCGCTTTTTATTTGCATTATCTATTTTTATTTATTGTTTTTTATGAAATCTTTGAATAATTGCAGTTTAAATCAAATATCTTATAAATAAATTGTTCTTGCCTTACAATTTGTATGAAAATTCATAGGACTGGAAAACTAGTGTCTGTAGAAATAATATGTAAATGATTATATATTGTTTTTATAATAGAACAAAACTGTGTATATTAATAATGTAATGCTTCATTTAAAGATTTACCATTTTATTATGGGATAATGATTCAAGAAGGAGACAATATATTTTTGCCATTTTGTAGGCATCACTTAGCAAAGCACCATGTAAAATGGCATAAGACTAATACCAGAGAAAATGGTTAGTAAGGGGTCAATACTGAAGGTTCCTCACAATGGCAAATGCATTTTTTTCTTTAGTACTTTAGGTATCAGAGGGGAGAAATCAATGTAGGCAGTAACATTGAGGCTGTTACAGGGTGTTAATGAGGCCTGAAATGTCTTCACGAGTTTGATGTAGAGCAGAAGGTGGTGATGAGTGACCTTAAAGCTTCTGATTAAATTATATTGCCACAGGGTCAATATCATGGGCTATGTGTTTTTGCTACTTTTCTGGCTCAGTTGGTATATTACACTGATGCAGAAGAATGATAGTCTTATCATCAACCTTCAACCTTGAGCATTAAACTTTAACCTTAAAAAGGGAATTATTGTAGAGGACAACTGTCTGCAAGCTCATGCAGACACACCTTTTTAATTGTGTTTGGTAATGCCAGAAAAGAGTTCAGATAAAATTTTTATCTAAAGACACAAGCAAAAACATGACCAATATTAGCAAGTGCAAAAAGAGACTAGTGAATCTATGTTTACAAGTGGAACAGTGACCAGTGCATGCTATAAAGTGATAATATTTAACTTATTTGTAAAATTTTACCAGAGATCTATATTAAATGTTTATTAACAATTAAATTATTTTCCTCAATATGTTCTGAAATTAATCTATTAAAACTAGACTTTCTATACCCATTCTACATGACATCCTTATTAAAAGACACTTGGTTTAAAATGTCTATGTAGGCAGAACTGACATAAAAAACATTTATTCTACATTCTAGAATACATTTAAAAAAGAATTGGACCACTTTCTCAATCACTAAATACAGGTCCTATTGCCACGTGTGTAAAATCAGGCACCCATGCATATACAACAATCGCATGCTTCTAACTTTGTGGGAACAGATTAGGTAAAACTCTTTGCTGTTTCAACATTATTATGCACCAATGCACGAAGCAGGGTCCATAAAGGCATGGTTGGCTGAGTTTGGTGTGGAAATCATCAGTTTGACAAGTCCCTTTTTCCCAACTAACAGCTTTGGGATGTACTAAAAAGAAAACTGTGATATAACTTGTCCAACATCAGAACCTGACCTTAAACATTCTATTCTGGGTGAATGGGGAAAAATTTCCACAGACACATATTAAAATATTGTAGAAATATTGATAGAACTCAGAATAGGATGTCCGATAGGTGTAATGTATATCCCAATACTTTTTTACATATAATATGCTTACTAATAATACTGCCTATTAGTATAACTATGGATCAAAGGATATTAGTAACTATGTGCTTTCAAAAGCAGTAATGTGAGATTATAAATAAAAGGTTACTACAATTTATGAAAAATTTAAGTATTTTAAGCATTTTAAATGACAAGGCATTAATGCTTATGTGAAGCTAAAACTTCTTTGTTGATTGTTGTAAAAATGCTTTGAGTACAGTTGAACTTTTACAAAATGCTGTCCTAAAAATAAAATAAAATTATAAAAATAATAAATCCATTACTTTTCTATTTAATTTTACACACACACACACACACACACACACACACACACACATATATATATATATATATATATATATATATATATATATATATATATATATATATATATATATATATATATATGTGTGTCTTTTACTTTGAAAGATCTTTTTGGAAGAAATTATAATTAATTTATTAGTTTTTTGTTTTTTTTCCATTTTTTTGCAGCTCTGAGGGATAACCGAATTGATCTGGTGCGAGCTTCATGGCAGGAACTTACCATCAGTATCCGTGAAGTAACACTGGGAGACGAAGGGCTTTACACTTGTTCGCTTTTCACCATGCCGGTCAAAACAGCCAAAGCCTACCTGACTGTACTGGGTATGTAACAACAAACATTGGTTTAAACCTATATAACATTATTTAAAGAATGTAAACTATAAAGAATATAAACTGTGGCTTATATGCACAATTATATTTATGTACACCTGTCTAAAAAAAGTAAAGCCAAAGCAAAGATTTAAACATATTTAGAGTTGAAATCTCTATATTATAAGTGTCAGGCTTAGGTCAAGAACAATATGTTTTTGTTGAGTGTTTGTTGATACAGATACTGGGAAAGCCAAAGGCTTTTGTTTGAAACTATTTCCATATGCGACAGGGAATTCTCATCTTTCACACCTTAGGGTAGAGCAATATTGCTTTATTGTGGTACAAATTTTAGTCCATTTTAATGAGTTCAGGAATCCATGAAAGGCTTGACAGAAACCAATATCGCTCTAGCAGTTCCAAGTAAAATTAGTCTCTTTCTTGAAGAGATTGATAGATAATTAGATTTTTACCTCATAAAGATGTGAGGGCATTATGAATTTAACACTGTAAGAAATCTTGCTTTAATAAGTCAAGTTTGCTATTGCAAACAACTGTCAAAGATTTAATTATTCTATTATTTATTTTACTTGTCAATCAAAGAAGCCAAATAATTGCTTAATATTGGTTAAAACAGCTTGGTGTGTCATAACAGATAACTGTATTCTTTGTTTGCATGTGTGTGTGTGTGTGTGTGTGTGTGTGTGTGGTTAGAAACTCCATGCAACATTATAAATCACTCATTGTTAATCATAGTATAATTATTTCACCCATCAAATTTTATGATGTGGAATAGTGTTTAATTTATTACAGCAACCCTCAGTAGTTTTCTATTTCATTCAGTCTAACTTCTAAAAACATTTCAAACAGTGATATCTTCAGGCACATATGACTAGTTGGGCTAAACTTTTACATAATTAAATATTAACCTCTATCTCTTATTGTTAAGACATAATGTCCTAGATGGCATAATAATTTTGAGTAAAACACTAACTTGTATGTTCATCCTAAGGCAGAGCACTTTTTTATCCTCTATTAGGGTCGCGGTGGGGTTCCCCATGCCCATCCAGGGGAGAACGTCTCGGGCGCTGGGCAGATAGACCCAGGACGGGGCGCCAATCCATCGCTGGGCACACACTCACTCACACAGACACACTCTATATGGGGCAATTTGGAGAACTCAATTGACTTGTTCCATGTTTTTGGACTGTGGGAGGAAACCGGAGAACCCGGAGGAAACCCACGCAGACACGGGGAGAACATGGAAACTCCACCCAGATAGGGATTTGAACCGGGAATCCCTAGCGCTGAGAGGCGAACGTGCTAGCTATGTTAGCATGATGTTTATAATTTATATTCTGTTTTTGTTGGGTAAGATTTATTGCAGAATAAATTTAATGCATGTAATACATTTTCTTTGCTTTCAATTTATTTCAATTTATCATTAATACTGTACAATGTAAGTGTGATGAATCCAATTTTTTTCTAAAATGTGTCTTTTAAAGGGTCTTAAATATCAATCCACCTCTTGATCCCATATTACAAATGCTATTAAAATTTTAAACTTAATTTGTCCAAACAACTACACTTAATAATTAATATATGTCATAAATAATTCATTCATTATCTTCCGCTTTATCCTATTTTAGTGTCGTGGTGGGGTTCCCCATGCCCATCCAGGGGAGAACGTTTCGGGCGCACAATCACTCACACAGACACGCACGCATACACACTCTATATGGGGCAATTTGGAGAACTCAATTGACTTGTTCCATGTTTTTGGACTGTGGGAGGAAACTTACGCAGACACGGGGAGAACATGGAAACTCCACCCAGATGGGGATTCGAAACGGGAATCCCTAGCGCTGAGAGGCGAACGTGCTTACGGTGGCTTAGTGGTTAGCACGTTCGCCTCTCAGCACTAGGGATTCCCAGTTCGAATCCCCATCTGGGTGGAGTTTTCATGTTCTCCCTGTGTCCGTGTGGGTTTCATTTGGGTTCTCCGGTTTCCTCCCACTGTCCAAAAAGCATGGATCAAGTCATTTGAGTTCTCCAAATTGCCCCATGTAGAGTATGTTTGTGTGAGTGAGTGTGCGTCCAGCGATAGGTTGGTGCCCTGTCTTGGGTGTGTCTGCACGTTCTCCCCTGGATGGGCATGGGGAACCCCACCGTGACCCTAATAGAGGATAAAGCGGAAGATAATGAATGAATGAACGAATATTTCAGTTTTTTTTTTATTTTAAAAGTATTGAATCCATAGTCACTTCACAATAATCTAAAAAAGTATTAAAATTACTGTAGTATTTTTTTTCCAGGCCGGTAAGTTGCAATTGCCCTCATATCCAAGAGAAGAGCAGCATGTGCTTTTATACTAAGGCTTTCTTCTTTAGTAGGGGCCACATCCTTATTGTCTTCAAAGCTACATGGTCACAGGGTCATGTTTTTAACAGCTTCTTCTCAGTAACAGGATTTTAAAGTGTTTTCAGGACCTAAAAAATACAGTTTCCATGTGGAGAGAAGCTTAAAATATCTATATTCAGCATTATCATTTGGAAAATTCATCATCTTATCAAAGACAAATGCTTTATAATCAGGGGCCTTCTTAACTTTATTCTTTGTTTCAGCACATTCTCCTCTGTGTTAATTTCATTGTCAAAGGGCTGTGACAAATTCTTTTTGGCAGAAAATCATTTTTTTGAGGTCATTTTCCCTTAAGAGAGGGCAGAAAGTAAAAGGCTAGTCTCTTAAGTTACAAGAGTAATGGTTTAGTAGGTTAGTGCAAGGTCTTATCCTACCATGTGTTGTGTGCACAATAAATATCCTTTTAGAAATATGTTTTATTTGACTTTTATGCAGCTGTCCCCTATATTGTTTTGTTATTTAGTAAAATAAAATATGAAGCAAAATGTGTCAGTCAGTAAAAAGACACTAAAAGTAAATTTAAACAAACTTACTCCAAAGATTTTATATATATATATATATATATATATATATATATATATATATATATATATATATATATATATATATATATATTATGTGTGTGTGTGTGTGTGTGTGTGTGTATGTATGTGTATATATATATATGTTATGCACTTGTTGTCACACTCGCCTACCTCGGGATAAAGCGGCTGCGCAGAGGAAGCGCAGAGCCGCCGCGCTTTAACGCGCTGAAGGGAGCCAGGCACGCAGGTAGCAGAAAATCATGTTTATTAAAGGTGTAGTGACACCAAAAAGCAAGAGGTACAAACCGACAGGTGACATAAAACAAACAACGAGCACCGAGGACGAGAAACACCGGAAATAAATACAAAAAGACACCCGACCACATGCACAAAACAAACCAATGACAAGAAGGAGTTAATTAACTAAACTAATGACAAATGAACGTTAATTAACTCAACAGAACGAAAGGAAACACAGAACAGGTGACAGGTGCCCTAGGCACCTGTTACATTACCCCCGCCCCTGCGGTCGCGCAACGGGGGGACGCGACCAAGAAAAGAAAAAATAACAGTCCCGGGGCCGGACTTGGAAGGTGCCCTCAGGTGGACACCCTCTGCGGGGGAGGCGTGCCGAACGCCCTCTGCCTGCGAGGTCAGGTGGGCGCCCTCGGCGGATCAGGAGTGGGCCACGCCCTCTGGCTGCGTGGTCCGGTGGACGCCCACGTCGGGCGAGGAGTTGGCCACACCCTCTGGCTGCGTGGTGAGGCGGACGCCCCCTGGCTGCGTGGACCTTGGCGGGCACGCATGCTGGCAGGACCTCGGCGGGCACGCACGCTGGGCCACATGTATCCACATTTACCCCCTCGAGTACCGGCTCCGGTACCGCCCCTTCGCAGCGCGACCCAGACATGGCGCAGTCTGGCGCGGACGCGTCACGTGACTGCCCCACAGCGCACGTATCGCGCTCAGCAGCTGCGCAGCGCGCACGCTGCGTCTTGGCACCGCGCCGGCTCGCTCTGCGTCTGGATCTCGCCACGGGGGGTTTAACAAGCTGGACCGGAGCGTCCGTCCAGAACTCCTCAGAGTTCAGGAGGGTTCGTATGGGCAGAATATGCCCATACAGGTACGACTCGCCCGTCTCATCATCCGAAATCTGAACCAGATTGAGACCTTCCTCCGCGCAGAGCGCCTCGTACCCGTACCTCCATAACCACTCATCATCAGAGTCATAATACTCCGACATCACACTGTTAGGGCCGTACTTACGGCTCCGTGACGGCGGGCTGCGCATAGCAGAGGTTACACAGCCCCCGCAAAGAAAAATTTAGAAACCAGCTTACCAGGGCACTGGACTCCCCAAATTGACTGGCTCGTCGTTCTGTCACACTCGTCTACCTCGGGATAAAGCGGCTGCGCATAGGAAGCGCAGAGCCGCTGCGCTTTAACGCACTGAAGGGAGCCAGGCACGCAGGTAGCAGAAAATCATGTTTATTAAAGGTGTAATGACACCAAAAAGCAAGAGGTACAAACCGACGGGTGACATAAAACAAACAACGAGCACCGAGGACGAGAAACACCGGAAATAAATACAAAAAGACAACCGACCACATGCACAAAACAAACCAATGACAAGAAGGGGTTAATTAACTAAACTAATGACAAATGAACGTTAATTAACTCAACAGAACGAAAGGAAACACAGAACAGGTGACAGGTGCCCTAGGCACCTGTTACACTTGTACCTTGTATTTTGTGTTTATTGAATTTTATTTATGTTATGGGGCGGCACGGTGGCTTAGTGGTTAGCACGTTCGCCTCTCAGCGCTCTCAGCCTCTCAGCGCTAGGGATTCCCGGCTCGAATCCCCATCTGGGTGGAGTTTCCATGTTCTCCCTGTGTCCGCGTGGGTTTCCTCCGGGTTCTCCGGTTTCCTCCCACAGTCCAAAAAAAAAAACATGGATCAAGTTAATTGAGTTCTCTATATATAGCCCCATATAGAGTGTGTTTGAGTGTGTGAGTGTGTGCCCAGCGATGGATTGGCGCCCTGTCCTGGGTCTATCTGCCCAGCGCCCGAGACGTTCTCCCCTGGATGGGCATGGGGAACCCCACCGCGACCCTAGTGAAAGATAAAGCGGGAGATAATGAATGAAAAATGAATTTATGTTATAGATTATGGTGTTTTGTTAAAAAAACAAAAAAACTGTTTTTATTTACTTCTATTATCAGCACTGTGCCCAAACAAGTCTTTTTAAAATGCTATCTAAAAAAAACAATGAAATACAATGGACATTTTATTACAATTTAATATAATAACAAAGCTAACACTTTATTTCCCATGCAATTCCCATGCATAGGGCACCAATACTAACTAGATTTAATATAGATTTGCAAAAACTGCAGTAAGGTAGCAATGTCATTGAAAACATTATATCCCACACAACCGCTATGTTAATGCCTTTACTCTGGTCAGATTAGTGTTTAATTTACTTCTATTATCTTAACTTTATTATGCATCACTTTGCCAAAAATACAGTAGAAATTTATTAGAATAACAAAGCTATCACTTTTTTAGTTTGAATGCATAGTGCACCAATACCGACTGGATTTTAATGTAGATTTGCTGTTATGTTTAGTTCTGTACTTTAGTCAGAAAGAACTTAATGACTAAGTGGTCAGAAGACCTCTTGCTTTAACTAAATTAGATTTGCACTGTTTTCTCAAAAATATTCAGAAACAGAAATAATATTGATTATTTAAGTTATAATTTAAAATGATATTAATATAATGGAACTCAGCTTTTCTAAGGCAGAAATTTTGCTGAAACAGTTTTGAGTTAAAGGAAGATAAGTTTAATGAAATTCATCAATGTCACAACCTCCTTTTTATCAAAGATAAGGCATTACTCTGAAATACTTTTTAAAATATGATCAAATAACCAGAATAAAAGGTCCCAATTCAAATTAACCTCCATGGAGGACAACGCCCCTGGCAGAACTACATGATTTTAGCAAGTGATTGTAGAATACTGATAAAATACTTTAAATGTTTCCATGTTTAACAAAAAAAACTCTTTTATATCCTTAATTTAAAGACTAGACTTTCAAGATGTCAACGAAGATCAATTACAGAACAATCTGAATAACTACTGTGGTAAATTTATGCTGAATGGAATTTTTAGCTCTCTTGTTTTCTTTGTCATTTTGTCAATCACTCTACTTACTTACATTTCAATTTGATTTCTCTGTCTCTTTAAGGTGTACCAGATAAACCTGAGATCAACGGTTTCACTAAGCCAGCAATGGAAGGTGACCAGATTACCCTAACATGTGTTACCTCAGGCAGCAAGCCTGCTGCAGATATTCGGTGGTACAGAAATGAGAAGGAGATCAAAGGTACAGAAGTTTTTTAGTCAAAGCATATTTTTATTGTTTTATTGAATCAGTTGAGTAAACATAACAAAACAAAACAATAACCTCTTAAACACCCAGTTATTCTTGGATTAGTTTATCTAAATATGTTGTTTGAAAACAGTATTATAGTACTAAGAGCATTCTCATTAGAAATACATTTTAGGTAGATTTTAGGTATCTTGTTGGGGTGCACTGTCACTGCATTTTTCCAAAGTCCAAGGATACTCACTATTTCAGTTCCAATATTGTACTTTTTAAGTACCCACAGATTTCAAACATTTTCTATATGTGTTCACACATGCCTTCATGTTGTGTTTATTACAAGTGGGCAGTATACATTAAATAGTTCTACTTAATAGAGGGCCACTTGTAATCATCATTAAATTATATACATTTATTCTATATATTATCTGGATTGCTAAAAAGTTTCCATAAACAGGAATTAAGTTTAAAATGCATTTAAACATATCTGGCTAGTAAATCTGATTCTGAATTTCTCCCTGTGTCAATGTAGGTGTTCTTTACATTCTCAAAGAGTGGGTGCATTTTTATGGGTGCATGATTAACTGCAAACAAGCTTCATTAAATGGTGAATTTAAACTTTACATAGAAAACAAATGTGTTCTTTATCATGTTCTGCTGCTGATCTTGTTTACAAGAGAGTCATTCATTTCAACCGTCCGTTTC
Source organism: Corydoras sp. C115 (assembly GCA_019802505.1). Taxonomy (NCBI): domain Eukaryota; kingdom Metazoa; phylum Chordata; class Actinopteri; order Siluriformes; family Callichthyidae; genus Corydoras; species Corydoras sp. C115. Next base: position 5,691,362 of record JAFMOC010000021.1, on the reverse strand, counting down.
TAGCAAGTATCATGTTTGAAAGAATCAGTTCACTAAAATTAATCTTACTTCCCACCATTACTGGATACAATCTTAAGATAGCAAACAGCTTATTAATATGGATGTGAAGCAGTACTGGTTAAGTGTAAATCATAAATCAACTTTAAAAGCAGTCTAGCCAGTCAAGTATTAAAGCTAGATAGAAAGTGATTTTTATCATGGACAAGAATGTCATAGAGACCTTTGCAGACATCATTTTTTTCATTCTTTGACATCATTAGTAAGCAAAAACAAAAAGATAACCCTTATTAGTAGTTTCACGCTGCGCTGTGGTAAGTACAGCGGAAACTGACAACGCAGGCAGGTTAATAGAGTAACCGTGGTATTTTAATTATCAAGACAAAGACCAGATAAGCATCTCCATTATACCAGGCTGTAACTGAAAATAACAAAAACCTGATTCACTAGCCGAAGGAGGGGTTTACATAGCATTAAGTAGATGCATTTGAAGAAACATGTAATGGCTATTAAACAATAACTACAGACAAATTAAACTAAACAGTGCATGGAAGTCCTGTGTCCTTTTCTTGGTTGTGTAGACATATTTGTATTTTTTTAATACAGTTTCAGGAAATAGCCAGTAATTCTGTCCCGACACTAAACTCTTAAACAAACAGAATAACAGAATAATAAAATATTTATATTATGATAGAACATTTTACCATATCGCATAACATACAGCTGAGCATACTAGCATATTAGGAGAACTGTGCTCAGTGCTGTACAGCCTTAATTAAAATACAGCTGTTTTCATTCGCAAGAGAGCCAATCTTTTCAATGGATGGATATTGTTTCATTGTCAAATAGAAGCAGCAGGTAGGACCATATGATGAGTGTGAAGTAAGAAGAGTAAAAATTGGAGTAAGAATTGTTTAAAAATATTCATATTTCAATGACATTAGTTTAGTAGCGCACAGTTTCTTTGCGTCATGGGTGGTGTCTAGCCATTTTCAATTCATGGGTTCCTAAAAAAGCACAGACTGTTTAACAGCACCATTTGACTTAAAAGTATAAAAAGTAAAAAATTCTATGAGATGCCTTTTAATCATTTCAAGTTAATATGGAGTAATTTAGTCCTATTTTCATGGACATGGATGTGAAAAATCAGAGGAGATTAGAAACTGATATTGGACAATTTGTTTTCTAGTTCATCACAATTGTGTTTGTTGGAGTTGAAATTGGGGATCTGCGTAGGCCAATCAAGTTTTTCCACAATAAAAACTCCACAATTCAACAAAAGCAGTCTGTCACTTGGAAAAGAAGAATAGGCCTAGACAGAATATAACAGGTACTAGTTAAAAAATATGTAATAGGTTTATCAAATAACCTCAGTACTACAATATAATGTAAAAAACACAAACTAGAAAATGACAAACAGAGCAAACAGAAAAATAACAATTCTAAATAATTGTACTCTTAAAATTGGCAGACCCAAATATCACAAAAGAAGTTCTACACTTGGATGAAAGGGATAAATTGGAATATCATTAATTCAAAATGTAAAAAAAAAATAATAATAATAATGGAAAAGCAATTTTAGAGTAAACCATGATGTATAAGGGCGGCATGGTGGCTTAGTGGTTAGCACGTCCGCCTCTCAGCACTAGGCATTCCCGGTTCGAATCCCCATCTGGGTGGAGTTTCCATGTTCTCCCCGTGTCCGCGTGGGTTTCCTCCGGGTTCTCCGGTTTCCTCCCACAGTCCAAAAACATGGTTCAAGTCAATTGACTTCTCCAAATTGCCCCATATAGTGTGTGTATGTGTGCGTGTCTGTGTGAGTGTGTGCCCAGCGATAGATTGGCGCCCTGTCCTGGGTGTATCTGCCCAGCGCCCGAAACGTTCTCCCCTGGATGGGCATGGGGAACCCCCCTGTGACCCTAATATAGGACAAAGCGGAAGATAATGAATGAATGAATGAAAGACTATGAAGTATAAGTCGTAAAAAATGGGAAGTGTTAAGGATAGGTGAACCAACACACTAATCACAAATTAACACCCTGGCAGGCATTGGTGTCTGCAGTTCAACTGAAAGCCATCTCTTTTCACTTTACATAGTCCCGATTGCCAACTGTTTGGGGGATGATGGGGATGTTTGTGTCATAAAATAAAACATACACCTGTGGTATGTGGTGTGCTGCATAATGACAGTGTGTGGTTTTCTGTGAGATACAATACAAAGTCTACAAATGACTGAATAGATGATAATAGATGAAAAGCAAAGACCAAATTAAGTCTATCCATTTCATTTGTTGCTCTCCCTAATCATAGTAGCCCATATCATGTTTTTTAAGATAACTAGTTTATCGAAACACTCACATTTTCCATGAAAATTTCATAAATGAAAAAAAACATACAGACATGGAAGACATGCAATGTTTTTTTTGATGTGAAGCAAAATCAATCAATATATTTCAATCTCTCTATTCATTCATTCATTCATTATCTTCCACTTTGTCCTATATTAGGGTCGCGGGGGGTTCCCCATGCCCATCCAGGGGAGAAAATTTCGGGCGCTGGGCAGATACACCCAGGACAGGGCGCCAATCTATCGCTGGGCACACACTCACACAGACACGCACACATGCACACACTATATGGGTCTATTTGGAGAACTCAACTGACTTGATCCATGTTTTTGGATTGTGGGAGGACAATGGAGAACCCGGCGGAAACCCACGCGGATACGGGGAGAACATGGAAACTCCACCCAGATGCGAATTCAAACCGGGAATCCCTAGTGCTGAGAGGCCAACGTGCTAACCACTAAGCCACTGTGCCGCCTCAATCTAATACTAAACTATTCTTATATGGTATGTGGACAGTTGATTTTAACCCCTTACTGTGAGCACAAATATATTTTATTATACCTATCCACACCCTTGAAAGCCAGAGATTATATCTTACAATGGAAATAAACAGAGCGGCTTATTTAACTAAAATCTGGTTGGACATGAAAGACAAACATCATTTAACTGTAATTTACAACTAATGAAACAGCATTTACTGACAAGCTTCAGAAAATTAGTGCAACATAAATTGAAGTACATTTTATCACCGAATTGCTGATGATGTAGATAAAAATGTGTGCAAATCAGATTAGTGAGTTACAATCCCGTTAGAAGCTGATGCTTGGATTTGTTCAGGATTGTCTGATAAAATCGTTTCAGTATAATCAGATTGTTTAGACTGAGTAGAGCAGAATTAAAATTCTTCTTATCAAAAGGATTATTCTGAGATTGTAAACAAGACCTAGAGAGACAAGAATGTATTTATAGCATGTGTTGTGAACGCAGGTTCTGTTCATCACAGAACAGCATGGTATATGTAATCACATGTTGTTTACCTTATGTTATTTATTTATTTTATTAAAATATATATTTTTACTAGTTAATTTTTTAACATGTACATACAAACCTGGTCAATGCAATTAAATACTGACATTAAAGACACGGTTTAATTATTCATTAATTTATTATGTTCTGCTTAATACTAGGGTCGCATGGGGGTTCCCCATGACCATCCAGGGGAGAACGTTTTGGGCACTGGGCAGATACCTAGGACACCTAGGACAGGGCGCCAATCTATTGATGGGCACAGTCATTCACAGAGACACACACACAGACACACTCAGTATGGGGCAATTTAGAGCATTTAATTTACCTTAAATCCATGTTTTTGGTCTGTGGGAGGAAACTGGAGAACCTGGAGAAAAGCCATGCGGACATGGGGAGGACATGGAAACTCCACCCAGATTGGGATTCAAACCTGGATCGCCAGCACTGAGAGGCAAACGTATGAACCATTAAGCTACCATGCCACCTAGTTTAATTATAATTTACATAAAAATTATTCACACTTTAATAACCGTTAAAGGTAATTAAGCAATTAACATTAAATATCCATTTGCAATTTGATATTGATATCAAATTGATTATTATTATTATTATCAAATAGATTATCAATTTGATATTCATGTTCATACCAGCTGAAATTAAACACTTGTCCTGATAACATGAAGTATGGAGGTATGCATGCACAAATGTACATTGCATATACAGTCTGGTGCAAAATTTTAACTACTTTGGTATTTAAATTGAAGTAAATTTAATTTATTCCCTGTATTTATTGGGTAAAATAAGACACAAAACAACAAAATGTTTTCTCTGTTGTATTATGTTTTGTCATTTTACAGTCAGAAAAAAAATCGAAATTGTTATGTGTGTGTTAAAGTATTGTCAGTTAGTAATGTGGAATCTGGCCAAAGATGACCAGACTTGTGCAGTAAAACTGTACTTAAAACATTGAAACAAGAATTTGTATCTAGTGCTTCTTTTTCAGTGGAATGAAAATGACATGGATTTTCCCTAGGGATACTTTTATTGCCTTTCCTGTGGAGTTAATGTTTTCACTGCTTACTTTATTCATGTTTCGCTCTACATTTCTCTTTCATTAATCAGTGTATGTGCCATATTGTAAATCCTATGAGAATTTCATCCATCATGCATCTGAGACCAGGTTTATTCCGGGATTTATGAGAAAATGTCTTGAATCTTATTCAGACTGAGATGAGATGTGTAAATATGTGTTTCTCAGTGCACCATCCTGTCAATCTAAACTCCCATGCAGGGTGAACATTAGGGTCCCTGTGCAGAATGTGGTTTGTCAGCCATAGAAATTTTGATTGTGGACATGTGCATCTGGAACTGTGATGGATGGATTCAATCACATGAGCACATTCTGGATATGCAGATGGAGTTTGTGCTAAAAAACGCAATGTAGGAGATTGAGGAGTAAAACAGGGAAAAAAGATATTCCTTTGGAGAGGCCAATAAAACAGATAAGAGAGGTGTTATAAAAGACATAATTTAGCCCTTTTTCAACCTGCTGTCTGTCCTTTTCATGTCTGTTGCTTGGACAAGTCTGACATCTCTTTGAAAAAATAATAAAAAGCCTAATGTTTTAAAGCCACTTGTAAACTGTTGACTTGTAAACATGGCAAACCCTTAATAATGTAAGGTAATAATGCAAATTCAAGCTATTTGTGCTCTTTATCTAACACTTTAAATACAGATCACACAAATAATGTATAATAGATATAATTTACTAGTTTAATATTGTGGTGTGCTGATCCTTCCTTTTACGTAGACATCAATTTAGTTCTATAACTATTTTCACTTTCAGACAAATGGTAGAACTTCAGTCTTTCCTAGTTCTTTTTTTTTACATTAGTTATATTTTATTAAGACATTTGTGTCTATATTAGACTGATAGTTAGTGTTACTAATTATTTATAATTATTTCTTGAAATAGAAGACAAGATAATTGCACATATTTCCTTCTTAAACTGTATATGTAAATTGGACTAAATTACATAATCATATCTTCAGATCTGGATTGGGACCACAAGCTAACTTGTTTTTTTTTTGTATGTAATTTCATCATTTTTGTGGCAACCTCAGAAAGAGGGGCTTATGATGCTTAAAGAGTTTGCATAATAATAAAATAATAGCTAAATCATTTCTACGTCTGCTGTAAAATGCAATTTGGGAGACACAGAAAGATAAGGTTGTACAAGACAGAAAAGAAGAGTAGAATAAAAGAGAGAATATCAAGCTTGTTCAATACATCAGATAGAAATCAGGTTCTAAAAAAAGGTTTTATGAAGGTGTGTATTTGAACAATTAAAAAAAAAAAGAATCGAGTCTGTCAATAATGCTGAGATGTAAAAAGAACTTCAGACACAACTGTCATCAACAAAAGAAGTTTTAATTGAGATCTTTCTATATGATTACAATATGGCTTTCAGAGATTTTTGTAGAGACTAGAAGAATACTGGAATATGTACTGATTTACATTTTTATTTGTTTGAGAAAAAAAACATCAAAAAGAGTAGCAGTATTAAGATTACCTTATTTAACTTCATGTAAAAGTAAAATTAGTGTTTTTTTTTGTGTGTGTGTGTGTGTGTGTACTTATGATGGAGGGAAGGAGAGAGAGATAGAGAGCAGAAAGAAAGAGAGAGTGAGTGTGAGAGAAAGAGAGTTGTTCACAGCTAGACAGCTCTTGTAATCACTAATCTCAGCACAACACTACCACACTCATAGTATGAGGATGCTGTTTATTTTGAAGCTTTGTTCAGGGAACAGCAGTTAGATTGAAGTGAAACATTGGGATTTCAGTGGCATTGTGGCTTCTATTAAATTTTGGTCTCTGAGATGCAGGCCATTTTTTTTCCTATCCTTCTTTTTTTTTAAACAGTTCCCCTGTGTTTTATACCTTGTACCGCAATAACACTAGATCATTTTTCATGCTCTAAGCAAATTGTCTGAGAACACTGAGATAAAATATTGTAAAGTGAGTTTGTACAGTCTTTCTTTCCCTTCAAGTGTGTCTATGCAGAAAAAAATGGTCATGTTCACGCTTGAAATCCAATATTTGTATTACTCAATTTTTTTTTGCAGATTTTTAAAAATATATTTTTATATCCAAGCCAGAATCGACAGCACTGGGAAAATGCTATTTTTTTTGCAAAATATCATCACTTGTGCCCAAAGGTAATTGGGAATTGAAACTTAGGTGTTGTGATTAGTCCTTTTTTCTGCAATGTATACAATCAAGCACCTTGCCATGCATTTTGGACATCATATGCTTCCCACTTTGTAACAGCACTTTTATGTTATGAGTAGGTCCCATTGCACAGTTCATTGAGTTTGAGAACTTGATTGGCCAACAATAAGCCCTGTTCGTAATCTTATCAGACACTTTTAGGATAAATAAAAAAAAAGACTTTGAGGCCAGACTCTTTTGTCCAAAATCCATTCATGACCTCACAGGTGCTCATCTGTCTAAATTTTTTTTTTTTTTTAAATCCTATAAACACACCACAATGTTGTAGAATGACTTTGCAGATGAATAGAAGCTGGTTTAACAAAAAAGAAAGAAATGTCAGATTTGCTATAAATTGTGAGGACTGGGATATACTACCGGGTGGATTCCCGGTTCGAAATCGAATCTTGGTGAAGTTTCCATGTTCTCCCTGTGTCCGCGTGGGTTTCCTCCGGTTTCTCCGGTTTCCTTCCACAGTCCAAAAACATGGGATCAAAGTCAATTGATTTCTCCAAGTTGCCCCATATAGAGTGTGTTTGTGTGTGTGTTTGTGTGAGTGAGTGTGTGACTAGCGATAGATATGCCCTGCCCTGGTGAATCTGCCCAGCGCCTGAAACGTTCTCCCCTGGATGGTCGTGGGGAATCCCCCCGCGACCCTAGTAGAGGATAAAGCGGAAGATGATGGATGGATGGATGGATAGGATAAACTCCATTGCCCTCTGACTAAATAAAATAATTGTTTAAGAAAATGTATGGAAGAATATGTCTTGTCATTTTTTACAGCAATATTACTAAATTTTACCTAAATTTCTCTTACGCGTCAACCATGTGAGACACAACCACATGAGACAAAAGTTTTTTTAAATATTTTTTAGTTGATCAAATTAACATAATGAAAGAAATCTAAATTCATTAATCACACACACTGTGCTTAGCACCTGATACCTCAGATGGACGTGATTCCAACAAACAAACAAATCACAGTTAAGGTGGGATGCTACTCTTACTACTGTGAAAGCACAATGACGTTTCCCTCATAGAGTGTGCGCACCCTACAGAAAAAGTTTGAGTACCGATCTGGTCCTAAGCTGCTGCGCCTACCTTTCCGATACTTGGGAAAGCCCTTGTCTTCCCCAGATGCTCTCTCTCAGAGCCTCCAATGCAGTGGGAGTTGCATCTCTTACATGAATGGGGAACAAGCACGGACATCAGTCAGTGCTAGAAGTGGTTTGTCTGCTTATCGCTCGAGGCCTGCACTTTTTTTAAACAGGGCCAACGAGACTTACGGCGCTCTGCTCGCATGGACAAATTCTCCTCCAATCAGACGCAATGTATGAGAGGCAACGTGCCAGCGTCCATACTCTAAAGCTGATTACTGGCTTCAGGTGCACCTGCAGGTAAAGCAAATCGCAGCTGCATCCGAGCCTGTTTACCACGACAGAGCTACACACACCATTGGCAGGAAATGCATGGCTAGAGGTAAAAAAGCCTCTAGCCACATTACAATTTTAAGAAGCTTTGACAGCCCTCTTTACAGTAATAATAAATGATGTATATTAAATTTAATATTACATGCTATAATTTCCAGCTGGACAGTTTAACTCAAATCAGAAGCAAATTTCTGAGTACAATATATTAAAACAACTTAAATCTGAATGGACAATAATACATATAATGTAATGTGTGTCATTTTATTGTTTTCTGTCAAGTAACTAAAAATGTGTCATGTTTGAACAAAAAAGAAAACAGATTTTTGTGGTGTACTGCATACTGCAGTCATGAAAGATCCCTCTCTGCACCTAATTTTGCTATAACTTACCTCCATTCTTGCTACATGATTTATTAAATCACTCTTACAGTCTGAAACCAATAGTCATTGGAAGCAGAATTTCCTACAGCACAAACACTTGTTTCCTTGTGGGTAAATGATGAATAAACCATGAGCTGTGACTTTGTTCTCTATTATGCTGGCCATGAAATCCCTCGCTTGCTCTTCTGCAAAGCATTAGCCGGAATACACTGCACTCTTAGGAATAGTGGGAGATATTTGCATCGCATTCTTTTTACAGAGTTAAAGTAGTTTCTTTTTCTTGGTTCTTATGGCAAAAGGACTGCAGTGCATTTCTGCAGCATGAAGCAGGATAATATTCATTCAGACACTGTGCTACTTTTAAGACATTTAATAGAGCAGTATAGGGCTGTTCTAGTGGCTTTAGTTGGTATTAATGTTATGTTATATTGCCTTCTATAAACAAATCATACTTAATTTGTAGCTTGGATTAAACCCATAACAATAGCTTAAAATGCAAAGAAAAGTAATTGCAGTTTTAATAAATGTTTAAATAAATAAATAAATCTTAATCTATTTTGGTTTATTACCTCTTAGCAAAAAAAACTTGTGTAAAATCAATAAAGCACATGAGTGCTTCATTCAGGTCTGTTGTCATAGGTATAGACAATCATATACCTAGCCATGCATTTTGGATTTCAACCTTGTGCGAAAAAAACTGGAGGCTATGTTTCATCTTGTCTGTGACGTAGTGATCATGGTTGGGTATATTTGACATGGAAAAACTTGACTGGCTCACACAGAGCCCTGACTGAAATTGCATCAAACACTTTGAACTAAATTATGAACTAAAACAGAGATAGTGAGCCAGACCTGCTCCTTTAGCATCCGTGTCTGACCCCATAAATGCACTTCTGGATGAATGAGCAAATATTCCCACACACATTTCAGAAATCCTTCTTAGAAGCATATATGCTGTTAAGGCTGTAAAGAGATCTATTAGAATGAAATTTCATAAAAGTCCGTGTATGTGTAATGTGTAGGTTGTAATGCCAGGTCTTATAGCTTTACTTGCCGATTCATATATTAATCAAAACACCGTATAAATCTGTGTAATAATTATTCACATGAAGAAAAAAGACTAAACTATGTCCAGTGGTCTTTTATTGCGAATACATTATGTCTCTCTCTTCCTCTTCTCAGGAAGGCTGAGCACTTACACAACAAACCTGGTCATGTCTTATCGGGAAAGTGCACATTTTGCTGGCAATTACCAAGTGTTCCGAAACTTTTGTCCATGTAGCATCCAATAACGTAGCAAAATGTACCTTACCTTAACTCACTTACTTAACTCGATTTCATTTTTGAAAATCAAATTGAAAAACAATAGGAGTATATGTCCATGGTGATTATATGATATATTTTTATGCACCTTTGTGGTTTGTCATAAACAATTACAATAATTATAAGTGCCATCATTTAACCACAATTTAGGTTTTTCCACAATATCTATTTTCAAGTTCATCATCAGTGTTTTGTAATAATTACATGTGATACATAATATGTCAAGTCAAACCCCAGACAGTCATCAGTTCAGATTCAGGCATCAGAATTAGTTTAACAATACCAGAAACAAAGAAAAAAAAGGAAGGGAAAAAATACAATGAAAGGTAGGTTTCCTAAATCTTTGCACATAAAAATTTGTTCACTTCTTAAGCTTTCTCTTTCATCCTGTCAGCAGGGGAGACGTTTAGTCTGTGTCCAGCTCCACAGTGTGAATACATAAGTGTGCTAATGCTAACACTAATCACAACTACATGGCAGAGCGGAAAAGTAATTATTTTGTCTGCAGTCTGGGATTTAATGGTGCATTATTTTATCAACAACAAATTTTTTTTGGTGCATGTTCATTTGGGAGATTCATATAGCTTTAAAAATGTAATGTAACCCACAATGAATATAATGACATTATGGAGGGGTAGTATATTTACCATTTCTAAAATTACTAAGGTGTAATATGCTGGGACACAATGAGGACTAATAACAGGATGTGCTAAACCTTAATATACATTTTTATTAACGATAAATTTCAGCATTTAGGCTGGTGGAACTGCGGACAGAAATAAATTCAAACATGACTCTTCTGTTTGCCACTGACTGTCATGATCGCAGCCAGGATTCTCTTCTCCCTCCTCTGCATCTCACCTCTTTTTAAATTCCCACACAATATACACAGGCAATTAATGCAATCATGCCCCAGGTGGAAGCCTTATCTTCTTTCTTGGTTTTACCTCTCATTCACAAATCCGCACTTGATCCCAGCTCCACTGTTAAATATCATTTAGTTTTTTAGTAAAGGGTAATGTACAATCAACTCATCATTGCCTAATAAATGCAGACAGGGTGCTGCAGACCCAAGACACACAGAAGGGTCTTAATGAAATTTAAATTCATTTACAGTAGACAATGCATTATTTATTATTATTTTCTTATTAGAGGGCAAATAATTCAGTAAAGGAATTTATTTTTTAAATTATATGGTTTGTAAGTGTGTTTTTGATATTGTGATTACGTGATTCATGGGTGTGTTTTGTGAATCACTTGCAATAAACCAATTTTTTGACCTCTGCTCTACCCCGCCTCTCTCTCGCTTTCTCTCTCTCTCTCCATCCATCCATTATCTTCCGCTTTATCCTCTACTAGGGTTGCGGTGGGGTTCCCCATGCCCATCCAGGGGAGAACGTTTCGGGCGCTGGGCAGATACACCCATGACAGGGCGCCAATCGCTGGGCACACACATTCACTCACACAGACACACTCTATATGGGACAATTTTGGAAGATTCAATTGACCTTGATCCATGTTTTTGGACTGTGGGAGGAAACCGTAGAACCCAGAGGAAACCCACATGTACACGGGGAGAGCATGGAAACTCCACCCAGATTGGGATTCGAACCGGGAATCCCTAATGCTGAGAGGTGAACGAGCTAACCACTAAGCCACCGTGCCACCCCCTCTCTCTCTCTCTCTCTCTCTCTCTCTCTCTCTCTCTCTCTCTCTATATATATATATATATATATATATATATATATATATATATATATATTTTATCCCCAAAAAGTATATAATCCCAAAACCGGCACATGGCCATGCCCCCGTGCCTCAATCACGTCTCATTTAAATGTATGTTACATTCAAAATTGCTTATAAATGTGGATGAGTCATTGTGATTGAATGGCGTACTGTTACCATAACTACGACCAAATATTATTATTACAACTTCCCAGCATGCCTTGCAGCCGGGTTATATGTGTTCTATATTTTATGCTTTTATTAATGTTCTTGCTGTGTTCAGGAATGCTGGTTGCAGAGGTTGTTGTACATTTTTGCTGTATGCTGTGTGTGTTTGCTCATTCAGGTGGGGGGTTGCGATTTAGGGGAAACGTGTGATGTCCTTGAGCTAAAAGGATGTACTAAAACCAAGTTATCTCCATGCTGTTTGCTGGAGCGTGTTTAATAAAAGTGCAATTTCTGTGAAAATAGCAATCTGAAGCTGAGCCTTTTCTATGATGATTTCACAATATTAACAAGATGTGTGTGAACAGGTTTCAACATTAAAGCTTTCAAAAAAGATGAATCTTGGTAGATGATGATGACCTGTCCACTGGAAAAAGTAGATCTTGGGCCATAAAAGTGTGCGCTAACCTGGTTTAAATCATTTGCAGGAAACTCATCACAGGCCCAAGCAAAGTGGCTGGTTAATACATAATTTAAAACAATTCGATCTTAATTGAGAACTAAACTCTCAACAAGTTTACTTATAAATTATTGACTCACACACACACACTCTATATGGGGCAATTTGGAGAATTCAATTGACTTGATCCATGTTTTTGGACTGTGGGAGGACACCGGAGAACCCGGAGGAAACCCACGCGGACACAGGGAGAACATGGAAACTCCACCCAGATGGGGATTCGAACCGGGAATCCCTAGCGCTGAGAGGCAAACGTGCTAACCACTAAGCCACCGTGCCGCCCAAACGCAAGTTAATTAACCTAAATAATAAGGAAAGAGTGTTACAAACATAAGATTATTATGGTAAGTTATTATTATGGTAAGTTAAAAAATAACTTGGTCTTGGTTATACATACCAGTTTGTTATAAAGAAACAGCTGTCCAATCAGAACTGACTATGTAACAAGTCAGTTACATAGACTTGTGAGACCTTAAAAATTACTTATGGCATAATATTGAGTATAGTATAGTGGTAACATCAATATTCATAAAACAGTATTAATTAGCCTGGTAACGTTACAAAACATCTGAAGTATGAAAGAAGTGCTATTCATCTCATCCATTTACACAAGTGGGGGTAATGAGCTTTACGACTACTGGCATTTTATTCTACTTGTCTCAACTTGATTGGGTTTTTCATCACTCTTAATTGATTTTTTCTCAGCTGAGATTAAAATTAGAGCAGCTAAAATGTAAATAAAGCAAGTTAATATCATTTCTTTTAGTTGGCATAATGCAGTAACAGCCTTGCACCGGTTATCAGCTCATCGCAAGGCAGACAAACTGACAAAATATCATGTACACATGTATACACACATTCACATGTTTTGTAGCAATTTAGTATCTTCAATTCAACTGACTTGAATAACTTTAAATTGATATACAGATATCCATGTACTTTACATTAAAACAGGTTAATCAGATTTTTTGTAAAAAATTTTGGGTGTGGAAAGGATTCTTTTTCCCTCCTTAGCAAATAAAATATTGGTCAGACACATCAACTCTGTAGATAACTGTTCTACCGCCTGCTAATATGACTGCCTTATGTTTAATGACTGCTTCCAGCTAAAACGAAATGCTAATCTATAGCCCTTTCATCCTCTTTCCCACAGCTCTGTGTATACTTTACCTATCTCTAAATGCCAGAGCAGCCTTTCAGTTTGAGTCTCCTACCTCTTAAAAGAGAATTAGAACTGGTAAAAAGAGAACCGATTTGCCCTAGCGTATGACTGACAATGCATGTAATTATAGATGCATTATGCAATTAATAAAGATTGGACTTGTTTGGGTGTGTTTTGTCTGTGTGTGGATATGCACATCTGCATATACATGAGTCTTCGTTTCCTACTTCTTGTCATGTTGATTTGCCATTATGAATAATAATGTAAAACATACTGACCTTAATTTTGGTTGTTGACAGTTGGCACATCTCCTTTGCTGAGCAAAGATTGCAGTGTGAAAAAAGCAGTTTGTGCTTTCTATGAAGTTTGTGCAAACAGAAATAAATTCCCAATAGATGGATGGATGGATGTGCAATTTTAAGATTGGAACCATTTCATTTTAGTTCATAATTTTTTTTATAATTTACTTTAACAAGTTTTTCGTCAACCAATGTTGAGTACTATCAAAAATTTGTATTGAATATAATAGTAAAATAGTTTTTAGCCCACTTCCACATTAAATATTAGAAATGAAATCATACACTATGTATTTTAACTTTTATATTATGCATAGTAGCTATAAAAATTTTATATATTGCATATGTTTAAAATGAGCAGTAGAGTTTCTTCTGTTATAACACTTTTGAATAAAAACTGCATGCTGTAATATCTACACTAGTTAAGCAATTGTCTGCATGTTATTTTATAGGGGCAAAGGAAGTAAATGCAAGTGGGAAGACATTTACAGTCAAGAGTTCTTTGCAGCTGCAAGTGGACAGGAATGATGATGGAGTGGCTTACACATGCAGGGTGGTCCACGAAGCACTGCCATCTGCATCACGGCAGACCACAGAGGTGTTGGAAGTTCATTGTAAGTAGTGTTATTTTGATGCCTGAGCTACAATGCATTCACGCAGCTATCTGTATAAATAATGATTTTCAAATATCCATATATTTTTTTTAATCAACCAACATTATTATCAAGATGTATTGTTGATACTACCAATAGAACCATTAAAATACTTTTTGCTTGGATTTTTTAAATACTTAACCACTTTTATTGAATTTATAATAATACAGTTTTATAAACTACAATATGAACTGTTATGTCTGGACAAAGATCAGCTTTCTGGTGAAATGTGTCTTTTCACACAGATGCACCTCGTGTCGAGATCAGGCATTCCCAGGCTCTACCACAAGAAGGACAATATTTGAAACTGGAATGTGTTTCAAATGGAAACCCCTCGTAAGTTCTTCATGTTCACCTAAAAATAGATAAAGACTTGGCAAAGTAACGGTGAAGCATTTGTAGTAGAGGACTGTCTGACATATTTTTTTTTGTTTGTTTATATAAAACCTTAGGAACTTGCCCTTAAGTATATTAAATAAAAAAAAACATTTGTTGGAGCCTACCAACAAAAAGCATGTCCTACTCTTAGGGCTGATTAAAATATGACAAGCACGCTGATAATATGACATAACCTTTTACTGACAAAGATATTAAGCCTTGAACAGAAAGGGTAGACTGACAATGACAATAAGCCTAAGGCAAAAGCATGTGAATACTGTTTATGGGGTTTGAGTTGAATGCCCTTGATTTCAGTAAAGGATAAAATTAATGCTACAGCATATACTGTAGAATATATATATAATTTATGCTTCCAACTCAACAGTCAACAGTCCCATTTTCTTACCCAGTTTTGTTCTAACTTTGTTTACAGGAATAGGTCAATAAAATACGATTAAATGAACTTGGTTCAGAAGATCTTCAGTGGCCTACATAGAGTCCTGACTTTGATCTGGCTGAACACCTTTGGGATAATTTGATCCTTTGTTCCGCAAAATCAGTTTATTGACCTTTGAAATACAGCTACAAATTTATTTTTGTGTTTAATAATATTTAAATGTTTAATAATTCTTATTTTCATATATAACCATGTATTGAAAACTTCTTTATAAAGCAAAATATTTTAAGCGTAGAAAGAATACTATTCAAATGCATATTTGAATTTGCTATTCATTGTCCTCACATTAAAACCCGACATTTACTCCATTTCACATCAAATGAGGTAGACAGTCCTCATCCACATCACTGTAGATCAGCCCCATACCAATGCTAATGGTATTTACACTAGCAATAATTACAGTGTTTTAAGAATTTAGAAGGGTATATGTTTAGAAATTTTATTTATGTGCAATGCAATGGCCATTTTTTGTTGTTATTCCATAAACATGTTTTAAAGTGTATACTTTTAATGTTTGAATGCCACAAGCTCCTAATTTTACATTAATTTTTATTAATTTAGAGATTAAATACAGTACTAAAACTGATTGGATGTATTTCCTTACTGTTTATTTAGCCATCTTTTTTATATAACCAGCTAATTGGTAAATCTCATCTTTAAGGGGCAAAGAAACGTGGATAGCATAATGACAGCTACATGCCCATGTCTCTTAGTTTGGTTTAAAGGAAACCTATCAAATTCACTTACCAACTATATTACCCATCTTTTTATGTCAAGGACTAGAAATTAACCAAAGGATAAATTTAGTTGTTACAAAACATGATTGCTGAATTGGCTCCATTATCATGTGTATAAAATTTCTTTATTACAATTCATGTTTTACAGGCCAGACCCAGTGCAGTGGACAAAAGATGGAGGCAAACTGCCAGACCTGGACCGTGTGATTGTGGAGGGCCGAGAACTCACTTTCATGTCCTTAAATAAGACAGACAATGGCACCTATCGTTGTGAAGCCAGCAATCATCTTGGCACCAACCATGATGAATATGTGCTGTTTGTGTACGGTAAGTGATGCAAAGACAATGGACCAAAATATGTACCGTTAAAATTAAATGGATATTTTACCCTTTTGGAAATGATTCAAACCGTAAATGTATCACAAAGCATGCCACAATTCTGACAGTTGGATAGTACAAACAAACAGTTATTATAAGTTATGTTAAATACTGTACATAAATGTTCCCAAGGCGGCACAGTGGCATTGTGGTTAGCACATCCTCTCAGGGCTAGGGATCCAGGTTCAAATGTTCATCTGGGTGGTTTTTCATCTTCTCATATCAGCGTAGGTTTTTTTCTAGGTTCTCTGTATTCCTCCCACAGTCCAAAACATGGATTCAAGGTAAATTGCCCAAATAAGGTGTCTGTGTCTCTTTGTATGTGTGCCCAGTGATGAATCAGTGTTCAGACCTGGGTGTATCCACCCCATGCGTGAAACCTTCTCCACTAGATGAGCATAAGGATCCCCCCACAACTCTATTATAGAATTAGGCGGAAGGTAATGAGATGAAATATAAAAGTTTTGCCATATGCTTATCGTGTCTTCCCCGTAGAAATGTTCCTGATTTATTCAAAAAATATTTCTTTCAAGTACAACATGGTGGAGCTGATTAATTTAAAGTAATTGCTGCAATTTTTTAAATTAATTAGTTAATTTTTTTTTAATGTACATAAAACTAAACTGTTTGTTTAACAGATAAACACTGCAGAATATTGTAGTTTAGAATGACTATATATATTTTTTTAAGAATTATTAGCATGATCAGTATGATCAGCTCTTAGCAAGAAAGTACTGGGTGTGATTTCCTGGCAGAAGGTACATGGAGTTTGCGTGTCCTCCCTGTGTTGAAAAATAAAAATGACCACATAGTGGGTACATTTGTTTTTACATTAGCACTATGATGAACTGTGTAGGATTTTTTAAACAAAGAAGCATTTAAAATATTTTTCTACTTTAAAATGGGTGATCTGTGTTAATCATTCTTCTTATTCTCTGGCTCATGGATTTTAGCTCTGTGGGGTGTAGGGTGACATCTTGTGTGTCCAAGTCCACACTACTTTTTGCAGGCTGGATATTATTTAGCACTGTGCCTTCCCTGTGCTCCTCTTTGCCTTTTAAGGTTTTACGTTAACAGTTAAGGGTGGCTAGGTCAGCAAACAGACCCCTCATATGACTCTTGGTTTCACTCTTAACTCTGCCGACTCCCTCATGATTCTATCCTTATGAAAATGGTAACACAATAAAAAAATGGAAATAATACCCCAAATCCCAGACATCTTTTGAGATTAAAAATAAACAGGACATGTTTGGGGAAAAGGGGACACATTGCCCTATTTAAGTCAACTATAATAGCAGCTACTGAAGCTAGTACGTAACAAAAATGTAGTTAGAGTATAAAGGCATTTGAATACAATACAGAAAGAGAATTTTAAATTTAAGGTTTTAGACATACAGTATAGCTTTATTAGTAGCAAAAACCTGTCACATGAGCGTGTTTTTAAGAACAAAATAAGCTGTATGTTTTTTTTCTCAATAATAGCAGTTGCTTGCACTATAGAGGCAAAGGCACAAATGTCCCCAAACTCTCTTTTCTTTAGGCAAGCAAGTGATACATTGCAAAAATAAAAACAGACAAGATTGCCAGGGAACTTCACCACCTCTATTATGATACCACCTGCAGTCTGCAGGTTAAAGATAATTTTAATGACTGCTTCTTCACTGCCTCCCTTTCTTTTATGCATTTTGTATGTTTCTTTCTTTCCTGGTGAGATTTTAATGAAGATTTAATGAGCATGCAAAAATGTTAGAGCACTGTAGGCACTTAAATATCCAAAGTTCTTTATAACGGTGCTGCCTCAATGCCCGATAACTTTCTTTAAAAATAATAAGATAGCTAGGTAATATTAGAAGGTAATTGTTTGACAGTGGTAGATCAGTGGTTAGTGAGTTAGGTGATTAATCCAAAGATTTGGGCTTTAAATCCCAGGCTGCCACCATAAATTTTAAGACTTTAACCCTTTCTGCTGTAGGGATACTGGTTTATTATAACTACTTTAACTAAGGATTTATGTGTAGAAGCCTCATCCAGTCTCATCACACATGTTTACATTATGTTATTAGAAGAATACTTGTCAAAATCAATCCAGCTTAAAGCCCAATAATAATAAATACTGCTAAATCTATTATCGTGTAGTCTATGTCATTATTTGAAATGAAATTCACAATTAATTTAATTAGACACATGTTAAATCATATCTAACTAAGTTAACAAAGTTAAATATAATTCTGTAAATAGCTTTAATAACACACTTGGTAAATGTGATTTCCTCTATTAAAAATAATAATGAATTTGATTAAAAACAATAGGTTTTTTGTAGGTGTCATCACTGCACTGCATTACTTTTATGCAACAGATTTTCTTTTTAGGAAGTGGGAGGGGGGTGCAGGAAAAAAAGAGGTCAGGAGTCAGACAATCCTCATGTGTACAGGACCAACCATGTAAAAGGTAAAATAACTTATGTGGCTATTTTAATGTGTGTATGCACTGGTGATTTAACATAATATTTATAAGCAACACCACTAACACTTAAATCAAAGAGAGTCAGCCAAACATAAATAATTGAACCTGCCATGCAATTGCACTGAGCTGCAATGACTTCTCCATCTTGTTCTGTGATAATTTATGTCTTCAGTGCTGTTTCGACAGACCTTTAAATGTGATTAACCTCTGTAAACAACTGTAATGTTAACTTTAATGTCCTTATGCACCACTGAGAGACAAGAACACCTTCAAGAAACCGTGCAAGAATTTGAAAAAGAAAAAAACTACGGATTTACCCTATAAACACTATATCCAACCATACTCCTCAGAATTTATCATTGCACCATCACTGCTTTAATCATTCCTGTGAACTGGAAATTGCAACTGAGTTTAAGGATTAAGGAAATAATGAAGACAAATTCCACCACTCACTTTCAAGTTCAGCATGTGCTGATCTTCAGATAACTTGGCTTGCTGTGAATGCTGCCACAGTGTTCTAAATGGGATATAGTATCTCACCTTATTATGCAAATGCATACCATATGTTAAAATACAGGACCATATCTCATGTCTTAGGTTCATTTCATAACATTGTCTTACTTTTACCTCCAGCTAAAGACTTAAATGTTTCAGTTAGATCCATTTTATCAAATTTAAAATAAATTTTTTACAACATACAGTCAAAAGTTCCTTTTTGCTCCATCGATTGTCCATTTTATCGGATCCACTTAACACAAGATGGACTTTGTAGTTCTACAGTTACAGGCTGTAGTCCATCTGTTTGTGGAATACAGTACATACTGTGTTAGACCCCTTTACTCTGTTCTTTAAAGGGGAGGGCCCCAATAGTAGCACCACAGAGCAGGTATTATTTTGTTGGTGCTTTATCCTCATTCCAGCAGTGTTACTGAGGTGCCCCCTCACCGCCTCAGTGTCACTGCAGAACTAACAATAAACAATCCATCACTCAAATTATACCTGTTCTGTGATGATCCTGACCAACAGAGTACAGAGAATCAACAGGGGACTAGTACAACTGTGTAGTTTTACAATTACAGACTGTAATACATTACAGTCTGTAATTGTAAAACTACAAAGTCCATCTGTATGGTAAGTGGAGACAATGAAGCAAGAAGGGGGTGTGTCCAAATCTTTGACTGGTACTGTACTTTTCGTCACCTTCCTCCTTCTTGTTATATCATGCTATCAGAGGTTTTGGAAACTTTACTTCATGAATTGTTTACTATCATTTAATTATCATTTATTCATCGGTGGTGTTATAAAATTTAAACCGTTTTTATTTATATTGTGTATGTAAAGTTTATTGTATAGGTTCCATTTTTATGTTTATGTATTTTTTTCTGTTGTTGTTATGTCTTTGTCTGCATCTCGTGTTGTTTTGTTTGCTTGCTGTGACCCAGAAGCCCCTACTACACCCTCTCCCAAACCTCCCCCTGTAGCCATACTTCCAGACACCACAGACACCTTAGACCTCAAGCACTCCAAACCTGTCATCACCGATCAGAGAGGTATAGTAACCTCATTGTCCTTCTTCCTGCTCCTCTGTCTCACAAATATCAATTTTTATTCCCCTACTCTCTTTCACTGTCTTTATTCACTTCCATTTTAGTTGCTTTTTCAGAAACTATGCTGTTTTCAACTTTTACTCCTCAGAAATATCACTAAATTATGTTGTCTGCATCCTTCATGCCCTGTAAAGCTCTGTCCTCACTCTACATGTTCAAAATATTAATACAGTTCTTGCTATTTGAAGGCTGATGTGTTTTAAATTCATTGCAGAAAAATGGTTCATATAAAACACAACTATGCATTTCCTTTAGAGGAACACAAACTATAAAAGATTGTTTAAAGGTGCTTAATTTTAATAACGTCACATTTCCAAGACAGCTTATCAAATTACTGTTTAGGGAAAAGTATGCTATTTATTGTGATTTTTTTTGTTTAAGAATTGTATTAAAACTAAGCCATGAACCAGTGGGCTCAAGGATGGTTTGTGTTTTGGCAAACTACACTAGGTTTCCTCAAATTTTAATATGACGTATTTTTGTATAGATTGATAATTCATAACACCAGAACAATAATTAGAAATGAAACAGAAGAACATGGAGTACAAAGGGGTGAATACTAATGCAAGAAATTGTGTTCGTATTCATTCTAATGTATGAATTTAGTTCATATTAGGCTTACTGCATATTTATCATGCAAAATCATCTTGTTCATGTAGAGAATGCCCTTTCTTAAAATTGTTTGCTGTTGACATGTCTGCACTTTAAAAATATTGTTTAGAGACTAGTCACAAAGCTGTCTAACTATATTGTTTCTTAGAAAAGCCTCAGAGAGGCAGCTATATATAGATGTCATTTATAAGTGTATCAGACATTACATGTTCTCCCTTTGGTCTCAGTAAGGTTGTTTGAAAGTCTACCTATTTATTACTTTGCACAGTAGGCACAATGCAGCAGGCAAACTGTCATTCATATAACCCTAAATCTGTGTAGGTGAGGACTGTCTTGCATCAGACTAAGAAGTTTTTTCTTAAACTTATGTTCATCATTACATATTAATCAATCTCTCTTCCATTGATCATTTAAAACAGAATGTTGTGCTAAACAAGATATACTAAACATTCTCTTAGTCTCTTCTTTCAAGCCTAATTTTCAGAACAACCCCTTATGTCTGCTGTAGCATGAAAGTTCTGGAGTGTTAACTGCACTTATTTCCCTTGATGCATCAGCCGCCCATCCCAGGGCCTGCGATCAATGGTGGGATTTCAGCAGCGGGCAGTCAGACTTAATGAGCATAATAACTCTTCCGTAGAGAAGCACCAGGCCCAAACGATGTCATCAGAGTGGCTTCCATTCCCGTTAAATCTGCCAAATGCATTTTTATGGCTTGCAAATTAGCCATGACCTTATGAAACTGAAAGGTTGAATAAAGTTCTTGGATTTTACAGTTTTTTTTTAATATTTACAGCTCTCTTTTAATAATCAGTGCAATTCAGCACCACCCCACAGTCCTGCACCATTATTATCTACAGAGACACTTTCACATCCTTAGTGATTGGTCATGGCTTTTGTCTCAGGGAGTGCAGAAATCCATCTATATTCGGGCAGAGTCTGGATTGGGTTTATTAGCCTTGGACATAATAGGATAGAAAATGTGGAAAGCAAATAAGCTGTGTAATTGCTGCAAAACTCATATTGCCATACTCTGACTATCTTGTGATGCTTTTTTTTAAGAATAAGTATGCTCAAAAAAGGTATTTTGGCATTTCCAGAGAATGTGTAACAGTGGCAAAAAGCCACTATTTTTGAACAGAATTCATAACTACAAATTAAACCTTTGTCCATTAAAGTTCCAAACATTTTTACCTACCCAAAAAACATGCATCTTTACACACAGATATCACACTGCATAAATGCCCCTCTGGGATGTACCAGGGACTGCAAGCTGGACATGGTCTTTTTTGTCTACTCTGAACCTGCAGAGACACAAACAAACAAGGAATCCTTTGTGTGCTATTTGCAGGTTCAAGGGTTTTGTTCCTGAGCGGCTGACACAATAGCTCACCTTAGAGAGCCTTTGTTCATCCAATTAGCATGGGCTGAGTTGCTCAGTTTTGCTTTTTGTGCTATTGCTAGAACTCAGGTTAATGCTTTAAATATGCATGTGTCTGTAGTGGCTTCCCGTACAGCATTTCAGTGCAAACTGTTCAGACAGAAGACTTGGAATTAAACACTTTCTGCACTTAAAATGCATGTCTTCACTCTTTGGATTTAGATCATTTTTCAGACGAGATTGGTTTCCTGACGAAAGAAAGAGAGTGAAGTAAAATCGAGACCACAACTCATATATTCTTAGTAAGAAATTAAGTATTCTTAGCTGTGAGTTTCCAAAGATATTGATTAAACCTGAGATTTCTGGTGTTCCCAAACGGAGGGCAGAACAAAGTACCAGTCTGAAGGAAATATGGCTCCTCTGAGGTTGCACTAATGTAGCTTTGCAAAACAAGCTTTGTTTAAAATTGGTAAGGTGAAACTTGCTACAGTGCCCCTCCAGGGCAGGTTAAATATTGAGCTAGTCCTTCCTAGTATCTTCCCTGCCCTCAGTTCCAAAGGCTCGGAAACACAAGAGGGTTAAAATGTAATGCTAAAAGGGCTTTGCCAAAAGCTTGCATAGTAGCTATTGATTATTCACCACATTAAAACTCATATCTTCAAGAATTATAGCTACAATTTAAATCAGGCAATGGTTGAAAACGAAAAATTATTAAATTCTTCAGCTGGATATGAAGCATGAATTATAGTTCCTCTGTTCATTATTTTTTAATAGTCGAAAATATTGTAAGTAATTTCCCAAAATGAACCCTTCCTTTACAGTGCTCATTTTAGTTTGGAACTTGACAGTGTAATTCATAAAGTAAGGACATAAAACCTCTCTGGATATTCATCTACCCTTACTGACCCCTTACGGCTTCATCTTTATAATTACTGGGACCTTGTATGTGGCACTCAGCGGTAAGGCACTGCATCTGCACCCCCCCCCTCACTATGAGTCAATTACACCAAATCTCTTCAGACTTATTTTTAACCTAAATTAGTAACTGTAATTTGTTTTAAGTCTCTAATTAAACCACTGGTCTGCAAAAACTATCCCTGTTGCACAAATGCATTATTAATTTAACTGTGGAAATTCTTCTGCATTTAGAGTAGAATATGTTTTCAGATACTTTTAAATATTATTTTCATTTTGCTGTACATTATGCTGTATTTGTTTTGTACAGCTAAACAAACTTTATAAGAATCTATTTTATTTACAAGAATATTTTTGAATAATATATCTATAATCTATTTACAATAAATTTATTTTAACAAACTTTAATTTTATACATTAGTCATTCTCTACCTACACTGTATGTAAAATGCTTCCAGTGCATATTCAAGCCCTTGATACAACAAAATACAGGTGCTGTGCTGGTGTTCAGTTATCACTGATCTTCCTTTTGTAATTATCTTTAATTGTGTTTTAAAAGCAAAACAACATTTCTATTTATAGTTTTTATACAAAGCACTGAAGTGTACTATTTCCATTTTAAACAGGTTGTGTAAAAATATCTTATGTATTGGTTACTTTAGTAAATAAGGATTACATCCACACCTTAAAATCATATGACAGCACAATGCCAAATATCAGACTTAAGTAAAAGAAGTACTAGAAAAAAATCCTGGAACTCAGGACACAGCTAAGCACCACTATTACGGCCTAAAAGGCCAGACCAGAACATAGATTAGGAAGGCATTCTCTCACGCATACGCACCCAGACCAAAACCAGTTACAACCACTGATTTACAAGCCAAAGATATTTATTTTATAACAAATGTAGCAAGGGATAAGATAAGTCAGGGATAAGATTCCTCAAAATAATAACCAAACCCAACCCAACTGACTACATAACAGAATAATTAACTGAACCTAACCAAAAAAGAAAAAAACAAAACTCCATAAATCTTACCTCTCTTCCTATGTTAACAAAAACAGGAGAAAAGAGGAATTTAAAAGAAATCTCCTATTGTGCTACATTGGCACACACACACACACACACATATATATATATATATATATATATATATATATATATATATATATATATATATATATATATATATATCATAATAAGTCATAAGGCAGTCAAGGTGGTTTGGTCTGGGCAGTGTGGTGGTAATAAAAATAAATAAATAAATAAATAAATAAAAAAAGAAAGTGTGCCATCCCAAATTCCACAGCTGTCAGCATTTTATTGGAAGCAAGACCCATCCATCCATTATCTTCTGCTTTATCCTAGGGGACAACATTTCGGGCGCTGGGCAGATACACCCGGGACAGGGCGCCAATCTATCGCTGGGCAAACACTCACTCACACAGACACGCACACACACACACTCTATATGAGGCAATTTGGATATGATCAATTGACTCGATCCATGTTTTTGGACTGTGGGAGGAAACCGGAGAAGCCGGAGGAAACCCACGCGGACATGGGGAGAACACGAAAACTCCACCCAGATGGGAATTCAAACCAGGAATCCCTAGCGCAAATGTGATAACCACTAAGCCACCGTGCCGCCCGGAAGCAGGACCCAAATCAACCAATTAGCTCCTCCTCACACAGGTACCTATTAAAGAGACAGGACATCAAACAGAGCTCACTGGAAAAGAGTGAGAGAGAACAATAATAGAATAAATAAAAAGAATTCCCCTTCGTAACAACAACCACATTTAAAGCCCTTTAGTATTTAGTATTACATTGCATACAATTAGACTGTGTTAACATAGAATTAATGCTGATTGGATTTTTGCTCTAAAACATTTGTTTTATACTGTATCTAACATATAAATGTACCCATACAGGATAAATGTCAACATTGTGAACTTTAATCCATCTGTCACTTCTGTAATAATTATTTTGGTTCATGGCCTTAACAAAAACTACTAATTTACATTAATTTACAAGATTTCAGATGAAAGATTTCAAGATTATTCCTGAAATGTCTGCAGTGATTGTTTCTAGATCGAATTTTGCCTGCATGCATTCAACCATATGCACACCACAACACAGTAACACATCACTGGCCATCTATATCAGTGGCTGTATAAACGTGTGTGTGTTCATCAGTGGGAGGCTAAGTGCTTCTCTTGGCATGTCAATAAGTGTTTTATTGTGCTCAGAGGGTAAAGTGTTGTTGATCAGCAGTTTTTAATAGGAAGCCTCTAACAGCTCATGTAAGAAAAGAAAAAGCTCAAGGACCCACATTGGTAACTTCAGTGGACCTGGGATTTTAACCCACAACCTTTAGATCAATAGCCTAACGCCCAAACCACTGAGCTAGTGAGAAATCACAGACAATTGCAAGAGTAATTTCAGACAATTTGCTCACAGTGTACGTAGGGTGACACGGTGACTTAGTGGTTAGCACGTTTGCCTCTCAGCGCTAGAGATTCCCGGTTCGAATCCCAATGTGGGTGGAGTTTCCATGTTCTCCCCGTGTCCGCGTGGGTTTCCTCCAGGGTTCCGGT
The DNA here is from genome assembly GCA_019802505.1 of Corydoras sp. C115. Classification (NCBI taxonomy): domain Eukaryota; kingdom Metazoa; phylum Chordata; class Actinopteri; order Siluriformes; family Callichthyidae; genus Corydoras; species Corydoras sp. C115. Next base: position 5,665,531 of record JAFMOC010000021.1, on the reverse strand, counting down.
TTCCTCCCACAGTCCAAAAACATGGATCAAGTTTATTGAATTCTCCAAATTGCCCCATATAGAGTGTGTCTGTGTGAGTGAGTGAGTGTGTGCCCAGCGATGGATTGGCGCTCTGTCCTGGGTCTATCTGCCCAGCACCCGAAACATTCTCCACTGGATGGGCATGGTGAACCCCACCGTGACCCTACTAGAGGATAAAGCGGCAGATAATGGATGGATGCTCACAATGTGCCAAATGTAAGCGATCCATTAACTAATTATTTCTGCTCTTAAATTATCTTATATTTAATGGGAGGCATAATGTGGTAAAGGCAGCATTCAGAATTTCATGTATGGTTGCATCTTACCTCACGCTGCAATAGTCACAGTTCCTATGCTGCTATATTTATATGCTGTAATATTTAATTTATGATTTATTAAATATTTATAATATACAGTATAATTTTACAACAGACTAAAAATTTGAAGAACAGCATTATAGAAACAGTTATTTTTATATATTTCATGTGGCAACTCCGGCAGAGACAAGGTGGTGAGAAGGGTGGATAATTTTAAATTATAAATGAAATTAGTGTATTTCCTTCTGTCACAGTGCATTTCCCTAAACAAACCAGGATGTGATGCATTGGCTATATCAAAGCGTCTGGCTGTAGAAATTAGGTTTTATATCATTATCATCTGCCTGGTTCTAAGTCCCGTGTCAATAGAGTTGCCCCAGGAAGGCTCTCATCAGTGTAGCCTTATTTTGTCGCAGATATAAATAGAACAAAGATTGAAGATATCCAATTATGACAACCCTGAAGCACAGACTGAGGGTGTTTGTCTAGTATATGTCCAACAAGGGCAAGTGTAAATTAAGTGTATATTTAAGGAGATCACAAGAACCCTTAAGATGAATGCTGTCAAGACTAAAAGGAAGGGAATACTAATTTGAGTTTACTATACATATAGCGGTTTTATGTGTTTAGCAAGTGAGTAAATTAGATACAGAGTAGAGAGGGAGAGAGAGGGAGAAAGAAAGTAACAGAGAAAATATAATGTACAATGTCTGTGAATTTTGCTTTTAATAACTCCCCACTGTGATAATCACTTCTTTTATAACCAGCCTTCATTTCTCATTTTCTATTGTTCACAATATGCCGAACTGCTATATAACAAATTTGTTCTGGTATTAAATGACATATCTTTTTTTTTCCCATACCCAATATAATATTACTAATTTGTTGTTGTCCCCCTATAATGTTATTAATAATTGGATTTCCACAACCATGACTTGGGCATCGAAGTTGCAATAACATTATACATAGTACCCTTGTATGATCTATTTACTTTTACAAAAAACAAGTTAAATCTAAGTTATAAAATGAGGATAAATAGTTGTTTATGAGTTACAGATATTTTCTGTGCAGTTGTTTTTAAAAAAACAGTAACATTTATAATGACTGTTTTACTGATTACTGTATTAATAAACCATCATAATGTCACCATCTGCTGCTGGTGTGGCATTCGAAAATGTATCCTCAGAAGCCGGTGTGGGAGTGAAAAGGGACTTTTTACAGGAAAAACATATATATATATACTGTATACAGTGTACAGTGTATGTGTATATATATATATATATATATATATATATATATATATATATATATCTCTGTGTGTGTGTGTGTGTGTGTGTGTGTGTGTGTGTGTGTGTGTGTGTGTGTGTGTGTCATGGGATTCTCCTGATTGTAGTGCAAAGTAGTAGTATGAGAAGTTTGTCACAGCTAAGGCCAGTACAGTTCCATTCACCAATGGCAGAATCATATTTTCACTACTAATAAATGTGGCGTTAAAAATGTTTATCTTTTTCCTTTTGTATTTACCTACTTAAACATTCATTCATTTTTCATGTTTTCACTCTGCAAGTGCAGAACTTTACTCCCGGAGGCCTACTAAATAATTCTCTTTTTCTAGATGTTTGGGTTTCATTTCTTTCATGTAAAAAGCACACTTTGAATATTCTCTTTTTTTGCCGCTATTTAGATTTACTGTTTTAGGTGGGAATTATGTACTCTGCAGGGGAAACATGAAACATAAATATTTGAGAATCTTTCTCTTACTCTATTTTGTCTTTCTCCTCTTAGATCCTAATGCTCTGGCACAACATGGACCAGATCACGCTCTGATTGGTGGTGTGGTTGCAGTCGTTGTGTTTGTTACCCTGTGTTTAATAATCGTGTTGGGAAGATATCTGGCACGACATAAAGGTAAACAATGAGAGAACTGAATATCAGCTACTCAAAATCAGATACTCCTTTGATCTTGAATAACTCATTTAGGAGAAGAATTTGGCAGATGCATGACATGCATTAAAAGAATATTTTACCTCAAAACAACATATCTGTTTTTGTCTGTGACAGGCACATATTTGACACATGAGGCCAAAGGTGCAGACGATGCTCCAGATGCAGACACAGCCATTATCAATGCAGATGGTAACCATGCACATACAGAGGAAAAAAAGGAGTACTTCATTTAGACTGCACCCTACTCGCCTCTATCTGTTATTTGGATCCATCTTTCCGTGTTCTGTTTAGAATCCTGTTTGGCGGCAATGGAAGCTTGTACTTTACTCACATGCTCTTTACTTAACACTGTTTACTTTGTGCATTTCTTGATTTTGTATTTTTTTTATTATTGTTTTTTTTACATGTCTGGAATTTCACGTACTACTTTTTTAAAAGTCAAAGATAGCTGTTATCACCTTTTTATTCACATTATGTCTGTAAAATGCACAATATATTAGGCCCAACCCACCATAATGTAGTTTAGCCCTGAAATCCTCTGTTTAGAAACTTCTCCCACTTTCACAGTGCCTAAAAATGTATACCTACATTTTTTAAAATTCTTTATTTTGACCCAATTCTTTTTTTTAGCCTGAGTTCTTTTTTTAACTTTACCATTGCAACAAAAATATATTTAATTAGTTTTCTCTCCCAAGTCATTCCAACACTCTAAAATAAACTGTACATGAACTCTTTTTCTGAAATTTAGTAGCTAATTTCCCCTTTTACTATACAGAGTTTTCATGATCAGTAATTGGTGTTCCCAGTAGTCCCATTGTGAAGAATAAAATATGAGACTTGCAGTGTCATCTTAAATCAGTATTCATACTTGAAATGTAGATATCAGTTAAAAAAAAAAGACTTTATGAATAGCTTGAGGATAATGGAGATTTTTCAATTATCCCTGTGTTTTAAACAACAAACCGTAGTATAACATTAGGTCAGGGCTTGTTGAACCGAGGTTTTATTACTGTCATGTCTCCAGGTTGTTGGATTATGTGGAAACCAAACTGTAGCTCTGACTTCTGTAACCCTGAGTAGATTTTAAAGCTCTTCCTCACAAAATACAAAACACTGTGGCTACGTTCACATTACAAGGTGTTTGGTTTAATGCAGATTTTTCGGATTTCTTGCGTTGAGTCTTTTTGTTTTTTAACCCATATTTGTCGATAATGGGCTGCACCCTGGAAAAAAAAGGTTTTAAGGGTAGTATGTTTGGGCTATGTTGCCGTAGGGAGGTGAAGGCTTTAGAGTTCAAATAAAATCAAAAGGATTGTACTTGTGTTAAGGCAGTCACTTGTTTTTCAGTGTTATTCATTGTTAAGTTTATGTATCTATTCATTGTTTATTTATTAATTAATTACAGATGCTTAGCCTGTTAAATGAAGAGAGATACACTCGCAACAAGTCACCAGTCCATTACAGGGCAAACTTACAAATTCATCCACACACAGTCACACCTACAAATAATTTAGTATCTTTAATTCGCTGGACTAACTATTAACTATAGATAAGGAGGATTGGCAGGGCTGTCAGAAGAAAACCAGTAAAGTCACTGGGACTATATGCAAACTCCATATAGAAGGACCCTTGATCAACAAACCTAGAACCTAAGATTTTTTGTACATCACCCATTTTTTAATTTAATTTAATAAGACTAAATCACACTTAAATAATTGCTAAAAAGTTAAAACTGGTATATATTAAAGTGCTGAAGGGTTCTAATGTATTAACAGTTTGTGTAATGATTGTAAAGATCATTGAAAGAAGAAATGAAAGCAATTGCAAGGTTTACACTAGCTGGTTTGACAGTTGTGTGTGTGCTGCATTATCCTCAGCACTATTAAGCATGATTCATGAAAAATAAAATTCCAGCCGAGCATCTCTTGCCACGCTTATTGTGGTTGTAGCACAGATTTGTTTATTTGTTATTATAAAAGTGTACCAACTGTAATATTTGCATTATTTAAATCAGTGTGTTATGGTGGCACTGTGCTTAACTCATTTGCCTCACAGCAAATAGATCTGGAGTTTGATTTGCTGGTGGGAAACAAGGTCCTTGTATTCCTTCTGAGTTTATTTGTTGTCCCAGTGTAAGTCTCCTCAGGGAGGCCTGGTTTCCTTCCTTAGTTGAAAACATTTGAAAGGTAAAATGGCAATAGAAAATTGCTACAGGTGTCTTTGCCTTATGATAGACTTGTGACCTATCCAAGATTTTTTTTTTGCCTATAAGTGTTGGAATATGCTTTAGCACCAAAGTAACCTTAATCTGGATAAGCAGAAAATAAATGTATGAAAAATAAAACCTGTTTTGCATGTATGCAAATATAATTTCAGTAATGTGAGCGTAGTCAATCCTTGTATTTACTGTTGATGTGCTGTTTTTGTTCAATCAGCATTCACTTTATAGAAAGTAGGGTCTTGTTCTCACTTGTAACTTTAAAATTAGAATTTGATTATTTGAATTTTCCAGGAATTTCATCAGTTATACAGCAAGGACAAATTTCATAGTCCAAAACACTAAAAAGATGTTACATGCCATTAAATGATACATCATCAGATATTGGAAAATATTAAATGTAAAAGCACAATGACACATTATTCTCTATAGGGACAACTAAATGGCACATCAGTGGCACAGTTACGCTCAGACATAATAAATGCAAAGCAGCATTGGCGCTAATCCAAACTCATAAAGTAAAAAAAAAAAAATGGGAGAAGACGAATGAGGAGGAGGAAAAGAAGGAGATTGGATAAAAAACCGAACATATCTAAACATATCTTCTGATCATTTCATCTAATCTAATATCGATAAATGGCAGCAGTAAAATTGTCTTTTATTTATTATTTTTTATTTTTGTATTAATTAAGCAACATTGTTAACAATCCTATATAGTACAGCTTCTTAATGTAGTAACTAGTGAAAATGTTGTCAGACATTAAGAACCCTAATATCATCAATTTGTATATTTAGACATTCATTAAAATGAAATAGAAATGTGATATTTCATTTACTTTTGGTCCATATGGATTTTAACAATCCGTTCACATTTTGTTCTGCATAAAGAATGTATATATTGTACATGTATCACTTTTGGTAAGAAAAGAAGAAAAAAAACTTTTGATGTCATGATTTTATTTTAGATTGTATTGTAAAATTAAAAATCAACAGCTAAAGCAGTCATGTATTACTAAGAAAGTAGCAGTAATCTATTGTTAAGAAGAGAATATGGTGCTGAATATGACTACTAGATTTTTGTGGAATGAGAATAGATGCTGCAAATGATGGTAATATGTTAAAAAATGAAGATTTTTAGCATTTAATCCAAACCCTTATTGTACTTTTGGTCACAGTTGATAATATGCTTAACATTGGGCCACCAGCCTTATTTCCAGCAAAATCAATAACTCACTGTCGGTCTTTTGTGTAGAAACAGAATTATCGATGCTGGGAAAATAATAAAAATAAAACTTTTGCTTACTGTGTGGTAGAATCAGAGGACTTCTATTGAATTTTTAGGACTTTTGTTAAATACAAACATACAAATACAGATGATGCTCTGGCTCAAATGTCACCTAATCTGTTTTCATGTATAACACTTGTATATATTGAACTACAGAATGTGTGTTGGTGTTTGAGAAAGCTAAGGGCCCGAGTGACATATGAGCTGTTGAGTATTTATTTACAAAATATAATCAATGCACCTAGTACATGGAGATCTAATTTACGTCTTATGAAGAATTCACAGATGTTGGCCTAATGTATGTCCTCAGTTGATGCTTGGAAATTAATCTCATTTTGGTATAACTGCAATCGCTACAGAAAGTCACTTTTTCACCTTGATCTATTACATTTGTATCAAAAACGACATTAAGCATCTGTACACTACCATGTATTTAATAGTATTGGAGGTTAAAGCTGTGCTGTATTGCAGAAGCTTTTCCGGGCTTTCTTGGCCTTTACACTGAGCTAAGACGTAGCCACAACATGCCTAAGAACAATGGATTCCTTACTTTTATCATATGTTAATTTCATTTTATCTACAGGTTGTGTTACAATTATTTTTTTTGTGCAAAGGTTAAATTGATTTCTGTAGGCATGGCAGGATATGCTACAGACATAAACAAGGCCAAGAAAATACCGCTTTGAATCTATGAACAATTAATTATCTTCAGTGTCCTCTAACCCCCTTATTTGAATTTGGGTATTTATAGTTGTGAATATCAAATGGCTTAGTCACTTGTCTATTTTTATTGCTTTAGGGCTTTTTAGCTGTATTCAAATTTTAAAAAGCATGGCACAAATATGCTGCTGATGTTTTGGGGTCTATCATTATAAATGTTGTCCTGGCAAAGTGGGCAAGTGTTGTGGAGGAAAAAATATTTTTGAAAACAAGTAAATTCTTGCTGTAAAAGACGAAAAATGTTACTCTGGAGACTCTATCTTTAACTGAAGCATTTTAAATTGTTCTTTTCTAGCCTACACTTTGGGTTTATCTGTACTTTTTTTTTACATGATTGTTCTATATGTACATGCTGAATGGCCCCTAGTTTATCTTAAACAAAGCACATTTATTTGGACAAATTAATTGGAAACTGCCACCAGATAAAATGTCTGACATTGTTACTTTGATGGCAGGACATATTGATGATTGATAAAATATATTTACACAGTATCATTGTCACTATAGCAATGCAGTCTCTGTAAAAAAGGAATAGTAAATGTTCATCAGAAATCTGCTGCCACATCTTGTACTTCACAGGGCATGTGACTCCATTTCTCTTTCTTTTTGCATCTCAGGAATGATTCTGTTAATTGTGTTATAATTTAATTGGAAAAATTTGCAAAGTTCCTCCCATCTTTTCACCCTTTGACTGCTGAAGCTCTGTATCTGTTGCATTTCAAAATAGGCAATTATAATGTTAATAAAAATCTCAGTGTTTATTTAATGTTCAGTTGTATGTATGAGGTGTTTTTTTATATTCACTATGAGCTGAATGATAAGTACAGTGATTTCGTTTATGCTGTATAAAATTCATTAGTTTCTGTAAAGATATATTAATATTCCTCAAGTTTAAATTATTGCAAAAGAGGGTTTTGCTGCTAATTGGTGCTCTTATAAATAGTAAAACAAGAAGAGGTCTGAAGGGTAACACTGGGATATTAGATTACTGCAGACCACCATGGTTATTCTAAATGTTCAGAAACTTTGTTTTAGCAGGTACAAAATAAAAAAACTCCTCTGCTTACTGCATTAATTATAATTCATTCAATGATTTTCTGAGTTATTTGTTTTTATTAATAAATTAGGGGGTACTATAGCCTATTCTAGCATTCATTGGAATAAAATAACATACCAATACAATATCAAACATATGTCAATAGACCTCTTTTTACATTAGTGTTTTGTAATGTAGGAGACCAAGATTATTAAACTGTTTAACCTTTACTGCAATCTATAATCTGAACAATGGAAATAACAAATTAGAATTTACAACTAAAGAAAAGGGGATTCAAAATATATAATAACATGGTTGTGTAAGCATATCTCTTGCTCATGCCCACTCTTACAGAGCACTCTGGCTGGACCATTCTAAAAACTGATTTTTTTTTGGTGGGACCATTATGAAAAGTTAAATTTCAACTCTCTTTTTTTAATTCCATCCACCTTGCTTAAAGCCCTAGTTCCAGTTGAAGTAAATTATGCCACCACCATCCCATTTAAATTTTGGAATTGCAGTCAAATATTTCCCACATTTCCCATATGCTTTTGAGAGATGTGCTTTTTGAGAGAAGTTTTTGCTTATTACCTATGCATGGATTTTTTAAGAAATGATTTACTGTTTGTATTTTTGTCATAGCATGACAAGGATAATCCAATGATAATCTTTAAAAATGTATCTCTCCATAACCATATACATAACGCTTGATAGATCATCCTTACCAAGTCTGTTAAATTTTAGACATTCATAAAATTTTCCACATTTGACAATGTGGACCCTTATTAAAATGTGATACAGAAATGTCTTGCTTCTGTCACCAATCTTAAAGGTAATTCTGGAATGACATTCAACCATCAATGCAGACTCATTCAGAGCCTTGATGATAAATGAAGCACTACATCCCTGTGGAGAAGACAGGTGCCCTAAGGGAAAAAATGCAATGATCACTGGGACACTACTACAGGAGACAACTCCTACCAAGCATGCCAAAACACACACCTACACACAGATACATGCATTCTCATACTCATGAGTCAAAATGCCCTTCCCAATACAGGATCTCACAGAAATATGGGTCAAGCACTGATGTAATAACAAATGCGGGTGCTGTTTGCAGGTATATTAAATTTTCTTCCCTTTAGCACTATCCAGATGCTGATACAATATGTTGACAGGGTGAAAATACTGCATGTGTTACACATATTTCAGCTATTTAAGTCAATGCCGTGCCTGCTTTTGATTGAGTGAAAAAAAATTATTTCGTTTGGGCAATCTCATTTTCTAGAGTTTCAGATGACAGTCTAGACATTTTGCCGGTAGGTATGAGTGATATGTAGAAGGAAAGGGTGAGAGGTTTACCTGCACTATCAATCATTTTACAGCCATATAACCCTACTTTTAAAATGGTACCTTAGATTTAAAGAGTGATGGAAATGATATGGACGGCAAGAACCTATTTAATGTGTTTTCACCCCTGAGCCAAAAAGGCCTGCATATTTAATAAAGTAATTCTTGGTTTTGAGAATAGATGAAAATAAAAGGTTGAAAATTTTACTGGGTCTCTCAGTTCTTTTGAACAGTGCACTGTGCACTGCAAATTAATAAACACAAGGTATAAAGTAATAAACTGGCTGAATATAAAAAGAGACATCCTAATATTAATATAATAGTATTTTGTTGTACCACCTTTATCCAAAATGTTGTCAACCTTGTGCAACTCAACAAAATATACAGTATTTAAAAGAATTTAGACAGAGTTTTTTGTCATCTCCAGCATATCAAAACGTAAAGCAAACATATGCATCAAAATAAATCTTGGAATTATAAACTTGGAATATTCCTATGCCAAATCCATTAATGTAATTATCTGTTAATTCAGATATTACTTAGATAAATATAACTTATTTTTGCATGTATGTAGCATGCTATGTCTAGATCTGACTGTGGCAACAGCAGTGTTGATCAGCCCTTGGTATGTGAATAGGATATAGGATGAAACTAGGGATATAATTGATTCACTTGCTGTATGTTCTGGTGACTGTGTCTGTGTGTTTGTGTATAGAGGTGAGAAAGCTCTCAAAGAGAAAGTGCTAGAGAGTAAGAGCTAACACAAAAGCACAACGTGCATTGCATGTGTGTGTGTGTGTGTGTGTGTGTGTGTGTGTGTGTGCGTCTGTGAGAAAGTCCCTTTAATCGTGGCAGTCCACTGAATAGTGCCTTTTGCTGTGAAAATTAAGACGGTTGTGAAATCATCATGCACCTGTCTCCATTATACTCTTTGCTTGTTCCAGCAATTTTTCCATGGTGCCAAATAGCCCTGGAATAAGCCTAGTGCCATCATGGAATCAAAGGAAAAAGTAGCAGTGAAACCCAAACTACAGAGCTAAACCAAACAACTGAAAATTTAAATAAATCCCCCAATAGCCAACATTTCTGATGTCTTGCTTGGGTTATGTTGCTTATAGGCAGCACACTGTAAAACAGTGTTAACAAATAACTTAAGGAATCACACAAATGCAGGACATCATTATTCCTGCACCGTATTGACACTAACAGAATAGCACATGAATTAATAGCCACAAAGTGCCAGGTGGCTGAGCAGAAAATGTCAGTAATGGCAAGAAGATGTTGAACCTTCCAGTAGCTCATGAACACTGCACAGTAAGTGGACACTGTTAATAAACTTAAGTAGCACTGCTGTGTCTTCTAATACCACTAGCACATCTGTAATTATATGTATGTTGAATGCAGTGTATGTAATGAAGCTCGTTCCTGTCCAAGTCCATGGAATCTCTCTCCGGCGCATGTGATGTCACAGCTTATAAGGCTGCACACGTCATCAGGCGGAGCAGCATCAGGTGTGCAAAATCAATCTCGCTCATCAACGTGTTGGCTCCACCTCTCCGCCCCCCAAAGCAACACCATGCTACCATCACAGATGACTTAACTTAGGAATGAAACATTTAATGACTAACAACAAAAACCAAGGCTTGTCTGGCTAAACACCAGATAAGGTCTATACTGATTAAAGCTAATAGAAGTCCTTGATTGGAAAGCAGAGGCTTATCTTACCATTTATATCAGGCAACCCTTAGCATGCATGAGAAAACTGGATCTTATAAATATAAAAGAATCACTGAAGAGTAAGGAGTAATTAAAACAAAGCCAAGCATCAAGATAATACTTCAGGGTAGAGTGGTGGAGCGCTCTCATTCTTTTTTTTATGACTGTACAGAGCCCTTCAAGTGACACCCCTTTTTTAAAAACATTGAAACTCAGCCACAACCCTATTGGAACAATGTTCTATTGCATATAAATGAGTCACTACAACATTTATACTAAATTATTAATGTTCTTAAACTGTTTGGTAAAACAGGGACATTAGGTAGAGGCTACTGTTTAGTTATATGGAGCACAGGACAAAATATATGGTGTCTGGGATTTATTGATTTTCTATGATTGTACAAGATAGGGGCGGCATGGTGGCTTAGTGGTTAGCACGTTCGCCTCTCAGCGCTAGGGATTTCCGGTTCGAATCCCCATCTGGGTGAAGTTTCCATGTTTCCATGTCTGCGTGGGTTTCCTCCGGGTTCAAAAACATGGATCAAGTCAATTGAGTTTTCCAAATTGCCCCATATAGTGTGTCTGTGAGTGAGTGTGTGCCCAGTGATAGATTGGCGTCCTGTCCTGGGTGTATCTGCCCAGCGCCCGAGACATTCTCCCCTGGATGGGCATGGGGAACCCCCCCGCGACCCTAATAGAGGATAAAGCGGAAGATAATGAATGAATGAATGAATGTACAAGATAGGAATAGTTGACTTTCAGGTTAATATGTCAACAGGTCTAGTATTTAGAAATTCTGATGAAAGTATTTGAAAATAGCATCTATTTATTTGAAAAAATCATCTAATTCTTCAAAAATTTTATTATCTTGTTCTCATGCTTTAGGCTAATGATCACATTCCTTGCCTTACTAATTCATTTGAATACTTAAGGATATCAATTCCATACTTTAACATGTCATGGCCATGCCTTAATTTCATCCTGAATAGATGTCAATAGCTGAGCTCTATTAGGCTACAATACATACTGCATATTACCCTGAAAAAATATTAAAACATAAAAGAAAAGAAAAGGTGTTTGTTTTTTTTTTTACAGTTAAGACATTGTTTTATGTCATACACCATGTATTTATTTGAATTATCCCCAGCAGGGTGCAGCACGGTGGCTTTGTAGTTAGCATGTTCGCCTCTCAGCGCTAGAGATTCCCGGCTTGAATCCCAATCTGGGTGGTGTTTCCATGTTCTCCCCGTGCCGCGTGGGTTTCCTCTGGGTTCTCCGGTTTCCTCCCACAGTCCAAAAACATGGATCAAGTCAATTGAATTCTCCCCAAATTGCCCCATATAGAGTGTGCGAGTGTGTGTGCCCATCATATGAGCAAGCTTACTGTAAGTGGCACCCTGTCCTAAGTGTATCTGCCCAGCGCCTGAGACGTTCTCCCCTGGATGGGCATGGGGAACCCCCCCGCGACCCTAATAGAGTATAAAGTGGAAGAATATGGATGGATGGATGGATCCACAGCAGGAATTAGAAAGACATATAACTTTGTAATTTGAGCTATCATTATGTACAAATTGTTTTTAACACTAAACTACTTATATAGTTATAATAATGTGTAATTGCTACAGGAATATTAAATAGTAGTAAAGGTTCTTAGCAAGCAACAAAATATTGTGGCACAAGGGAATTACTGAGAGTCGGCTTATGAATAGGAGGTCAGAGAAACAGAGAGACAAAAAAGCTTACCTAAAAAGTGTTACTGTTTAATTTGTGTTGCAGTTAAAAAAAAAAGGATTAAAAAAGGAGCAGGAAGACTGACTGCCAAAAAAGAATGACTGCCAGTTTAATGAAGACTAGCATTGTTTTGTTTAATTGTTTGTGTGTGTGCCTATTACGTCACCAGTCAACTTAAAAGTGGCATTTTTAAATTGTGTTTTAGTAAGAGACTAAGAGGGGCATGTTTCCAATCCTGTCCACTGCATATGAGCAAGCTTACTGTAAGTGATGACAAAACCATGGAAGTGAGAACAAAGGCACAGCCATGAATTTATCACCACTAAAATATTTCATATACACCCTCACAAACATGCTAACCAGGTCCTTGTTCAACATTATTGTTGAATATAAGCAAAGAATTTAGTCTCTGCTCCATGTACAGATGGAATATCTGCTGGTTCTGCAAGTTTTGGTTCCAACTATGGGCACCCCAGCCCCTACACTGTAATATCAAATCCATAGATAATGTAAAAGCATATCTGATACGCTTAAAGTATATCACATTTGCCTGGGGCTGCCGGTATCATAGTAAGTCAAGCAACTAGCTTTTCAATAATAAATAAATAAAAATAACAGAATGATGCAAGACACTCATACTCACAGAATGAACACCATTCTGGACTTCCTAACATTAGGGAGACATTAGTCAATCCAGTTTGGAAGAAACATCTCCAGCACCGCTACGATGCGCACTGGGGTCATCCAAGCGTGTGTGCTATAGTCCACTGCTGTCCACCTTGCTGAATCATGACTGTACAGCAATGCACAGCTCAAATCATATCAATAAGTTTGCAGACATGACCATGGTTAGTATCATCAGAAAGAATGATTGGTCAACATTCAGAGAGAAAGTGCAACAGCTAACGGATTTGTGTAGCTAATTTAATTAGAATCCATGTTTTTGGACTGTGGAAAGAAATTGGAGAACCAAGAGAAAACCCACACAGACATGAAAGAACATTAAAGCTCCACTCAGATTGAGATCTGAATTTGGATCCCCAGCACAGAGAGACAAACATGCTAACCATTAAGCCACTGTGCACAATAGTCGATAAATATTATTAAAAAATTTAATTACTGTGTCTCAAAAAGTATACTTGCAAATCGCTCTAAAAAAATTTTTCTGAAGCACCCCCAATATATTTGTGACAATAGCAGGTTTGTGTGAGCTATTCTCTCTGGCAACGCTGTCTCCCGTGGCATATCTGCCAGGCTTTACTTTTTATGATAATGCTCTCATCTGTCTGCCAGAGATTTAGCTTTACCGAAGATGTGTCTTGAAGACTCAGTTGACAGTGTGCATAGCTACACACAAACATACAAAGCACACTGCACTTCTATCCATAGCCAGCAATGACATGCATTCAAAACTGCATTCATAACAGAAAAAAAGACTAGCACTCTAGAGAATCACACGGTCATGAACTCATTTTAAGCTCATTTTAATTATGTTACTAAACTATCACCTATTAACCTCAAAAAAACAAGAAGCTCTTAAACACTAGTTTCCCCAATTTGAAATATCTTAGCAATCGATTTCTGATTAATTTGAATAATGCAAACTTGCCAAAGTCAGTCATTACATGATAAAGGGTATGAGAACTATGAACATGAATATTAAAACACACTGGCTCTATTTGGCAAGTGTGGGACTCTTTAACCTTGAGCTAGACTAGGAGCATATGTCTTATTTTACATACTCATGTATATTGTGTCAGCTTTGAACAGCTGTTTGTCTGTATAAACATGAACCTCTGATCAGATTGTCATTCTTTCCACATCTGTTTAAAACTAATTTTTCTTAATTTAACTGTGTGGCTGTTTCATCATCTACCTGAGAGACACAAATACATACAGACACAAACAGTCGGTTTCAGAACACACCAGGAAGGCAGTTCTAAATGTGTAATAAATGACTTTCAGTCGAACTGGCAGTTGTTTCACTGTTAGTATTATTCAGTTTATTATCTGGTGAATTCGAGAAATACCTTCTGATGACTTCGCTTTCTTTTTTCTCTTGCACTCTCACACACAATCTCACACACACAAACACATGTTTTGATGGGGTATCTGCATTAATAAAGGTAACTAGACCATATACAACAAACTTATTTATATAGTGCTGACACTACAGAAATCACATATTTAACCAGTTTAAGTGGAAAAAAACGTTGATTAGATCTTTATGCCTGTGTCAAATGAAAAGGAAAAGAGAGCAAATTATTGAATATTTGTGAATTATAATTTTGAAAAAAATGAATTAATTCTTAATTCTATCTCCAGAATTCTTCCTGTTTTCTCTTTGCTCAATGTCATTTTAAGCCCATGGCACTATAATTAAACATAGATAGTGAAAAAACATAGATAGAAAAAATTATGGATTGCTGCTTTCAAAAATGGGGGCTAAAAAAAATCCCAATTAACTTACAAGCAAATGATGTGTAGACACAAGGTACAAAAATGTGTCTTCATCAGTATAAAATGTGATGTTAGGTGAGGGGACTCAGTAACACACAACTGCTGACAAAGGTAAGAAGTCAAAACTTACATGAAGAACATCTGATGCAAATCCAGGGGAGAACATTTCAGACAGAAACATCCAGAACAGGGCACAAATCTATCACTGGGCACACACTAACTCACACACACACACACACACTGACTATGTAGGGGCAATTTATAGCAGTCAATTTACCTTAAATCCATGTTTTTGGATGGTGGGAGGAAACCAAAGAACCTGGTGGAAACCCACGCGGACATGGGGAGAACATGAAATGAAACACCCAGATTGAAATTTTAACCTGGATCCCCAGGGCTGAAAGGTGAACGTGCTAACAACTAAGCCACCATTCCACCCATCTAGTAGTCAGATGAGACTAAACTATAGGTTTTTGTGAAACATTTGCAGAAAACTAACTAAGAGTTTCAAATAAACAGAACACAGTCCCTACATTACACAGCTTTACTGTGTGCATGGCATCATTACATTTAACATTTGAGGTCACTTTGAAGAAAAGCATCTTACGAGTGAGACGAGACTTAGGAGAACAACACAAGTTGGTTAGCTAAGAAGAGACCAACTGATATGCAGTGTTATCGATCATGATCATCTGATTTCATTGCCTAGATCAGCAAATGATCATGATTTATAATACTGCAGTTCAGCGGGTTCCTCTTAACTAACTTATCATAAATAATCATGTATTCTAAATACTATTAGGAAGTATTAAAATACTATGTATTAAAGCCCAGTGTCAGAAAGTGGAGTCTTTATCAGAGATAAATGTTCATTCAGAAAGATAATGATACAAAGCGTATTTCAAAAGCACCTATAACTGCTTCAAGACAAAGCACTGGAGAATTCTAAAATGGCCAACAATGATTTAAAATATATAGTAGCATAGAACACCGGTGGAGAAACCTCAAAACAGTTGAGAAAAGACATATTTTAGATCTAAGAGTCTTTGAGCAGTTGAAAAAAGTAAAATTTCACTTAAGATGTAAAAGAAATATATCATTTGTTTCAGGAAGTGACTAATTTCAAGTATTGCTTTCAAGGCATATGCTACCACATATCAAAACGATGGAGCTGAAATTGTTGATTTTTTTCATTCTTTGTGGAATATCAGATTCATATTATTCATGTTTTTGAGGCATCTAACCTCAATTGCACATGTGCACATGTGATCACTCAGTGTGTGTAAATGCGTGTGATTCACTGCACAGGGTTAAATGTGGATGACAATTTCCTCTATGTGTAAACACAGTAGGCAAAAATAGATCACTTTATTCTTTGCTGTATAATTAGGCTATTCTGTGTATCCTCAAAGTTCCTAACAATCAAACCTTTCTGTATTAGTATTGATCCATACATCAAGGGCTCCCCATAGCCCTCGGACTGCTAAAATCAATGTGAGGGAACCACTTTCCTCTACTTTTTGCAGTTTTCACATCATGACATCTTAGCAACCCTTTGCAAGTTTGGGACAAATGTGGTGCAATTTGTCATGCCAAACTCTTCTCCTAGCATGTTGTGGAAGATAAGAAGAAACTGAAGAGCCTGAAGTTGACATGAGAAGAACATGCACAAAACTCATGTGTCATGTGTTTATTAATTAATTTTCTAAGCCATCTATCCCAACATGGATTATATAGATGGTGCTTTTGTTCTAAAGCCTGAAGTCTTTGATATTAAAAAGCATAGCCATTACTGTCTTTTTAATGAAAAAAAAGTGCTATATCAACCACCGCACTAATCAGTGTTTGCATTTTTTGTTTCATCTTGTTCTGTACTGTATTTGAATTTTGAAATTTTAGTTTTATTATTTTTGATAACGCCAACCTAATTTAAATATTGTATTCTGTGTTTTAATTAAATCAATATCTTTTTTTTCTATTTTCTTTTCAATAGCTGTGCAGTAATCCTGAGTGACTTACAAGAGTGCATTCCAGAAAAGTACTTCACTTCAGGGAAGTCATTCCTCCCCCCAGGGATTGAACGATAAAATGTTTCACTAGGGCTGTCTTTCCCAGCTTGCATTATTGTATCCTGCTTTGCAGTCTTTGCTTTAGACACACACACACACACACACATACATACACGCTCATGCACACACACACGCACGCACACACACACACACACACACACACACACACACACACACACACACACACACACACACACACACACACACACACAAACGTTTGCTCTTAGTTCCAAACTAAACCTCTAGCGATATATTTGAGTTTTGTTACACTTCCATAATATCTGTAATCTGCCCAGTGATGCTCATACTTATAGAAAGGCTATAAGAACTAATGTATAATAATCATTTCCTTTTAGTCATCTTCCATTTTTATTTTGTTATATCGACAATAAAAAAAAAATCCTTATCCTATATTTAAACTTCTTGAAACTCATCAATTTATCATACACTATCAATTTGTCTATTCAGAATTGTCTCATTTTTTAATAAGAGGAAAGTGGATTATTAAAAACAACAGCTCACATAAGACATATTGTGAACCTTTCATTCTGCATCAGTTGTTTTAACACGGATTCCTTGCATAAATATTGCTATTGTCTGTACTTGCTGAGTTCTCATTTACCTCCTGAAGTTTGAGACAAAGCCCATTTATAGCAAGCTATCATGCATATGGATGCAGATAATGTGTGGAGGTACATCTCATCAGATTTATTCTGAAGCCGGTTATTTGCATTTAGATCTTTTTCCTTCACATGCAATTATTCTGCTTGTACCCTAAGATAGTAACTATTGGAGGGTTTGAGCATGTGCCATGGGTTTGAACTCAAATAATTCGATCAAGATCATTTTTGCAATCAGCATTTTCCCTGTTGTTTCCCAGGATTTGTGATAAATCACTACCACCCATGTGTAGAATTGTAGGGTTTTTTGATGTATTGCTTAAAAAATAAATGTCTCTATACTTCTTTGCATTTTTTAAAGAATTGTTTTTAAATGAGACAATTTAGAAAGAGAGAGAGAGAGAGAGAGAGATTCTTGTCCAAATCATAGCGTACCCATGTTCTGCTTGACAAGAAGCATTGACACTATTGAAAGAATAGACTAAAAATCAGCAGGTTCTGGTATTTGCAGTAGGTTTTCTGGCCCCCTGTCTAAAGGAGGCGAGACCAAATTTGTCCAGAGAGGCCCAATGGGCAGTGCAGCAACTACCAGGTGAAAACATGGAGTATCCAGACGTTTAACGGGCAATCTTACAGTTCATAAGCTTCACTCCTAAGCAAAACTGTGTGATTTTGGCCAGAGATGGCTGCTCATGGAGAACAGCAATGTTGGGGCTGTCAGCAACCTTGTGGTACTCGAACAGTTCATATTGCAGCTGGCTGCCAGAACAGTGGAATGGGTCCTGTGCCACTGCCTGATATCACTGGATAATGTTTTCTTCCAAGCTGGCTGCATATAAGTAAGTAGAATAAAAAACATTAAGCTGTTTCAGTACTTTTTTCAAAATTCCACTATATGGAAGTCATATTCTTCATTTTTGGTTGTATATTGTTTTTTAGCAATATTATTTACTACATTGCTACACTATAACATGCCCACATGTGTCCGTGTGGGTTTCCTCCAGGTTCTCCAGCTTCCTCCCACAGTCCAAAAACAAAATAAATTGGCTTCTCAAAATTACCCCTATATAGTGTGTATGTGACTGAGAGTGTGCCCAGTGATAGATTGACATGCTGTTCTGGGTGCATCTGTCCAGATCCTAAAATGTTCTCCCCTTAATAGACCTTATTTCTGTGTTCAATCATTGCCTTTTTTAGTTTTCATTAACTAAGATCTGTCTCAACTGACAACTGACAATAATGTAATTCTTTACTAAGATGATGCTCACAAAACACAAAACAGTATTGCCACAGCATCCTAGTACATTGCTATTGTTGATGATGTTCTTTGCAGATAGTTAACTCTGTATGAAGATATAAATGAAGTGTAACCAGATATTAGAATCACAAAAAAACAAACTAGAAACTAACACCAGAAACACAGAGGGGTTTTGACAAAGATGGATTTCAAGATCAGTGTCATTTACCGCATACAGTGAGCGAAGTAAGCATGCATGTAACACTTGTCCCCTTACACAAAATTCCATTTAATTCAAGTGTATTCATAAATGATTATTAGAAATAACAGCAACAACAACAATAATAATAATAATAATAATAATAATAATAATAATATTATTATTATTATTATTATTATTATTATTATTATTATTATTATTATTATTCAAATATAAAAATTATAATAATAAAATTATTATTGTCGTTATTATTATTATTATTATTATTATTATTATTATTATTATGATTATTGTTGTTGTTGTTATGATGCATCAAGGGCGGCAAAGGTGGCATAGTGGTTAGCACGTTCACCTCTCAGCGCTAGGGATTTCCGGTTTCCATGTTCTCCCAATGTCCGCATGGGTTTCCTCCGGCTTCTCCGATTTCCTCACACAGACAAAAAAAATTGAAGAAGGTCAATTCTCCAAATAACTCCATATAGAGTGTGTTTGTGTCTGTGTCTGTGTGAGTGAGTGTGTGCCCAGCGATAGATTGGCGCCCTGTACTGGGTGTATCTGCTCAGCGCCCATAATGTTCTCCCCTGGATGGGCATGGGAAACCCCCCTGCAACCCGAGGAGAGGATAAAGTGGAACATACTGTAATGGATGGAAGGATTATGGATCAATTTGTACAAAAGCACTTTTGTCAATTCTTTACTCAACCCCTGTACAACTATTGGGCATTAACACATTGCAGGTCTATTGCAGTCCATCTAAATGAGAGTGAATAATGTTCACAACTTTAAGTTTGGGACTGCTCCACAGACATGGTGCAGCCATCTAGTAAGTCCAGGTTTCTAAATCTACAGCAGACTATGTTCCCTAACTTTTAACAGCTCCTAAAAACCATGCAGCACCTTAGCACCAACTGGCCTTTTTCCTTGTTTTAAAGCCTCCACTCCATCCAGCCCTCATACCCTCATGTAAAATAAGACCAGCCAGAGATCTTCACAAAGAATTTAAAAATTATGTAAGAAATATAACCGTTTTCCCTCCTGCTCTCAAGATAAATAAGATCCTGTCCACCTATTTCTTGTTCAATACAAAACAGTTATTTTAACCAATAAAGATTATCCCAAAGAAAATTGACAATAATACTCTGAATGCCAGTAAAAAAAGAAAGTCCTGTATCCTATACCACTTAGAAGACCCTGTATAAATTTTTGACCTTCCAAACAAGTTTTATCTTGGCATGTGGGCCTTCTGGCAGTCCTGTACCTTAAGTGCTGTGTTAAAACCTATAGTATAGCATCTTCTTTCAATTTAAATGGAGTACACAAAACCCCATTACCCCTCCGTACACTAGAAGTGTTACTATATAAGACTTTAATCATTAAAATAAAAAAATTCAAAACAACACTAAACGTATCCAGGAGCTAATTATGTTCCACAGTAAAAGCATTCTCCTAGTGTAGGATGACTAGCCCAAAACGTAGACTAAGACATTTCCAAGATGTAGAAGTAAGATGTTGTCAATAATAAATCTGCCCGGGAAGTAATATGCCTGTGTAACCTGTCTATATGATATAACCTGCCCAATTACCACCTTAAGCCAGTTAGCATGTACCTTTGAGACAGTCTTATAATATGCAAATATTAAGCTTACTAACCTCCAGTTCTTGAGCTCAGTCAAGGGGGCCCCCCTTTTTCTGGAGGGATGAGACCTACTCTCCCCACTGAAGCTTAGTGATAATAGCCCTAAAGCCAGACTATTACTCAGCATATGGAGTAGATCCTTCTCTACCATCTTCTAGAAAGACTTTCAGAAATTGTGAGACCATCAATACCTGGAGTCATTTTCAATGCCCTGGGTGCCACCTTCTGACCCTGCATAGACAGGGCTTGCACCAATGTCTCATTTCCTCAAGTGCCACCTGAGGTAAATCCTCATAAAATTTCTGCCTTGCCAGCTGATTCCTTATGTACTCACTGGTGTAAAGCTGCAAATAAAATTCTACAGCTATTTTTTACGAACCTCTGCTGGATCTGTTAGCTCACTGCCATCAGCCAAAAAAGGCTATAAATGACCTTGCTCTTGCTATTCCTCTTTTCTAGTCAAAGAAAAAAACTGAGGGAGAGGAATCAATTTTGGAAATATTCTGAAAAATAGATCTAATCAGTTTCTGCATTTCAAGTTGCTTAAGGCAGAATTCTTACCTTATAGTGCCTGGTTGTATCTATGATATTTTCAAAATTATATAATGTTCTGAATAGTTAAAATCAATATCCATTTTTAAGTATTAGTATTTTATTTGTGACCTAAGTGAAAGATAATGAGATGCCAAATGTCATTCACCGTTGGAATAAACATAGATTACTTTTCTTGGACCTCAAAGTGTCCAAAACAAAGGCTTAAAATAGTATTATTTAATGGAATACCAGCAATTTCAGAAACAATGAAGTTAGTATTAATAAATTTCCTTGACACATGTTTAGGTCTGTTGTAAAATGCAATCAGAGAGAGACAGTGAGAAAAGTTAGTACAAGACAGAAAAGAAAAGTAGAATAAAAGAGAGAATATTAGGCTTGTTCTATACATCTGCAACTAAAATGGTCTTCTCCAGATGCACATAGGGAACAAACCTGTGACTCTAGTTCCTAGTATAGGATTAATCTAATGAGATGAGAAATGAAACCATGCTTTTTCTTATGCTTAATGATAAAAACATGTCCAACATAAGGAAATAAAATTATTTTGTTTGTACACATGCACCATCTAGTATTATTGTGTTTGGTGTGCCATACATCACACCCACCTTAGGTGTTTTGACCATATTATTTCAGAATATTTAGATTTTTTTTAACTAAGACATTGCTTGTACAGTTAGATCTACTGTTTATTAAAATGCACAACATGGATAAAATTCTCGATCTTAACAACATTTTATGACTTGCAGGAATTATTTTATTTGTTTTGCTGTGCACTTTAAATGAGTTCTAGTTCTTTTTCTACAAAAACACAGAGCAGCCCAAATCCGAGATAGAGCCATCATTATCAAATTCCCCTGTGTCTCCTGAGCTGACCTCTTTTGCAGCTTGTTTGTTCTCTTTTACGTGAGTACACTTTTTCATTTTATGTCTTCAAACACACATTTATCTTTCATTTCAACCTCCTGTTCTGTTACCTAGACTGGAGTAATCTTGTACAATTATGCAGTACCTCTGTCTTGCTTTTTAACATGACGTACCTCCATAGAAGCTTTCTCGACAGCAGGCTCAGCTGAGAGACATTAATCCATGGCTGGCACTGCCATGGTGGTTTCATCCACAGCAGGCTTGGCCACAGCCTGCTAAATGTTCTCAGGCAATGTGGCATCCGGGGCCGCAGCGGGCACCCAAGTTGCAGGCGAAGGGGGGCTTCTGCATGTTCAGCCACAACAGGGCCAGGGCCACTCAGTTGTAACACAAGCCCTGCTGACTTCATCATTAATATTTTCAGGGGAGGCACAAACAAGATCAAACCTGAAACACTTCATATTTATGTTAGATAAAGCATACAACAGCACTTTCAATCATGGTACTGTTCATAAAATTGGATGAATCAGACAGTATAATTTTTTTAAATAGGGTGCTATAAGACAAAACATAAACAATGCGAGAATATTACAGTAACCATTGACATCCCCTGTTGACAAACAGAACTTTTAATTTAATCTCACTGTGCACTCCACCATCAGACCACCTTGCCTTGAAGAGCAGCAGACACAGCAACAACACACAAACGAACACACACACACACTCTCCCACTTGTTCACATACATACAAACTTCAGCATTAATTTAAAAACAATGCAAAGAAAGAGAAAGAGGTTTGACAAGACAGCAACAATGAATAATGGGCTTACAATGCTCATATTGTGCATGCACACACACAAAAACACACAACACCACAGACACACACACATACCCCCGGAGTGAGTGAGTGTGTGTGTGCAAAAGAGAGAGAGAGAGACAGAGCACTTAAATAGGTTTCAATGAGTCTTGTGACCCCAATTATAAGCTGCTTAGAAAAATGTATTAATTAATGAATTTTATATGTGCCATTTTGGTATCAGCCACATTTAATGGACCCCCATGGGTTTAATTCAGTAAAATAAAGTGCTGCACATTGAAATGTAAAGAGGCTGATATTTTGGTGGGTTTGCTTAAATCTAAATTACCTTTTAGTTTTGATGCTAGCAATACTGTCTGAGTTCTGTCATATTTGTGTATTGAGCGATTGAAACCATGCCTTGCACTGGCATGACCTTTGTTGGTCTTGAAATTAATTTTCTTTTGTTTGTGTCATAATGCATGTCAGGTGTTAAAAGATTTCTATTTCTAAGCCCACTCAGACTTGACTCAAGTTTCATCTTTAAATCAGCTGTTAATCCTATATGTGTGAATACTTTTGCCACTGACAGATGTATAAAATTAATACTTTTTCCTGAATAACTAAACAACCAAGACTAACATTTTTATCTCATTTGTTTGATCTCGTTTTCTTTATCTGCTTTTAGGACCTGTTAAAAAAGCTGATAAAGTCAATTTATTGCAAAATGTAGATTTATATCCTGTAGAGTACTGGAGTTCCTTTTTTGTTCTTGGTACAAGGTACAAATAAACATACCTACTCCATCTAATAAAACACTGGAAAAGGTCTGGACATCTCAGCTTTCATCAGGCTGCTAAACATTAAAGCATAATGAAAAAAAGATCCTACTGTTTTGTCATTAAACTACATTTTAGCAGGCACAGTGAGGTCAGTTTAGCAGAGCCGACAGGATCCGTTTATGAGTTGCAACCACAGGTTGCTATGCATGCTGTGTTTAAAAGCAAGAAGCTGATGTGTGATAAGTTTAGATTATGGTTCAGCATGCATGAAACCCTCAGATTCAACAGAGAATAAAAGTGAAAGTGTTCCATTTGCATCTGGGACAAAAAATATGTTGGCATTTTAAAATGTATTTAGCAAAGTGCATGTACATAAGACTAACTATTCAGTCAGTTTCTGATATATAAACCATTAGAAATATAGGAGCTAGTACACAGCACCTGTAGTAATTAAACACTTCTGTATAGTTCCATATGATTTCTCTCTATGCTGCTTACAGGACAGTCTTCACTGAAAATAAGTATAATAATAATAATAATAATAATAATAATAATAATAATAATAATAATAATAAATAACCAGCTTAGTCAAAAACATCTGTTTATATTTTCTTTCTGTTATATTTTAAGTAATTACATAAGGTATTTTTGGTGTACATTTGTCCAACGTGGGTGATGTATTCTCATCTGATTTTATTGAACTTGAAGATATGTATATTAAATAAGATACGATTTGTTAAGTTTGTTAAGGTTTAGGAACATAAAAAGTAATTTAAATAAATGTTTTAGTCCACGATAAAAGAATGAGAGGGCTATTCCAAAGTTAAGGAGCTTCATAGGAAAACATTTCCCACCAGCAGTGATTTTACTAATTCTAGGGACATTCAAATCAATTTTTTTTTCAAATCAAATCAAATTTTATTTCTCACATGCTCAGTAATACATGGTACAACTTGCAGTGAAATGCTTAATTGATGATTTGTACACACAAAGAGATTATTTAAGAAAAAAATAAGTACTAAATAAATGGTTAAAATGTAGATAATGTAAACTTGTAGAAGTTTGTATAAGTTAATACAGTAACTGGAAGCTGGTGCAAGTTTGATAAAACCAGGCTAAGATGATACAACATTCTGTTTTTAGTCAAAACATTTCAGCATGTTAAACCAGTTGTAATTTGTGTCATGATTTATTTGACCATCCTGTTAGAAGTGAATCACAATAATCTAACAATGATATTACAAAATCATTAGTAAGTTACTCTGCATCTTGGAAAAAGAGTAGGTTTCCTAACAAGATATTAAAGTGGAGAAAATAAGGTGATAAAAGAGCATTTCGAATCAATTGTGACTCATAATTTATTTACAGATCAACTGGGTCTTATCATGCAGTCATCAAAATATAACACTGTTTAAAGACTTTACTAGTTTTGTCCTTGGATCCAACTGTAAAAACCTTCGTTTTAATACAATTTAGCAAAGCGGATATTACTTGACATCCACTCTTTAATACAGCCCCTCAAGCTTACTGTATAAGTAAACATCATTAGGTTGAGCTAAAATGTACCACTGTTAGTCATCTGCATAAGAGTGAAAACTTTTTTTTTTCTTCGTAAATAATTGATGCCAGTGGGAGCATGTATAGGGCAAACGAAAGTGATCCCAGTACTGACGCTTGTGGAATACTATAGTAATCTTTTGCATAGTCAGAACATTTATTATCTAAACAACTAAGTATTTGAGTTAGATGTGCTTACATTAGAGTGCAAATTCAGTAATGCCCAAGATATTTTCTTATCTATACCATAAGGTTTACATTGTAGAATGCTACATTAATAAGACAAGTAAAGAGATACATCAATAACAGACAATTGCTTTATTGCATATTATGCCCAAAACACACCAATAAATAATTGAAAGAATAAGTACATGCCTTTTGTGGCATGCAAGTCATATGTTTTCCATTGGTATGAAAGCAAAGACACTGACAGGCCCAAAATCAAGCTGACAACTCACTAAAGATTAGTATAACAGTGAGGATTGTCGCCTGGCGATTCCACCTCACCGAGGAGCTAATTCTCATTCTGTGGCGTTCACCACTGCAAAATGGTGGAACGATCTTCCCAACTCTGTCCGTAAGGCAGAATCTCTAAACAGTTTTAAGAAACTACTTAAGACGCATCTATTTAACAAATACCTGTTATAAAAAAAATAAAATAAAATAAAAAAAAGGGGGGGGGGCGCAGCTTCGAATAACAATCAGGTTTGATGAACTTACAGTATAGTTGGTTTTCTCCATGGCTTCTGACTTGTGGTGTTCTCATTTGTAAGTCGCTTTGGATAAAAGCGTCTGCTAAATGACTAAATGTAAATGTAAATGTAAATGTATAACATGGCCCATAATGTTAGTTTAGAATTTGTACTTAAGAAAAAAATGCTTTTTTTTCTTATTAACTTCTTATTAACTAATTGCACATTAATACTTAACCATATGGCAGTTTTTAATATTTCACATTTAGTTTGTCTCCATTTACACTCTATGGTGCTAGTAGTTAGTTTTAAAGTACATGTTTGTTCATTGTACCATAACACAGATCTTTTATTTTGAACTCCTTTATGTCTAAATGGGGCTACACTTTGCAATATATGAAAATATTTAATGTGTTCAGCTGTACTTTCGAGTTCTTCAGGTCCAGAAACTGGTCTAGTATTTAATTAAAGTAGATGTTTTATAAAAGATGCAGCAATATAGGGAGTTAAACTGTATTTCTTTTTACATTGTAGTTTAAAGAGAATTTATTAGATAATAATAATAATATTAATAATAATAAACTTTACTCTGTGGAACAATGGATAAGTTATTAATGAATCAAACAGTTTTAAGTGATGTGTTGCAATAACAAAATTTGATTAGTACTCATGAATAAACCTAATTTAATTGTGATTTTTGTAATGAACATTAAAGTCAAGAAACATGAAATGCATTGTCTAAAGAAACAATTTTAACTGAAAGAAATTCACCAATAATTTAATAAACTTTTTATTGGAGCCTGAGTGTCAGTAAACAGGATAAAAGGATAAAATGGATTAAATTAAATTTCTTTTTAACTGAATATGAACTGCTGTTGTTAAGTATGACGATTCTGGTTCATAATTACTACCGTGTTACAGCTATTTTATTTTAATAGAACATGGCCACTTAAACTCAATTGCCATTAGATGGTTTATAAACATGACTATAAGGTAGACAAGCTTTAATTAGTTAATTTAATTATTAATTTGTCCCAATTCAGGTCTGTGAGACAGAGAGCATTTAAAGAATTATCAATAAAATGTACTGTCTTTATTTTATTTTAATCTCTAACAGAGTGGGGACAGCTGTTTGTATATGTGAATTCGAAAAGACTGGTGCTTAGTTCGACAAATTAAGCAAAAAATCTGTGTCTAATGCAGAGACACGATGCAAAGAGACTCATTGCTTTGGAGTGCGGACACTGGGACATTGTCAGTTCAGAGGTTAGTGTTTCCTAATCACTGGCCTCTTCCAACTAATTTTGATTTTAGGTGTCACAAATGCATCTGAGGTTTCTCAAGAGCTATGCACAGTATATAAGATGTGTCCGTGCCCCAAAATGAATTACATTACTTTTATTATGTTTATTTGATTAAATGAAATAAACTATTATTTGTCACTTGTGGTTCTGTCTCATGTGCCATGCCCTTATAATATAAATCTTAATTTAAAATGTTGCTAAGAATTTATTATAGAATACAAATTCTCAAATTTATCTTACTGAATATTATAAATGAACTTATTTTCGAGTAATATGCAGCAGCTGCTTACTTACTGCTAAATTGTGGATTGATTCACAGCTCTGTCTGAAATGTTGAGACGTTCAGAAACAAAATGACAAAAGTTGTATGAATTACTCAATTATAATTGTAAATGTAGCTAAATTCATGCTAATTCATGCTATTGCACTGTATAGGTAGTTATGTTCATTCATTCATTCATTATCTTCTGCTTTATCCTCTATTAGGGTCGCGGTGGGGTTCCCCATGCACATCCAGGGGAGAACGTCTTAGGCGCTGGGCAGATACACCCAGGACAGGGCACCAATCTATTGCTGGGCAGATAGTTATGTTGTGTTTGAAAAAAAAGTCATATGTAAATCAGTGATTACATTTTATATGCATTTGTTATAGTTAACATCTATAAATGTTACAACAGGGTATTGATTAACATGTTTTCTCTTATTATTATTATTATTATTTTACTTTAATCCAGTTGAATGAAAACAGTCTCATGATCATGGGCACCTATGTTTCCTGAAAGAGATGCAGACAGTTAAGTTAGAGTGGTGCACAACACTAGCACAACAGGGAGAAACTGAACTAGCCCTTCTGGATGCTGCTGGAGGAGACTTTAAAGTCAAGGAAGCTAGAAGCAGCCTTAAGGAGGAAGGAAAGGGAACAACATTTAACAATGCCTTCAGGGGCACACTGGGCTAACTTGTGAAGCTGAGTGGCCTGAGAAATTCTGTTTCTCCTCTTCTGGATTAAAGAATGTACTTTAGCCTTTTGGAGGATCTTTTTTTAATAGTGTTTAACTTCATGAGTAAAATTTACTTTTAGCTTTTTAGCTATTGTTGGCAGATACAAAACTTACACATATATAAACATATTTTCTGAACATTATAACATATTCCTTATTAATTATGAACTACCAGTTGCAAGAAGACTGACATCAATCCCCATACATAGCTGTATATTAATGAGGTACATTTAATTTATTATACATATTTCATATAAAAGATTTTTCTACATTTCCTAATCCTACCCAATTTTCCTCTTATTTTCACTGCCAAAGCCATACTAACAGGAGAAGTAATAAAGAAGTAAAATAAAATAAAATAAAAAAACATTTTAAATGTAAGGAAATGACCTTGTGTAAAGTAGAGATGGGTGCAACTTTTTGCCAGTGCAGTCACACAGCTCATTTGTCTGTGCCTAGGTCCACCTCTGGTGTGACCTTGTTGATCTAAATTAAACAAGACATTACATTTTTGGTTAGATGTCAACTCCAGTTTTAAAGAATGGAGTAAATGGGTTCAGATTGATATGTAGGTCACATTTATACTTTCCATGGCCACATGTCTAATTGAAAAAACAGGGGTATCTACCACACATTGATAGCATCTACAGCAAGCAGTCCAATTATTCTGTCAGCAATGCTCAGTGGGCTAATCAGTTAGTAGCTGACTGAACTGCGCAACGAGACCTGATAAGGCTGTGACAAGGCCAACACAAGAAAAGGAAAAAATGCAAAGACACCATACTTGGCACCCCTTATCAATCAAGTTCAATTTCTGAGTATGCATCAGATCAGCATTCCCTTCAATGACGTACTCACACACTGCTCCTTCAATATATATGCACACACTGTCCAATGTGCCTCTAAGATATATCAGAGTAAATTTAAAGAGAGACACGGAAGCCATCTAAAAGCAATGTTTGTTGAATCATTTTCCAATGTCCTCTTTAAATATGGATTAAAGATATGCAGACACCAAGGGAGAAACAGTCTGACAATCTGCAAACAGATCTTGTTTAACTTTAGTAATTCACTATTAAATTTAGACAAACTTGCAAGTTAATGTTAGAATGGGTGAATCCCATCTATTAAATCAAACCTGCCTCTGTCAAATCACATTTTTCATTCAGAAGAAAACAGGATTCATCCCTCTGACCTATTCTACCACAGTACATAGTGATTGTGTTTATTACCTGCATTGATCTACACATAATGGCATTATTTGTCATGCATTCTATCTGACTGATTTTGCTTCCATCTAACACAGACATTCAAGATGAAGTCATCTGTCACGCCCATCATGTTCGACTTCAATATCGAAGATATATTCATTTGAAGTGCCCCTGAACTTTTCTCTTCAACTTTCCTGCCAGACGAGGTACCTTGCCATTTGTCTATAATGTATTATCTGCCATTTTAAAGTCACAGTATTGACTAGCAATCAAAGTTGAATAGGAGCTTTGAAATGACCTTTTATGACAGAAAAAATGTAATCCAGCACGACATCATTGATACCTCAGTTTCTCAATAAAGGACCCAAGTTTAATCTTTCTGCATAAACCTCATGGGTGCAGTTACAATTTCATTACCAAGAGAGCTCTGCTTCTTAAAACCTCCCAAGTTAATCGTAATTAATTTGAGTCATAGTCATAGTTCATAAGATATTAAAGCTGTACATCATCCAAGAAAAGTAGAGCAAAAAAGATCACTCTTTATATCATTTAGAGATTGTGATTAAAAATGAAATATCTTTAGCTTGAAAGGTCAGCCATCAGATGAGTTAAGTCAAGATGTGAATTGGGGCATATGATCTGCACCAGTACAGACAAGTTACCAATGCTACTGTCTAGACACAAAGACGCTGGAACTTTTTTATTAAACAATGCATTTTACTTTGTTCAAATTGCACTTCCATCAGTTTGGCACAGTTAGGATTAAATACAACAAGAAACTACACCACGTTTATTCCTTTCATACCATTTAATGAAATTCCCAGACAGAACACAATGGAAAAATGAGTTGAAAAGCAATTGTGGGATTATTAGCTCTCAGCCAGTGCTTATTGTTTTGCCTTTATTTCTACTTTGCACTCAACTAAAATGCAAACTCCTATATATCAAACCCACTGGTTCCACTAGCATGTTTTATGAACACTTCAATAAAGAATACTACCAATACTTAAAGTTTACTCGATTGAGGTAAAGATTAACAAATATCAAATGCCTTTCTACAATAGACCATTGATCTCTTAATGCTAATTTTAATTCTAATTTTAGGACTTTAGGACTACTTCTTGTAGCCCACTTCTGATGTTAGCCTTTTAGTTTACTCCTGCAATTAAGGCAGCTATATCATTAATGCAGAGGTTTTTTTTTTTTTTTTTTTTTTTTTTTTACTGAATGCAAACAAACATCTCCCTCTAGGTGGGCTTGAACCTGCGGCAGTGTGTGTTGGGGAGCAGAGGCCCTAGGGAAGCCATTAAACTGCAGCCGCTCTTTCGGCCCTGCCAAGCGTGACAGCAGGTAGGGGTAAAAATAGTGAGCCATCTGTTAAAGCAGAAGATTGTGAAAGCTATCACCAGGACTCAGTGGGGACTCAATTAAAATATACATTTTTTCAGCGACTAAGGGGAGGGCACTCCTGCATGCCCAACCTCGGCCAGGTGCAGGAGGCTCAGGTAGGGCAGAAATCCTTGTACTGAGAGGGTCTGTACTATGTAAGTACCATAGATAATTGTTTTTCCTTATGCTATTAAATTGCTCTATTCTCTAGCAATTTTTCCTCTTTATACTTTCAAATGCATTGCATCACATACTTGTTGGCTCATGTTTACAAAACGCATATTTTTTAATATACACACATATTTCTGCATGAATTAAAGGAGTTAAAATACAACCACAAAGGATTTTATACATAAAAAAATATGGACTAAAATCATATTTATTAGCCTTAAGTAAGCCATTTTTGTTTTGGTACAACTCGTTCTACAAATCTTTATATCACTGTGTTGAAAATATAGGCAAATATGTTTGGATGCTCTGTTTGATGTGATTTTCTCACAATCATGTTAATCACATTTGCATGTTTGCACAGCAAAGACCCCTGTGCCAATCAGAGCAGGTGCACTCTCTTGTTCACACATGTTCATATTCTATCAGGGCCTCATCATTATCTACTCCAAATCCACATTGAATTAGTGCAAATGTGTCAGATTGCAGCCTGAATGCCACCTGGCACACAGAAAAGCCAGTTGAGACATTTTTTGTCTGGCCACCTAACTGCACTTCACTTTCCCCCAGTCAGTACAGTCATCAATGATTTATTCACTGCACATGCTGCAATGTAGGATGTACTGTGATCTATATAAACTGTTATTTACCACTTTAACCTTACGTTAATTCCTTTATTAAAAGAGCTTTTTGAAAGTCATTTCATTTGCAGGAAACTACAATGTCTGACTGTGGCGTCTGTTTCACTGATGTATCCATAACAGAGCCTCTACAAGTCTTGAGCCAATAGTTAAAAATCCTCCATAAACACTGCAGCGGCTGCTATCTGTGTCCAGCAGCTCAACATGTTTTAGTGCCTAATCCTCAATGAAAACAGCATATCCATTGCTGCTTTAAGGGAAGCATAGCAGAAGAGTAATTCTTTGCAAGCAGTTTATGTCATAGCCACACAGTTAGAAAGACATGATGCTATATTGACAATCTTGATTAGTTCAAGATAAGAAACAAGCATGCCAATAGTTCAGTGGCCATGGTTTCACTTAGCTGCACACTTCTAATTAATTTCAGGTTGATAATCTTTGATAACATAATATGGTATAATCACTGGCGTTTTTAAGGTTTAGAAACATCAGTAGCTTTAGCCCAGATCCCTTATTCCCCCTCTGTTCTCTTTAAAAAGTGCTCTGTTCTCTTTCATGAGTGCATTTATCCATTTTCAAACTGTTGTTACATTCATTTTGTTAGATAATTCTTATTAGTTATATTGGATAAAATTAAATAACATATGAAATATGTCTGTCAGCAGTGGATAGCACATTCAGTTCTAATAAATGATGGTTTAGGCTGAAAGATTTTGAATAAACGAACCTGAGCTTCGGCAGAAAAGCATGAATCTGTTTTACGAGTCAGTCGCAGATGAGCCAGTTTTAACACGGTTTTGCTTTGAAATACCGTAACTTTGCAACAATTTGCGCCTTCAGAAAAATTCTGACAGTTTATGAAAGCTGAGAAGCTGCTATTTACGGCCAACATACAGTTATTACGGTAACTTTACTCCCGATACTGGCAAAAAAAAAAATCTGTCTCCCTCACACACACACAGAGCTTAGAAGAACAAACAGCTGATGGTGACTCAATCATTCGGACCCGCCGCTGGAGGAGAGGCAGCGAGAGAAACCTGCTCTCATTTATCCAGGGCTACTGACAAAACGCCCAGGTCTAGCGATGCCCCTGGGTATAATCAAAGATAATAAGAATAAAAATAGTAGTAATGTCTATAGACATCATTCATTCATTCATTCATTATCTCCCGCTTTATCCTCTATTAGGGTCGCGGTGGGGTTCCCCATGCCCATCCAGGGGAGAACATCTCAGGCGCTGGGCAGATAGACCCAGGACAGGGCGCCAATCCATCGCTGGGCACACACTCACTCAGACAGACACACTCTATATGGGGCAATTTTGAGAATTCAATTGACTTGATCCATGTTTTTGGACTGTGGGAGGAAACCGGAGAACCCGGAGGAAACCCACGCAGACACGAGGAGAACATGGAAACTCCACCCAGATGGGGATTCGAACCGGGAATCCCTAGCGCTGAGAGGCGAACATGCTAACCACTAAGCCACCGTGCCGCCTTATAGACATCATATTTTAGTTAAATTGTTTAAAGTTAGATTAAACAATTAAAGTTAGATTTATGCATACAAGACTTATGCAAATCCTTACCAAATGCAAAATAAGTGTCTATTACTGTAAGATGTAATTTAGCTGGTAAGGTGTCTCTGTGTGCCAGTTTTTCAGTATATGTTTAAAGCAGTGAGAATTTGGAGTAGTAATTGAATAAAGCACAGTAAACATGAACACTAGTGGATCTTCATCTTATAATAATATTACAATGTCTTATAATAATATAACAATATCTTATAAAATATAACTATATATTATTATTATTATTATTATTATTATTATGCATCCATCCATTATCTTCCACTTTATCCTCTACAAAGGTCGCGGGGGGTGTTCCCCATGCCCATCGTTTCTCACTGTGTGAGAAATTTGGCCCGTTGTCTGTGTGAGTGAGTTGGCCCATCGAGCCAACTCACTCACACAGACACACACACAACAGACACACTCTACATGGGATAATTTGGAGAACTCAATTGACCTTAATCCATGTTTGTGGACTGTGGGAGGAAACCGGATAACCCGGAGGAAACTCACGCAGACACGGGGAGAACATGGAAACTCCACCCAGATTGGGATTCGAACCAGGAATCACTAGTGCTAAGAGGCGAACATGCTAAACACTATGCCACTGCGCTGCCCTATTATTATTATTAATATAATTACTATTATTATTATTATTATTATAAACACTAAAATAGTTACACTGAAAACCCAAGGCAACAGTTTTTTAATGACATTCACACAACAATTAATATTAGATTGGTGCTTTTCCCACAGAAATATGAGTTAATAACAGTTTGAAGCTGTCATTTAGCTAGTTGGAAATCATGCCATACTGGTTTATATGCTAAAGACTTCCAAATGTTGGTAATTTCAGCAAGCATTTAAATCAATAAATAACACATCAAAATTTATTTCACAAACCTGACATTTCACA
This sequence comes from Corydoras sp. C115, assembly GCA_019802505.1. Classification (NCBI taxonomy): domain Eukaryota; kingdom Metazoa; phylum Chordata; class Actinopteri; order Siluriformes; family Callichthyidae; genus Corydoras; species Corydoras sp. C115. Next base: position 5,631,503 of record JAFMOC010000021.1, on the reverse strand, counting down.
AATCTTCATGAAGTTTACTCATTACCTTTCATAGAAGCACATTGTTTCTATGAAACAGAATAACATTTTCAAACAGATTATGTGAAACCTGAATTTGATATGACATATTTTTGGTATAATTGTGATTATTTGTCATTAAAAATTTTTTTTTTTTTTTTACATTTTACATTTCAATGTGTACAAAATACACATATTTGCAACCCAGATAACATGGACACTAATACTAATAATAGAAAGATTTACCTGTAACTAAAAAGGAAATATAATGGTGGAGATGTTATTATTTTTTAAATTCAGATTTATGAATTTTTGGTTAAGCATCGGCAGCTAACTTGGCAAAATGTAAAACTTCTGAAGGAATACAACAGTTGCCTATGGTGAGTTGCCTATGGTGAGTATTTCACTGCACCAGAAAGGCTGCCTGGATGGCAAATGTTGCTCACACCGTGAAGCAAATTATTTGCTATTTCTAAACCATATGTGCTGTGAATTGAAAAACACTGTGGTGCCTGATGGGCTTGATTTTCAGAGAACCGCCTCTACCAGTAAGTGTGACGCTGAGGTGCCACAGTAAAGCTGGTGTGATCACTTGGCTTGAGTTTAGCCAGAGCCCCCACAAGTGCCTAAAGTTAATGGACAAAACAGAATGAACTCACTCATGCTAAAATCCTCAAAAGATTGATAGATGATCTGCCATCAACTGTAAATTCACCGTGCAACATGGCACCTTTTCCAGAATCTACCCTGCAGTAAACACATTGCCTGACACATTCTGGTTCGGCAAGGACTTGCATCCATTTTGTCACCAAACTTAAGAGTTTTACTCTGTCCTTCCAGATCATCTTTCCAGTTTCACACGGAAATGAATAAAATTACTAAGACAGGCAAAATCTTTTCTTATCAAAGAATACAGGCTTTTTCAGAACAATTTTATGCTGAAATTGTTGTTTTTTAATGTTACTCTAGAATTAGAATGCCATTTTCTTTTAAGTTTAATCTTCCTTAGTGTTATATATTAAGATCTAGAGGTACAAGACTTTTGTTGGTTGTTTGGTTATTTGTTAAAACAAAAAGAATAATTTACTTAAATGTGACAGTAGCAAAGTTTACTCTGAAATGTTTTATTTGAAGTGACTAACAAAAAAGCTCACAGTTTATTTCAACTGCAGTTAATGAATAATTGCATGGTACATGTTTTAACAAAATGTTTCAACAGACCCAGATGTTTTTCACACAACTTCCATTATAAATATTCCCAGAAGTACAGCATGGTTTCTTAAGATTATTTATTTTCTGCTATCTAAAAATAATAAAATCAAATACAATCCCCCATACTCCCCAAGTTAAAAATTTTGCCACTATTAGTTTTGTCATCAGAGTAAATAATAAGGACAATATAATTTAATAGGTTTAGTCTGATTTATATATTTATATACATATTTTTAATATAAACCATTTTTATGGGCATCTTCCATATTTTTGTTAAAAATATAATCCCGAACTATGTGTTATAAGTTTATTACAATTACAATGTGCTTTTCCTTTCTAATATGCTAAGACTATATTACATTTAGTATGACTTCGAAGAGGCACAGACCAAGACACATACAGACAAACACAGACACACAAAGACACACAGATAAATAAATTATGTAAATATAACACGTGAAAATATAACACATGAAAAATATTTGCAAATATATATATATATATATATATATATATATATATATATATATTTTTTTTTTTTTTTTTTTTTTTTTTTTTTTTTTTTTTTTTAACGCAAGTGTTTATCTGTACACAAACAGACAGATGATACATAGACTTTTCTCTGGCTGAAAGAGAACAGAGGAGCTTTTAAAAGAGAGAGATTTGTTTAAGCTGTCAGAAGAGACATAACTCAGGGAACTATCCTTCTCTCATTCAGCAAGTGACCAGTCTGAAAAAATCTTAACCGCCAAGTCTGTTTACATCTTGCTTTGTAGAATTTAAAGAAACGTTCAAAACATAGATTAAAGTTATGAAAGCTTGTGAAAAATCACATAAAGTTAATGTCAGTGCTCTTATATTACTACCGAACATGTAGAAAGTGACATCTCGTTATTAACTGTTGGATTGTGGTAGCTCAGTGTGTAGAGTGTTCGGATAGCCATCTGAGAGTTGTAGCTTTAAATTCCAGGTCTTAAACCTCATTATTCCAGGTGTGCTGCATCATGGCCAACCTTATGTTCTGACCCCAATCATTAAGTTAGGATACTTGTAAGTTGCTTTGAATAAAAGCATCTGCTAAATAACCTAATCTAATCTGTTGGCCAGAATAATCGATTGTTAGATGAGTGAATGTTATCCTGCACTATCAAGCTGTCTTTACTGAGCCTTTAGCAAGTTCCTTACTCTTTACTTATTTAGAACTCATTGTCGCCATTTTGATAATATTCATGCAAATGACATCTTAGATCTTGCATCTTATGTACATCTTATGTACTGTAACCTTAACATTTATTACAACAAACATAATGAAAGCAATATAAAATACCTCAGGGCAAGTGAACATCCTACAGACCATGGAGAGCATTAAAGAGCATCTCAGCTGACACATGACCCCTACAAACCATACTATACAACATGTGGTACACTTTCCTTACAATTGCATGTACACCCTACACAAAATAAAGGAAGCAAAAGTCAAAAGGGGGGAGGGTGCCAGGGGGATTGAGAACAGTAAAATGCTTAAAGTACAAAGCACCGTGCACTTACTTATAAACCAAAGAGCTACGGAACGCAGCTGTATCCCACAGGAAAGCACTATGTAATGAATTGTCCCAGCTCTGAGAGCCTTCATTGCTTGCTGCATGGTCTGTGATGGGACATTCCATTATGATAATAACAGTCAGGTGTGCTCCACCTGTCCCCTAATTAATCGCGGCTCAATGGAGCGTTATGCTGTCTTTGTGACACGGATATTACGTTACATGTGGGATGTTAGATTTAGGCTTATGAATATCTATAAAGTACTTATAAGATGATTAATGTTGAAATCAATGCAGACATACTGAGTGTGTGCCCACAGGACAAAGATGTTTTTTACAGCCATAACCCAAACCACCTGACCCCAAAAAAAGGCCTAAGATTATTTATGATGAATAATTAAAAATTACTTAAACTTGCCGTTTGTTCTTATTAAGTCTTCTAACATACATCATCTTGATGTAAGTAAATAAAGTATGCAGCAACATAAATAGAATGAGCATGTTTATGTTCAATCAAGAGCAGTACTTCCTAATGTAAAAAATAAAAGGTATAAAATGAAAAAAAAAATTGTGAAGACCCCCAAAATTTAATCCCACTAAAAGTGAGAAAAAGCCACCTTTTAAGGATAGAGGGAAAATGTGTGTTGAAAAGAGGGTTACATTTTTAGAGAGATGGATATCCTACAGCTTGAAGGCTGTTTCGGACCAGGCATTTATCAGTGGAATGAGTCAGTCTCTGACAGAGCTTGGAGCACCCTGGATATTAACTCTGCAGTGGGCATCGTCATCCTCCTCTTTGCTCACATGATCAGCATTGCAATGGGCCTACAAGAGATGCCGCTTTCTTTAGGGCACGCTATATCACAGTGCGGCCTTACCCACAAGTTGACAGCTGTGACCTTGTTTGAATGCGCAAGTGAGACATCCACTTTAAGTCGTAAAATGTTATTACAGTTTTTGTCCAACAGTTACCCTTGAAAACAGACATTTAGAAAAAGATGAATCAGAAAACCCTGAGTCAATCATTATAAACAAAGCTCAAACGCATCTTTGCCGTCAGCAAGTTGGTTGATTTTGTTTACTTACCAATGGCAATGACATTGAATAAAAAGTTAAGAAGTACAATTCCTACTTTCATGAACTTTTTTAAGTACCATCTTCTGCATGTGAGAGACTGTCAGGCACCCCTGCCCTTTTTTTCCTGTAAAGCTACCCTGATATTTGTGCTTCATATATTTTAAGCCCAATCACCATGCTCCATAGCACTACTAAATGAACTCTTAAAAAGCTGTTTGGATTATATATCAAAGTAATTGGCAATTAGGATTTGCTTAATGGTATAAAACAGTACATAATCACTACAGCAGGCACAATTCTTAATTTTGTGCTCGTTTCAGAAATGAAAGATAAAGGAAACTAACAAAACTTTTAAGGATAAGCCTGGACAAATGTTGGTCCAATGCAGCATTCTCTGGAGCAAATAGGCTTTTCTGTAGAAATTGGAGTCATAAATAGGGACCTACATGAGCCGTCTCCAGCCATTAGTGTCATGTAAGATGTTTTTGGATCTTGTTCACCCACGAGGCAGTCGCCCCAGGCTCCCGCTCCTTACCAGGCTTCTCTGATCTCTAGACCTGCCAGCTATGACCCCATTAGCATACTGAGATAAACAAGTTTCACATTCCATACAAAACAATGTGTCTGCTTGGAATGAACAATGTGTAGCAGTGGTAGACTTCGCCCTTGGCTGCTCAGCCCTGAAATGTTTTCCTCGGTAATGATTGTAGCTAGAATTAGAAAATCTTAGCCCAGAACAGTCCCTTTCTAACTCACAATTGGATGTAATTGGAAGAAATCCGAAAAGGCCAAACATGACTTCCCAATCCAAGCCAAGACATAATAAAATGCAGAAAATGAAACTACACTGATCAATATGCTGGCAATCTGGAATTGCAGTTTTTAGCTTGATCAGCTATAAGTGATACATGATATCGCATTCTGCACCAGTCAATTATAAACAGAAAGGTTAATATGTGTATGTGTGTGTGTGTGTCTGAGTGTGCCCAGCGATAGATTGGCGCTCTGTCCTAGTCGCCCTGTCCCTCATCCCCCCCCCACGACCCTAATAGAGGATTAAGCGGAATGAGTGAAGAAAGAAAAAAGGAATTAGTGCATCTGTTATTTTAAATGTGGTTGCTCAATGACATGTACATCACCAACTACATTTAGTATCTAGGCAAGACACCTATTTCCATTTGGAGATCAGACAATAGATCTGATCTGCGCCATGGTCTTCCACTGCTAAAACAAATCTAATCGGTGACAGTTTCTCTATTTAAAAATAGCCCTTTGACACATAAGATTTTTCAAACGTGTGCTTAACATGTGCTTAAGGCTATTAATGCCCCTGATTTTTTTGGCAATTCACCAGAAAATCATGGCAATTCACCAGCTTCAACCCCTCCCTATTCTGATCCATTAGTACTTATTTAGCATTTCACTAGCCCAGTCACAGTGAGTAAACAACATGAAGCAAGGAGAATGAATTCTCCTCTGCCCTCTCCTTTCTAATTTAGACATCCTGGCTTCACAGCTGAGGAACATTAGGAAGCGTAGCTAAGAAGTCAAACTTAAAGCAGAGTCAAATAGTAGCCATGTCTTCAACCCTCTCGTCTCTTCCTCACAAGTGTGCATTCTAGCAAAACGAATCACCTCTGCCAGAGGAGACATGCACCATGTGCTGTTAGAGATAGCAAATGAGATTTATGAAATGAAAGATGAGACTTTCAGTTCAGCAGAATGCACTGATGGCTAAAATTGAATACACAGTGTGAAGGACTATAATCAATACAGAGTATTAAAGTAGATTTGGAATTGATAAGAAGCAATGATGATCATGTTCATGATCTTCTAGGACTGTCACTTTAAGAATATTGCAGCACTGGCACAATGGACAAAGGTGTGATGACAGAGAGGGCAAAGAGAGGTACTCTTTTGTTCTAATACTGAAAATGTAATGTTCGGCAAATTTATTTTGTTTAACAGAAAAATGTATAGTAAAATCAAAAGCTTTTTTTGAAGAGGAAAAACTGTAAAGTTAGGCTTTGATTATTTGACTCTAATGAATTTTTAACAATAAATATTTTATAGCTGACCTGTAGAATATGATGTGCTATAAATTTTTATGTATGATGATTCATGGTATACATTTCATTATGATAGCATGATGTTGCTTTCACCCCACAGCAAGGTCCTGGGTTTGATTCCCAGGATGTGTAGACATAAGTACAAGACGTGTCCTTTCTTTGCCTGTGTAGTTGTCCAACAGAAAATGAAAAACTTTGAAGTGTTCAACTTTACAATCAAGGGTTACAGTTGAGTTCTTTAACTATAAAAGACTGCAGTGTGTTTTTACAAGACCTGTTGATTACAAGATATTTACACATGGGGAAATTTTCTTCAATTCACATTCTATTGTGTTTCATCAAACTGTGGGAGCTCATGAAACCCATACAGACCCCAAGAACATGCAAACCCCGCACAGTCAACAAACCCAAAGGTACTAGTAACAGCACCATCCTGTCACCCTGAATTTTTTTTTGAAATAACTAATAAAGTAAGGGAGAAAAATAAAGTAATAATTTTCTTTAATGCAAATTAATTTTCTTACCAACAATAACAAGAAGCAAAATGGGAGGGAGACAGGATGAGAAACAGTTGGCCTGGTTTCACCATGCTATGGTGCTATTTGGGGAGCAGAACAGTAGCCTACAGCACTGAACTGAAGCGTGACTCCACAGCAAGAAGCTGCACACTTCAAATGGGACAGAATGGACTGAATATTAACTAGAGCAATGCAGAGTCCATGCAGCAGTTAACTGTAGTTTTTGCCCCTCTCACAGACACAAACATACAAAGCTGAGAGAAAGAGAGAGAGAGAGTGCTGAGAGAGAGAGCAAGAGAGAGGGTGGGAGAGGTGAAAACTAACTGTGTTATCCAGTTTGCAGCAACAGAATTGTAGTCTGTGATTATTTCTATGTGGTATTTTATTAAAGCAATTTATAATCCAGAGGACGGTATCATCCAGGTGACTAACAGCATTACGTTTCTGCCAAGGTGCACCAGATTCAGCTGCTAACCCCATTATCAAATAACTACTAATTCTAAAATACTTACCAATAAATGAAACCAATAAAACTATACTGAACCATAACGGACACAACTGTTCCTCCGACAGAACCCACTTTAAGCCACACAAAGTTCAATGTAACAGTGCCATCTAGAGTTTCAATTTCATTAAACATGGGTGGCCCAGTCAGGTTCATTTAAGTTAAAGGTCAACCATGTTTTGCTCTTACCAAACCATTTCACTATGCTTTTGAGTTAGTTATGCCTCAGCTTAAGGTTTTATGTGCCCTGAAAAAATCTGGGCTTCAATAATGAAGTGCCATTATAAAGGATACAGACTGGTTATTAATTATTATTATTATTATTATTATTATTATTAATAATTATTACATAAGGTCAGCACGGTGGCTTAGTGGTTAACACGGTCGCCTCTCAGCACTAGGGATTCCTGGTTCGAATCCCCATCTGGGTGGAGTTTCCATGTTCTCCCCGTGTTCGCGTGGGTTTCCTCCGGGTTCTCCGGTTTCCTCCCACAGTCCAAAAACATGGATCAAGTCAATTGAGTTCTCCAAATTGCCCGTGTCCGCGTGGGTTTCCTCCGGGTTCTCCGGTTTCCTCCCACAGTCCAAAAACATGGATCAAGTCAATTGAGTTCTCCAAATTGCCCCCTATAGAGTGTTTTTGTGTGAGTGAGTGTGTGCCCAGCGATTGGCGCCCAGTCCTGAGACTTTCTCCCCTGCATGGGCATGGGGAACCCCCCTGCGACCCTAATAGAGGATAAAGCGGAAGATAATGAATGGATGGATACATAATTGTGGCTTCTTTCATTCATGCTTTAAAGACATGTTTCATGTTTAAAAAAAACTGGTAGTAAAAATAAAACATTTTTGTAGCTGTTTTTCACAAACCTTTGGTTTTTAAAAGTCATTACAGATTTTGCACCCTCTCACTACTTGACAGGTTAGTGTCCAGTGTCAGGTTACACTACATAATGACTTTAAAATCACTGAAGAAAAACAAAGCCTTCAGTACACAAACAGATGAATGAAAGAAGGATAGCAGGGACTAAAGACTCAGTAACCATAGATACATGGTGTGGGTGCGGTTGCCTTATTGAACATTTCCAAGAACCAGTGGCAACTGGGTATGGTTCTTCCAGTAAGCTGCAAATTGCTATTGGCATTCCAGGCAGATCAAACTCAATAAAAGGCCACTAAAAGGAAATAAAATTTATTATGACCGAGCGCTGTCTACTTGAACACCACAAAGAAGGACCAGACATTGTGTCTTTTCACTCTCTTCTGCTCTCTAATATGCTGCTGTCTATTTATCCTCCATTCTTTTTGCTGACTTTCATTTAACACACCACTAACTGTGAAGGTAATGGTGCTGTGTTGTGGAGGATGAATACCGTTCCTCTGCATTATACATTCATGAACTTCCAACAATCCAGCTTTCATGTCATTTATTTTAGTCTTTACCCCTATTGATTTTGATCATGGATAAGACGGCTAAATCTCCCAGTGAGCTATAAATCTCTACACTCTCAAAGCCGTGGTATTAACTTCCTACCTTATGATACAGCAAATAATAATCTCTTGTGCTTCACAGGACTCTCCTTGAGCCTAGGGCTTTGTTTAAGACTGAAAGACAGCAAGCTTTCTTAAGAGGAAACAACAAAATATGCTAAAAGACTCAGACCTTTAAGTTCAGTATTTTTAAAAGACCTCACAGTGGCTTTAATGTACCACAAAATTTTACAGCATTATTAAACAGACTTGTTCTCAAGTTACAGCTGCTGTTATATTATGTAATTCATTACTATATATAGAATTAATAGGTGTATGCTAAAACACACACACACACACACACACACACACACAAAATCCGTTAATTAATTTTGCCCTGTGAAGTTGGTGCAGAGGATTGTGTTGTCAGCACTACTCTGAGATGGTACCAAAGTTTGTATGTTCTCCCCATGTCTACATGGGTCTATTCTCTGCTCCATTTCTTTTAACAATGAAAGAAAATGTTCATTTTTGTAATGAACTTTAATAGGTGATGTATAGTTGCCCTTGGGCATGAATATGTTTTGTCTTTAATGCAATGGACATTTTTGAAATGTGTAACTCAAATTTTATTTCAATTACTGTCAAGTTCTGAGGTGATGCTAAAATAAAAATACTATTTTAAAGCCATACACTATCTAAATACTATCTTTGAGTGTGAGCATCTAGGAGTGACATGATGTGTCACATACATATCAATTTGCAGTTCTGACAGATTACACGTATCTGAGGAACATACAGATATTGGTAAAACACACATACGGACAAGAGAATCATGACATGCCTTTTAATTAATAAACTTTGAAATTTTATTTATTCATTCATTTATATATTAGAAAATTAAGCATACAGTGGAGAAAAAGTATTTAGTCAGTCACCAATTGTGCAAGTTCTCCCACTTATAAAGATGAAAGAGGCCTGTAATTGACATCATAGGTAGACCTTAACTATGAGAGACAAAATGAGGAAAAAAATATTTAGAAAATCACATTGTCTGATTTTTAAAGAATTAATTTTCCAATAATGGTGGAAAATAAGTATTTGGTCATCTACAAACAAACAAGATTTCTGGCTGTAACAGACCTCTAACTTCTTTAAGAGGCTCCTCTGTCCTCCACTTATTACCTGTATTAATGGCGCCTGTTTGAACTTGTTAACAGTATAAAAGATATCTGCCCACAACCTCAAAAAGTCACACTCAAAACTCCACTATGGTAAAGACCAAAGAGCTGTCAAAGGACACCAGAAACAAACTAGTGAACTAGAGACCTAGTGAATCACTGCAGAAAGCTGTGACCAACGTTACAAAGGCTACAGTCAGTAACACACTACGCCACCAGGGATTTCGATCTTGCAGTGCAAGACATGTCCCCCTGCTTAAGCCACTACAGATCCGGGCACGTCTGAAGTTTGCTAAAGAAAAGAGTATTGGGAGAATGTCTAATGGTCAGATGAAAAAGTAGTACTGTTCAATACAATCACAATTCGTCATGTTTGGAAGAGAGTGAATGCCGAGTATCATCCAAAGGAACACCATACCAACTGTGAAGCATGGGGGTGGCAACATCACGCTTTGGGGCTGTTTCTCTGCAAAGGGACCAGAACGACTGGTCCGTGTACATGAAAGAATGAATGGGGCCATGTATTGTGAGATTTTGAGAGCAAACCTTCTTCCATCAGCAAGGACATTGAAGATGAAACATGGCTGGGTCTTTCAGTATGAAAATGATCCCAAAACACTGCCAGGGAAACAAAGGAGTGGCTTTGTAAGAAGCCAGTCTCCAGATCGCAACCCCATAGAAAACCTTTGGAGGGAGTTGAAAGTCAATGTTGCCTGCCAAAAACCCCAAAACATCACTGCTCTAGAGGAGATCTGCATGGAGGAATGGGGCAACATACCAGCAAGGTGTGTGCCAACCTTGTGAAGACTTAAAGAAACCTCTGCCATTTCCAACAAAGGATATACAAGTATTGAGATGAACATACTTATTTTCCACCATTAATTGCTAATAAATTCTTTAAAAATCAGACAATTAGATTTTCTGAATTTTATCTCATTTTGTCTCTGATGAAGCGGAAGATAATGAATGAATGAATGTCTCTCATAGTTGAGGTCCACCTATGATGTCAAGTACAGGCCTCTCTCATCTTTTTGAGTTGGAGAACTTGCACAATTGGTGACTGACTAAATACTTTTTTTCCCCACTGTATATCAATTATGTTGATCTGTGTATGCTTTCAACTTTGTTGAAACAGTATAGACTCTTTCCTGATCCAGCATGTTTTTGCCTTAGTGCCTAAGCAAGGTATATAAAGTCATTTATGCATGTGTTTGGTGCTAAACAAAAAACTGGCCTGCATAGGGCCAGTTTTTTCTTGTCCAAAATCATTGTTTTACATCACAAATACTTTTTGTTGATAAAAGGAAAAACAACCCATATTCTTGTAGAAAGCCTGCAAACTTTTTTATTTGAAGATGTGAGTGTCCGAATATATTTTTTTGTCATAATACTATGTATTAATTACCCACACTAAATATGAAAATGGCGAATTTTATAGATTGTTTGTTCACACAATTAGGAAATTGACAATGACAGTTGATGGGCTTCTCAGGATGTTCATTATCCTGAAAATGGTGAAACAAGTCCATATCTCTAATATTCAATTTGGTCCATTCATTCAATCATTCATCCATTATCTCCCGCTTTATCCTCTATTAGGGTCGCGGTGTCCCCATGCCCATCCAGGGGAGAACGTCTCGGGCACTAGGCAGATAGACCCAGGACAGGGCGCCAATCCATCGCTGGGCACACACTCACTCACACAGACACACTCTATATGGGGCAATTTTGAGATTTCAATTGACTTGATCCATGTTTTTGGACTGTGGGAGGAAACCGGAGAACCCGGAGGAAACCCATGCAGACACGGGGAGAACATGGAAACTCCACCCAGATGGGGATTCGAACCGGGAATCCCTAGTGCTGAGAGGCGAACGTGCTAACCACTAAGCCACTGTGCTGCCCAATTTGGTCCATATTCTGTATAATTTAAACCTTTTTAATTTTTCGTTACTGCAAATGCTTAAAGATGACCAAATAATTAAAATAAATAGGCAACAATCAAACTGAACAAATAGACTTAAAATATAACCTTATGTGAACTATTGTACTTTTTGAAACAATAATGTGTCAGCTAGTTGTGAATACAGATATTAATTCAAAGTAAACCACCATAAACCTACATGAACAAATTCTAAAATAAATAAAAATTATCTGCAATTGGATCTAGAATATTGTCTAAGCCTACACCAAAATTGTACCAAATAACACAAATACCATGAGAAAAAAAAGCAAGTTAGTCTTTTTAATTGAATTTATAATGTGTCTTGGATTGAACCACCTGCCTGTATTTCAGTAAGAATAATAAAACTATAGCCATTAATGACAGCTGATATATAATTTAATAGAAATATAAACTGAATAAGAGGTTTTCTACACATTTGATTAACATGGTTTTCAGCAAATCACAGAGCACATTCAGATCTATTGACCTCATTCAGAGCATAAAACTGAGCAGGGTTTTTGAAGGAAATGTAATACATTTTTAATGACTGTAATAGAGACTACTATCGAGAATAACACAATCAGGTTAAGTCATTTTTGCATTTTCAGGTCACATCTGTGATGTGCCATTCATTATTTTCCTGAACAATAAAAAAAATGATCAGATTTACAAAGTAACAACATGATTTATTTAAATCTCTCAGATTGGTTGAAAGGAAATCAAGGCAGTACAGTTCTCTACTCTCATCACATCCATGGATTAAAAAAGACAGCTTAGAATTAGTCATGAGTCCTCGGGCACCTCAGCCCCCACCCTCTGAGCTCTGTGTGGATGGGTCTCATTACTGTTGATTCATTGATTTGTTCTGGATTCAGTGTTTGTCTGACCAGTCTCATTTTGGTCACCTTTGAAATCTAGTTACAAAGCATTTATTGGGAGTCTGGTTCAAATGCACACTGCTGGTATTTTCTTTTTGTACTTCAAAATTCAAGTCTACAAGTTCAATTTTTATCCATTATGCTGGGGTTTAGAAAAAGGTTTCCCTGCAAAGGGGGCATGTTGACTTGTTGCTTGATGTAAACCATTTGTACTGAAACAGACAAGGAAAAACTGAAAATAAGAAGCCTTAAGATAAAGGTACATTTAAAAAAAAATAGGCTACATAGTTGTTTAAATGCAAAAACATTCAATAGCAGATACACATTTACACATTTCTGCATTAATAACACATTTAATATGTATACACTGTAAATTGTCTATTTTCTCTAGACAAAAATGCACCATTAATTAGTAGTTTATTATGCTCATGTTCACAAATAGGCTACACACAATTATATGTGATGGGAGCTGGTGATACTAAATTGCCCTAAGTTATTGTCAGCATGTCTGCTTTGAGATGGACTGGCAGCATGTTCTGGTTGTTTTTTGGTCACTGGTCTACATGATTCCAAATGTTTTAAATACTGGTTTGTGTAAAGGTACAGTGTTTTAACAGGTTAAGCAATGTACTTATTCAATGAATTTATTATATCAGTTATAAATAAATGGAAAAAAAATATATTTTTATAAAACAGCCCTAAAATTTGATTTTAAATGACATCCAACTGCAAAATAGATCATTAAATTTCATATATAATAATTGTTTACTGCATTTTATGAATGCATTAAGCCAAAGATAAAAGTGAATTTCTTGAACACAAAGAGCCTTAAAGCAGTCCACTTCATATTGTACCAGAAACAGCTCATGCCCACATTAAAAATCACTAACAAATAGCAATTGATGGCCTTTGGTAATATATAACTTAAGTGCTACTATGGAATGTAATTAGAGAAGAAATCTTGAGAATATTGTGGAAATGTAGTTAGTTGTATAACATGAAGGGTCTATTATAGGGTCTATTATACTTACCAGACAAGCAGAGTGGAATTTCTTTTTACATGTACGACAGGCTTTCTTGGGAAGTGAATAATTCGACCCATGGATGACGGAAAAGCAAATCATGCAGTCTTCCACGCCCTCAAATCGTTTATCCACATTGTTCTTCCACAGAGAGAGTCCTTCTATTATACTTCCATTCTACGAGTATTACACACAAAAAAAAAAAGATTGATTGGTTGATTGATATACCTGATATATATATGGATTTAAATCCATTCATTTTGTTTAAAGCAGTGGCTTTAACCCCCCCCAATTCAAAAAACATAACTATGGACAATTAACAAAGATTTTATTTGGATCAAATTAAAACAGATGCTGATTTTCATGAGTTCTAACTGCACACATATTAATACTGCTTTCATCCAGTGGGTCATCTGTTCAAACTGTTACACGGTCCTACCTGGTGAGTAAGATAGGTGCTGAGCTGAAGCATCCAGTTACGCCACTGTTGCACTGCCACTCCCACCCTCCGGCCACTCTCTACAGTGATGGAGCCCAGAGGGTAGTTCTGAGGAAGCTGGATCACTAGCTCTATAAAAATTTCATCTACTGAGTATGTTGCTATCACCTCCCTTGTGGTAAGCCGGGCTTTTACCTGCAACCAGACAAGATAACTAAAAGTTGTTATAGAGGTTTTCAAATATTTACTAAATAAAACAAATATCTCCTGTAGATATTTTAGAATACTTTCACCTTTGTAGGTTATGAGCTTGTATAAATGTACAGGTGTCCCAAAACCTTTATTACATAGCATACACGTTAACATCGATATATGTATAATGACTAAAGAAGTCATTATACATAGTTTTTGGTATTTTGTATATTACTGCAATACTGGATCAATTCTTTAAAAACAAAATTCTTTAATCCATTACACTTTATGTAATGCTACAGCATATAAACATACCTAGAATGAATGTATAGATGCAACTATACAGTAACAGACCTACCTTGTTCCAGCATGGAAGTTCCACAAACTACGTACATAAAGACAAGTTACAAGACATCTCAATTATTTTGTGTTATTTGAACATCTTTTTCAACTCAGGCCTTAACACTGCTGACTGATTTTCTTTTATTTATAAAGCATACATTTCTTAGAGAGGGTGTTCATTGTTATGGCTGCAGTGCGGTGAAAGGAGGCAACTCCTTATTACCACCAGTGCAGATATCCATTCTAAATGAGAACTAGAGATGCATCAGGTGCCACCTCCAAATCGGGAGCCTTCAAAAGGCTTCCAATTTTATTTTTACAGCTGGAAATGTTGTGCAGGCAAATCATGAGGATGATACACATGTTCCACATTGTACAGAATAAAAAAAATGGGTACCTCATTAGTCTTAAAGGTAAAGTACAAAACTGGCTGATCTACTACAACAGGTTGAGAAAACGTACTGCAAGTAAGTGTGAAAAAAAGGTGAAGAGTAGAAAAAGTAAATAAGGTCTGTTTCTGGACCATGCCTTCAAAAAGTTTATTTTAAAACCTCACACTTTAGCGCACTTCATGTACTTCATGCTGGAGCGAACAGAACAAGCTTGACTTCACAAACTTAGGATTGTGCTGAAAGTGAAAAAATACTGCAAGCGGGGTTATGTTTTATTGAACAGCTCTTTTTCAGAGCACTTTTCTGCCATTTTGAATGGTGCCAGCAAGCAGGGCTTAACATAAACCCTTGTACCGAATTGTGAACAGAATCTAAAAACCCTGGCACACTTTGCAATGGCTCACCGTCATGCTGTCAAAGGTCTGTGTGCTGGACTGGACTGAAGCAATCTCCTGCGCTGACAGTACGCTGCTCACGTATTTGCAGGTGAATTTATCGACAGTGCTCACCACGCGCTTCTCCTGGCTATTCCACCAAAGACGTACCATGGCAGGCAGGTCCATCAGAGCGCTGTAGTACACAGAACAGGCCAAGTGGGGAACCTCAGACTGCAAGCCTTCCTTTTCTGTCACACAAGCAAGCAAACAGTTGGTAATGACATGGTAAATTGTCTGTCTAAATAACTGTTCACTTTTATTTACTTTTTCCATTCTCTTGCTCAGTGAGCCATACCTTTGGTGTATAGTATAGACAATTGTCAACTTTTTAATCTATTAATTCGGACTGATGTTTAAATTCATAATTAGTCGAATAAATTAATGCTCCTTTATAACTTTTATTTATAAAATGATTATTCACAAAATATTTTGCAAAAATTAAATTATACTGACATGTTTAAACTAAACTTCAGTACTGGCATTTAACTGGTTTACCGAAGATTATGTTTATATATTCAGTTTATTGTGATGAATGCAATAGTTACTGTATATAATAACTGTTATATAAAAAAGTCAACAAAACACTGATGTGTGTTATCAGAAGTTGTAATGGGTATTTACAGTAGCAATAGCAAGTGCTGCAGGCTGGTTAGCATTTAAAGCATCTGGTCAAATTGGACATCGATCCATAAAGATGTACAAGGCATGTTTGCGTTTTTACGACCAAACTTTATAAACACAACAAAAATACAAAACAGCTGTAGCTTCATTGTCCAGACAAAAGAAAATAAATTTAATTGTCAGTTATTTCACTGTGTGGATTCATTTGACAGTGACAAAGTGGTGACATTTAAAACTAAATCTTGAAGACTATAAATCTTACATTTGGCATACCCCTGCAGGGACCACATGCAATTCCATGCAATACCCCTGCTTACCTTGTAAAAACTGTCTATTTAAGTGCATATTTCTGAAGGAAATGTAATTTACCTTTAAAAAACAGTAGCTAATACACAGTCTTCGCCCAACAGTCAACACAATTTTTAGAATCAGATTTGCTCAATGGTGCCAAATCATATTTAGATTTCAGGATAATCATGTTCTATACAGGTTATTGTATAACATTTTTTAAAGTCATGCATGAGAGACTACAGGTAACTAGAAAAATGAATGTGAGCCCCATTTCAGAGAAGATGATCTGAGCATTCATAGAAACAAAAATGTGAGCTGAAACACATAATTTACATTTACATGAGTTTTACATATTTGAGAACTGCATTCAGTATAAAAGGCTGCATACCAGAATGCTCACTGACACATTGCAAATCAATATGAGTTCAAATGAGTATAAAATAGGAGTACAAAAATTTTAACTCCTGGATTTTAAAGTGCAATTTAAGACGCATATTTATTCACTTATATGAATGCACTAAATACCTAGCTAGCACTTGCTGAATAAATGCACTGATGGAATGAGTGCAGAATGTGTACTTACGCCGCAGGGAGAAAGAAATGATCTCAGTGAAAAAGCTCTTGGGCTCTCTGCTGGCTGTCTCTGAGGACTGCCCAGGAAGCGTTGGGTTTTCTGGCATGAGCCGAAACAGATGCAGTAACAGTTTATGTAGTGAACGAGTCTTTTTTAAATGAAGAGAATACTGGACACGAAGCTGTAAAGTGAAATGGCAAATCAATAATTGTGTTTCTGGTCAGAATAAGAATGATTGGGTAAGGTCACAGGGCAGAAATCATCTTACCTGAGAAGAAGCAGCCTTAAAAAAGCTGAGGATGAGTTTCCAGGCCAACAAGTATCCCAAGATGCAACAGTGTTCCATGCTGAGTGGTTGGACTACAGCAAACTCACCTATCTGAACACCACCCAAAATATTCTCTAAGAGCTCCTCGGTGGCCGTCAGTATGCGCATTACTGCAGCAGGAGGAGGCCTGCAGAACAGCCAACAACAAAGTAAACAGTTCCTGTTTTCAAACTCTGTTCGTATACACAAAGCCGTTAGTACACTGTTATGATAAATGTGTTGTCAGGTGGTAGCTGTCAGAAAGCTAACAAATAGGGCTGTAAAGCAATGGGTCACTAAAGTGTGGTTTTTCTAAATGTGAAGAAGGGCATTCTTCTCTCCCATATCGATTAGAATGACACTGAGCAATCTCTGGTGGTCTGTAAAATTCCATTCGAGTGCTAGTGCTAATCTGCAGGTGCACTCGGCTATGGAAGCTGAAACAGGTGGTGCCTGGCTTCCTGAGTCCCAAATTTTTACTCTGCTTGGCTGTAAGGTTGTTGAAAGTAACGTGAAACTTGCATGTTTGCCCAATCTAAAACATAGTTTACTTTACATATACAATCGAAACAAAGATTTAAATAAGCACTTACACTTATGTTAGTATTTATGCAGTATGGAGACTTTTCATGAACCATGCCTTAAACACAATTATTACAGCCAAAAAAAATTATTTCTCTTTAAATTTATTATTTACACTGTGGGATCCAGAATAAGAACTCTCCACTATGAGGGTGAAAAAAAAAATAAAAAAATTCACTCACACACGCACGCACACACGCACACACTTACAAAGATGGCTCTTCTTCATCCTCATCTTCAGATTTGGCACTGGCACTTTCATGGTCATT
This sequence comes from Corydoras sp. C115, assembly GCA_019802505.1. Classification (NCBI taxonomy): domain Eukaryota; kingdom Metazoa; phylum Chordata; class Actinopteri; order Siluriformes; family Callichthyidae; genus Corydoras; species Corydoras sp. C115. The sequence continues at coordinate 5,613,645 of JAFMOC010000021.1, read as the reverse complement.
TTCTGGCAATAAAGGCATTACTCTGACAAAAACAGTAACATATTTAGTAACAAATCAGCCTTGCAAAACGAAATACATTTGTGACACTTCATTCCTACAATTATGTACCATCTGTTGTGATTATACAGACAAAGGGTATCTTTTAGTAGCACAACAATAAAAGGCTCAAATCAGCCTCATGTTTTACTATCTTGTTTATTCTGACATCTCTCCATAATAGAAAAGTGTTAATCTGAGTTACCACATCTTTGCCACTTTTGACCAGTCTAAATATTCTTTTCCATCTGCTTTCACTAACAAAAAGGTTGGGTTTTTTTTGGGTGGGTGGGATACAGAAATACAAATTATATACTAACTTATTTTAAAATATTTTGAAATTCTCCTTGGTTGTGTCATCTTACTGACAATTAAAGCGTGTTTATGGCGAATTACCAATAATGTAAGGGTCAAAAGTAAAGTCATTTTTTAAGCATGTTTAAGTATTATTCTTACTTGTGCAGTATGTGGTAGATGGTAAGTTGCAGCGGTCGACACTTGAACAGAAGAAGTGGTGTGAGTGTGTTAAGCAGTGTCTGCAGGGCATCAGGTAAGTTGCTTTTCTGGTCCGCTATAAAACGAGCTGGCAGTGTATTGTGTGTAAGCAGCTGGACAGGGATGTGCTTGAGAGCTTCCCCCACCGACTCCACTACGGCCAGTGGAAATGTCGGCTCATCTGGTTCTGGAAACTCCACTAAAGACAGAGATGTTGATACATTTAGTCATTACTGCTTTAAATTTAAAATGAAAACACCACTTTTTTTCTATTGCAAATATTTCAGAAATGCTTTAGAAGCTCCTTATAAAAAATCTGTGGTTCTTGTATATATATGAAATGTGCTTTATGTTAATGATGAATATACTGTACACAATATATGTCAGGACTTTATATTCGATGTAGAGATATATCGAAAAATAATAGGAAGCCTACTGCAGTCACCAGGACATATGGATATAAATGATCATTTACACCTAATACCAAATGATACTGAAATCCTGCTAATACTGAAATCCCCAGAATTAGCATGAAATAGCAAGGAAAATTCATGCTACTGATATGTATGCCACACACACATACATTTATATACATAAATATTTTAAGTTTAACACTATAGTTAGTTTAAATATGCTTTTAGGTCTAGGTGATGCATGACCCACCAGGGATTTTGACCAACAGAGGCAGAAGCAGATTATGAACCCCCTCAAAAAAAAACTCCTGCCATTCTGTGATGAGCTCCGTTGGCAGTTGTTCTGCCACATCAGCAGGTGGTGCTGTGAAGAACTCAGTCAGTGTAATGATCAGTTCGCAGTTAGCATGAACAAACTGCTGCACCCAGGGATTCCAGAAAGCCTTGCTACTCTCCCTGGCTGCCTATAGATAAAACATATGCACACTAATCAGCTTGTTCAAGGTTAATTTCAGGCCATGTTCACACCTAGTATTAGCATGCATCTTGGCTTATCACCACACCAGTAGTCAATTTTGAGTGCAGATGTGGATTCACATCTGGAATTAGAATATTTTAATCTCCACAAGTATATTGAGTAAATGCATTGTTGCTAAATCAGAAGGATGAATAAGACAATAAATAACATGTTATTCTATTTATTAAGACACATTATTCATTCATTATCTCCCGCTTTATCCTCTATTAGGGTCGCGGTGGGGTTCCCCATGCCCATCCAGGGGAGAACGTCTCGGGCACTGGGCAGATGGACCCAGGAAAGGGCGCCAATCCATCGCTGGGCACACACTCACTCACACATACACACTCTATATGGGGCAATTTTGAGAATTCAATTGACTTTATCCATGTTTTTGGACTGTGGGAGGAAACGGAGAACCCGGAGGAAACCCACACAGACAAGGGGAGAACATGGAAACTCCACCCAGATGGGGATTCGAACCGGGAATCCCTAGCGCTGAGAGGCGTACGTGCTAACCACTAAGCCACCGTGCCACCCAAGACACATTACATATATGGTCATATTAAATTGTACTTTCTCATCTTTCTCAACAAAATGGTTTTAAAGACAAAATAATTAAATGATAATGGGAAATTAATAAGAACATTGCTCTGCTTAATCAGAGAATATCAGTGTAGTAAGCTTTTCTTGGCTGAGGATAAATTTGCACACAAGCTGCTCTGAATATAATCTGATATTAATGCACACTTAAGTGCATTCAAACATGTGCGCAATGCTTGTCAGTTAAAACGCATGTTAAAGTTAGGTGTGAACTGGACCTTTCTGGAGTCTGTTTTACAATTTAGAATTACTATCAATTAACAATAGAGTCATACCTCCAGCCAGGCCAGCATTGAGCAGAGGAGAAAATCCCAATGAGTACTTCCAAGGACTGTCGGAGAATGACGCACCAGCCAGCAGAGAAAACGCATCATCTCCACAGGCAGAGCCAGCTGTGCTGCTGAACTTTTCCCCAGGTCACTGGACAAATTATATATGATCTTGAACTGATTAATTCACTATTCAGATAATGTCAATTTGGAACCAAAATATTAAAGAAGCTAGCATTATTATCACATTTTCTTGTTGGGTAGAAAACAGCTAATTTACCAAATGTATGCAATTTAAATATTTTAATAGCATGTCCAAGTGCAATATACAAAAATAGACATATTTAAAGGGACTATTCCTCAAGATATTAGGTCGTTATGTAGGACCCGTTTTGTTCAACAAGCATATTTTGCTGTAAAATGCTGTGATAATCCTCATTTAATTGTTCCTGTAACACACTCAAGGCCTCTATTCCCAGAGGCAGCAAATCAGCCACACACATTATGGATCCTTCACCATGTCTCATGGCAGGTAGAAAGCACTTCTTCCTACATTTCTCACATGGTCCTGGAGGAATCTGATCCATTATTCTTCACAATGTTGCTGCAGTTCATTAAAGTTTATGTGCATTTGTTTTTGCGCAACATTTTAGTTTGGTTGAGGTCTGGTATATGACTTAAACCCATGTGAACCCATGTCTAGGTTTTGGTTATATTTTATTATTTTACTGTTTGACAATTAATATCAATATATACAAATTTTAGCCAATAAATCCTTCAAACCTGCACATTTAATTTTTTCCTTAAATGAAAATGAAAAAAATCTTACATAAAGTTAGGGTTGTGCTGCGCATTGTATTGATAGAGCTCGGTACACGCTTTAATTCTATTATTATATTATCATAGCTGGAATACCAGATGAAGGCCGAGGGGTTAAGTGGTCAGAGAATCTAGGTCATGGTGTGTATGTATATATATATATATATATATATATATATATATATATATATATATATATATATATATTATATATATATATATATATATATATATATATATATATATATATTATATATATATAAATAAATAAACACACACATTAATAAATGAATCAAGTCTTTCAATAGTCAATTATAATCATTAAAATCCAGACTCCAACCGAATTAATATGCTTTGGTGGAGCTGTGCATAAACAATTGCCAAGAAATCTCAATAAACTAAAGTAAGATTATTAAGAACAGTGGGCCAAAATAAAGAAATTAAGACAAAATAGTGATTGTTTGTTAAATTAGTGCATTTACAATAGCCTGACATTTGCACTTACTCACTCACCTATTAAAAAGGAACCACTCTTCTTTGCTATTACGCCATTCCAGCACGGTGGCTACAACAGCCAACAAAATCTCTTCCTCGAAAACAGTATGAGCCTGAAGACAGCAGTGCAGTACAGACAGACATGCACAAACGCCTGAAAATCAAACATATGATGCCATTTGAAAATAACATTAGGTTGACATTATTTATGTTGGGTGCAATTACATGTACAGTGAGTTAAACCTACTTTGTACACAATCTTGTTCTTTATCCTGCCAGTTAAGCAGTTCAGCAATGGATAGTGCAATAAGTGCTTCTCGTTCTGTAGAGGTCAGATATGGACATAAAACCTGAAGTGTGTTGACAGTTTGCTCTGAAAAAGGGTAGAATCTGAAATATAAAACGACCTTAATTTAAAAACAGTGGTTTAGTCATGTAGGAGAGCATGTACAACTGCTTTCTTGTATTTTATACCCATACACCGTTAATGCTTAAATTAATGTCAATGAGTCATAAGATTCATTCATAATAAAAAAAGGACACCGTTATTTGGTTATTTGTTGTTAACACTATTGTACTGATATATTATTATGGAGGTGATATTGAAGAATATCTTAAATATGTAGTTAATGTAGTGAAAGGAACTACATTATGCCTACAAATACAAGTAGTTGTCATATGGACATAATGTTTCCATAGGTTGGAGGTTTGCTAATTTGTTTATGCAAAAAGACAAGCCATTAAAAATATTAGACACACTTTTATGAATCAGTGTTATTGTGGATTGCCAAAAAGAATTTTGGCTGTTCGATGCTCACTTACTTTCAGTTTACTATGTAATAAATGAGCTAATGAGAGAACCCTTTCAAACACAGTTTAGCAGAACATGAGGTCCCATAAAATGAAACAGTCATATTAGTGAATTAATGACATATCCTTAAAAAAATAAAATAAAATACATTTCACACTTGAAAGTTTATTACATTTATTTTATTTTAATGGAAAGCTTAATTACTGGGCAGTTCATGGGCAATTTTCCCAGCAGAAATGCTTTTAAATGATACAACATAGAGGTCAGTCAATTTAGTATCTTAAATTCACCCATCAGCATGTCAGTAGATATGTTTGAACATAATGCACTGCCCCATATATCAGCACAACAAACCCCACAAGTGTCAAACATGGTGATTATTTTTTTTATCTGGGTACCTTGTAGTTATTGGGTCAACCTTAAACACTTCTGTATAAAAAACAATTCTAGAAACAAATGTGTAGCCAACCTCTTAAACAGCTAAAGCATGACCTAAACTAGGGAATGAAACAAGACGTTAATCATTTGCACACCATCAAATATGACAGAATGTAACAGGTTTTGTTTTGAATGTACTTTCTTTTTTTTTACAGGACTGTATCACTTATACATCATAATATGGATATCATAATCCCACTTTACAACTCCTGCACAATATATGCATTAAGACAATTAGATATAGATGCTAACTAAGCATCAGTGAAAGACAGTAATATGTGTCCATCTTTCTAAAGCCTCATAACAATTCACATTCACTTATATAACTGCACTATACAGTCTGAAATATCTTTGCTTTACTCACCTTTCCACATTGTCATAAAGACTTCCAATGTCGCTGGTGACAGAGTTGCTATGCTGGATATATTCTGCCAGTGTCAGGGACCAGAGACCACCGTAATCTCGTGACCTGGAATTTCACCGAACAAGGAATCTTAAACTAATTGCACTCATTAAAAACAAATTTAACACATTCTCAATCAATGGAGGTCATTCATAGTTGCATCTAAACACGGATGTTAGTAATTAATGACAAACTAATTGGAAAATAAATCAATGTTGTGGAATAGAAGCAGAATTATCATTTGGGCAGAGACAAATGGGTTCACCTTGTGAAAAGTGTTTCTAGAACACCAACTCTGAGAGAGCTGTCTCTGTCCAACTTCTGAGTTATGTCCCAGTCCTGGAACATTTTGTGATATTCAGACGCCAAGAAAAGTTCCATGTTCTGACACCACTGCTGAGCATAGAGAATTTCTGCAACTACACACAAAAGGTGAGCTCAACCCACATGTACTAGTTTTATGCATAAAGTTTGACAGATGGCAAAAGTAAGCCAACACTGGATCATTACATACTGTATGTATGCACTTGCCAAAGTGCATACATATGCCAGAGAAAAGAGATACATGCGTACAACATAAGGCTCTGTGCAAATGTTTTTTAAGCTCCTAACAAATAATATTTTATGTGCTGAATATATGGGTTATAAGAATTAATATGTTTAGAAGAAAACTTTAAAAATTATCAGAAATAGCATTAAAACAGTAGGTTGATTCTATTACACTTGCAAATCATTATTGGATCTTGTTAAGCAAGGATATGAAAAACTGAAAAAACTATTATTATTAATAATATATATATATATATATATATATATATATATATATATATATATATATATATATATACACGGTGTTTTTATGTATTTCTTCTGACTAATTTGACAATATATTCAAAAACAATGTTCTTGTGTGCCTAAATCTTGAGTACAATACTGTATCTATGGGACTAAAAAGATTAGGATCCTAGTTAAAACCCTAAAAATCTTCTTACTTTTCAAAACAAAGAAATGATTTAAAAAAATCCATATGCACGTTTAATTTTGGACAGTGTTAAAAAAGGAAAATTTCCACATTTTCATATAACAACTACTGCTCTCTTTATCACTAAGTGCCACTCAGCACTTAGTCCAAAATCTATTAGCGTTCATGATCTGATGGAATAGAGATTACTGTAAACCACACCTGTGAGGCTGAGCGTAGGCAGTTCTATGGTGTGTGTCTCCTCCTGCTGATCGTCAGGAGGTACTGCAGTAAAGATGATCTTCCCCAACAAGGCACTGGTACAAACATGCGCAGGGACTCTGCTTAAACACCTCACCTTCCACACCTTTGGTGAGCAACACTGATCAATAGTTCTGAGACGGCCATCCAAAAGGGGGCGCTTCCACCACTGTAATTCACATTTTAACAGAGAAATCTTCAGCCGGTATCAGAGAATCTTCAATCTTTAATGGTTATTCACGTTGAAGTTTGGAATAAAGAAACTCCTATAGGTCTATTTTCAACAAATTCAATGTGTGTGCTTAAATAATACAATGAATAAGATTAATCTGAAGTGGCCTCCTATGCACCCTCATCTAAATACCATTAAATATCTGTGGAAGGAGCTGAAACACGCCATCTGGAGATGGCATCGTATAAACCTGAGACAGCTTAAGCAATGTGCGCATAAGTAGTAGGCAAAAATGCCTGTTGACAGATGCAGTGTCAATGAGAGTTATAGAAATGACTTTATTCATAGTAATTGCCTCAAGAGGTTTTGCAACAAAATATTTTTATGGTACCATAATTCATTAATTGGTTTCATTATTTTGTTTATATATATATAATTTTTTTGATATAATATATGGAAATATACAGGAAAAAAAAGACATGTGACAGAAAAGCAAAACACACAAAGTACACAACTGGCTGCATACCTGAGGGGGGAGGGCTTGTCTAAGAGCAGCCCACTCCTCAATTGTCGGACTCATGCACTGAACAAACTGGGACAGCAGACAGGCATTTTGGGCTGAGGCCACAATTTCGGTTAGATTCTGTACTTCTTGCACCAGAACCTGTAGACTGCACAAAGCACATGTCTGTTTAGTAAACCATGGGTGATTTGTGTAAAATTTTACATTTTTTGACACTACTAAAACTGACTGATTCACACATCTACAATTTACAATAATGTATATTCTCAGTTATACAATAATTTGATTCTCAGACAGCCAGAGTGGCTAGATATTTTCACACAACCTACTACAAGACCTGATTCCAGTTTTGCCAGCAAATAACCTTGGTAATTTTCCATGAGCTATAGACAGACAGTACAGCTTCAGGTTAATAATAAAAATGTTTGGCAACACCACCCCCTGGCGAAAAAGTTTGGTCAGTACTTACCTACTATAAGGTGTACAATGCAGCTCTAATTGCAGACAAGTACATTTATTTGTATAAAATGATTTTTAAAAAATGGATATACTATACCTTTTCACATTGAGAGATGCCAGGAGAAGTTGGTTCTTAACCCAGACTGCAGTACTGTGCAGAAAGGTACCATTTGTCACTGATGCCCCAAGTGAAGAAACTAATGAGTGTATTCCAGTAGTGTATGTCTGCTTCAGCTTCTTCAGCAGATCATCTGATCACGATCACACACACACACACACACACACACACACACACACACACACACACACACACACACACACACACACACACACACACACACACACACAGTGGGGGGGGGGGGGGGGGGGGGGGGGGGTTGAGGGAGAATTATAGAGGAACCATTATGCATATTTTTAAAACAAATAAAAAAAATCAATATAAATACTTTCATTTTAAATATGGCTCACTACATTATTTTGTTTATGTCAGCATGTAATAGCATCACCAAATATATTAAAACTATATATTTATATACACTGTGTCACAAAGATAAAAGAAAAGTTTGGCAGACACATTTTAGACACCATTTGTGGGGGAAAGGAAAATCTACAAAGATGGTGGCAGTCAAGATTGAACCTTTTTTAGAGGGGAAGATGTGTGATGCATCAAAACAAAATACAAGTTAGTCAGAAAAACAGTAGTGTGATTCATGTCACAGTTTAAACGGATGTTTACTTTTATACAGGTGACGTATGAAGGATGGCATCATCTCAAACAAAACATGCAGAGACTTTTAGTAAACAAGGCATGTGTGCCAATACCACTGAGGACTCCTATTATGCACATTTTGGCAAATTCTGAGAAACAGGTTAAGCTAATCACCAAAATCGCTACAGATGTAGCAACAGCAATTGCTGCTCTGGTCTTATTCTGCAACAGCGTGACCATGAAAATATATTCATTTTATTTTATGCTTTATCCCATGCCATGGGGCTCAGTTTGATGTATGCAAATTTTTACACCTTTTTTAATATAATAAAAGTTTTTTACAACCATATTTTAAGGACACCAACTGCTAGGAAGTTTAAAAAAGACAAAAAAATTGAGAAAATGCAGATTTTAAAACTGAAGCTGAAGATGAAATTTTGCACCAACAACCAGAGTGTTTTTTCTTTCCACAGTCACTTTGGCTTGCATTTTAGGGGGGCTGCTTTGAGACAATGTACTATTGTAAAAAGTACTACAAAAGCTCAAAAATTAAACTTAAATCTGAGATGTAGCATAGAGATACATTAGACTTAACATGTCTTTGTTAGAATGCCAAAGGTGCAAGTTCATGAATGGACAATCAGAAAAAGACTAAACAAGTCTTATTTTCAAAATTATTTGTAAGAGATAATATGAAAAGACTCTTTTCAATGATGCATCGGAACAAACCACAAGGTATTTAGTTCAATGTGCCTTGCACTGTCAAAAAACAAATTGGGATGTTTGGTCTAAATGCACTGCACTACACAATAAAATCCAAACACAGAATATCAGAACCAAAAATATAAATTAACTGTAAAGGACAGGGTGGCACGGTGGCTTAATGGTTAGCACGTTCGCCTCTCAGCACTAGGGATTCCCGGTTCGAATCCTCATCTGGGTGGAGTTTCCATGTTTTCCACGTGTCTACTTGGGTTTCCTCCAGGTTCTCCGGTTTCCTCCCACAGTCCAAAAACATGGGTCAAGTCAATTGAGTTCTCAAAATTGCCCCATATAGAGTGTGTCTGTGTGAGTGAGTGTGTGCCCAGCGTCCGAGACGTTCTCCCCTGGATGGGCATGGGGAACCCCACCGCGACCTTAATGGAGGATAAAAGCGGGAGATAATGAATGAATGAATGTAAAGGACAGTGGTGTGGGGGTAATGATTTAGGTTTGTTATGCAACCAGAGGACCTGTTCACATTGAGTAAACAATGAAATTCCCAGTTTTGTATATATGCCTTGCCTGCACAAAATAACTTTTAAAGTGCATCATTTAGTAGTTACCAGAGAGTCCAGTGAATGTCTGATCCTGTGCACACAGCAAAAATACCGTGAGCAGCAGCTCCTCAGCTGCAGCCAGCAACAGGCAACCTTTCACTGATGAGAAGAAATTTAAGGCCACATCGGATATGAAAGACACCAGAGGCTCCATGTTCCCAGCATCAGAAATTCCCTTTGCCTCTAATAGTGTACCATGTAGCTGTGCAATGATCTGCTCCACATATACTTTGCCAATCAGAGACTCTATACAGAAGAAAGTATAAACATGAATTAAAGGAAATGTGAGACCTAGATACAAATAAACATACAGCCTGGAAAATACAAACAATTAATTATATATTTAGAACTATCTAAAAAATTATTAATAAAAAATCATAAGACTATTTTACAAAAATACTTAATAACTAAAAATAATTTTACAACTTAGGCAAAAATTCTAATTAACCTTTTTACTTAAATTTATTAAAGATGATGATTTGACAGCGGTATTCAAAAACATGAACAAGAAAACTTGACATAACCTATAAGATTATAAGAACTAGATTAGCCTTGAAATCAAGAAAACATTTGTAACAAAATTAAATATCTCACAATTCAATGAAACTAATGAATGAATGAATGATGTGAAGACACTGTCAGGTTCATGTAACTGATGTGAGGACACTTCAAAATGAAGGTAGTAATATTAATATTTTAGAATGCACTCATGAACATTTATTTAAATGTAATGAGTGTGAAGTAATAATAAGGTCACTGCAACCATGACTATTAACTACCAAAATCAAAACAGGTCACTAGTAAGAAAACAGATGTAAGAACTTTTAATTGTGCCTAGGTTTATAATACATTAGAAATTTATGATTTGGTTTTACTGTTTAAGTAGATTTAAAAATCAGCCAATTACATCTGTGATAAAACATCAAGCCTTTTGTTTTTACATCTCCTCTATATATAAAACCTAACAGTAACTAAGATTTACACATTAACTTTGCGACTGTGGTAATGGAATACAAGCACAATGTAGTATGCATTGTTTAATGTGAACAGAAATATAAATAATTAAATACTCTTAACACACATATATATATATATATATATATATATATATATATTAATAAAAACTAAGATCTTGGTGTTCGATTTTATAATGTCACTGGTTAATGGTACAGGATAAATATGTTGCTTTTAAAAACAATACTATTAGTGTCACAAAATTCAAGATGCTAAAATTATTGTCTACATTTGGGTTTTTTACCGTTATTGTGCTGCTGAGATAGAGCCAGACCGATGAGTCTCCAGCTCTGGTTGTGTTGGTTCATAGACAAGTCCACAGGCCGCAAATCTTTCAGTCCCATTGAACACAATTCAGTGACCAGTCTTACCAAGCGCTCACCCAACACTGAGTCTTTTAACCAACCTCCACACACCTCCAAACACTGAGCATCAGCACATACCTGACACACAAAAATCAGTTAAAAATTATATTTGATACATGTCACAGATCACCAACACAAAGACCTATTGTGAACAATCAAAAATAATCACTTTATTTAACATTTATAGCAAACCTGTAGTACTAGGTCACATTTGCCCCATCTTTAAGAAATAATGCTATTTAAATAAACACTAAATGTAAATAAAATAATATAAAAAACTGTAGTGTTTTTTAATAGCAAGGTTAAAAAGTGTCATTTTAAATGTCATTTTAAGTGCTAAATAAAACTTTCCAAGTATCTCAGATGGTGCAGTCAGTTCATAAATTTACTTAACATTTTTATCAAAGACAAGATGCTAAAGCTTTTTTTCTTGACATGACTCACTGCAGCATACTGCATCACCAAGCCTTTATACTCAGTATCTCAGCATAACAGAAAAATAATGCAGAATTTTTTTTATTATTATTACAAGCACACCGTGACATTGCAATGAAAAATGGTCCTGACAGATAGAAATTTGGTTTGATAGTGCACATCCCAAGTCGTGAGAATGGCTCACAAATCACATAATTGCTACAATTACCATGAGCTCTTGGTCTTGAAAACATTAAGTTTCTTTTACATGGTAATAACCAAGTTTTATAATGACATGAGGATTTTCATCTAACAGGTGAGCAACAGCTTCTACTTCAAGTTCATATCACAGGTTCAATGGTCCTGACTTAATTCTATTAGAGGTTTTAAAAATGTATGTGCCTTTTTCACAAACATTGTAATGCTTAGGCTTTATCCTCACATACAAATTATACCTTGTATCCATACTAAACCAGACTGGACTATGTAAAACTGTGTTACCCTTTTTAACTTAATTATGTACCTTGTTCCTGTGGACAAGGGTTAATATGCATTTTTTATGAATAATAATGCAAAAACCCTCATTTGCTTGATGATTAAGGTTTATCAGTAAGCAAGTAATTAGACTTCTTCACTGAATATTTCCTTGTTTGCTGTATTTCCTGTAACTAAGCAACTAACTGCAGTATAGACATTTGTTTCCAATTAATCAGTCATGTGAGGGCATAGTGTGAGATACATTCTTCATGTAGATAATATTTATTTCACAATGAAAACATAAATTTGTTGAAGTACTCGGATAAATTACTAAGATTCTAAGGTATGCTTATGAAGAATCTGATGGTCATGATCATGCAACCTATCAATATTTAGCACTAACCATGTAATCTACTCATCCTTTATTGGGACATATCCAAATCACTAAATTCAGGTGTTTCATTCAATACCATTGCCACAGGTATATAGAAAATGTATCTATTATTTATATTTATAGATAATTAAACGGTTTGAACTTTGTATTCTTAAAGGCATGATTGTGTGAGTTTGATGTGGGAGAAACTGACTGGACTGCACAGAGTCATGATCTCAACCCTATTTAACAGATCTATGTTTCTTGATTCAAGATTAAATCTGTGATAAGTTTTTTTTTGAACATTTTAGACCTGTAATGAATCAAATACTGCTTACAGCTAGATGTACTTTGTAAAATTTAATCATGACCTTAATTTTAAGACATGAAAATGATGTATTTTTTTGCACCATCCCTAAAAGTCATAAATATAAATGTGCCAAAACAGGTTTGAGAACTCAAATGCCCAATTAGATCACTTTGCTTTATTTAAATACTAGACACTACAATGGAGTACATAATATTAGAATATATAATAATAAATCCATATTTTAAAAACAACTTATTTTGAAAAGGGTTTATTTTTATTTTTCAGTCAGAGGTTCTGCAGCAAATGTGTTATTGACCTTATTTTTAGATTATAAATTTTCATTGCCCTTTCTGAAGAGGCTCACCCGTAATATTTCTTTATTTACTCATGTCAGCCAGCTAGATGGTGCACAGTTGATAAGAACAAGGGCCACACAGACACAGTAAGTGATTAACTCCAGGTATGTAAGATACTCTAATCTTTTGTGCTTTGTTCGAAGGCACTGAGTAGAACGTAATAACTGCATAAATAGTGTACAACTATATTCTAATTATATTATATATTTGATGATATATGAATATTCTATAGTGTAATGTGTTCATTTAATAATGTAGTCAGTAAAAAAAATAGTTGGCATATTTAAAATATGAAACATTTGTTTACTAAAAATGAGTTAAAAATGGTGATACACTAGTAATTTATGTAGTCTGCAACTAACCAGAAGGTTACTGGTTAAAGACTAGATATGTCAATCTTGGTTCAATTATGTTTGTCATAATGGACATAAACCCCTAATTACTTGACAAGCAAAAATGTAATGATGCCTCTGAGTAGCATAAACATATAGATTATATTATAGATTATATTTAGATTATTTAGTAAGTTCCAAACTAGCCAAATATACAATTACAAATATTGCACAGTTTTGTGCAATAGTGTGGACAATTCCAGATTTTGTAATGTTGATTTCTTAAAATGGCATTCATGTTAACAATATCGCTACAGATCACATATATAAATATACAAGTAATGCACAAATATTGTGAAACTGTTATTTTTAAAACATTCAAACATAAAAAAATATGCATTTTAAAATAACAATGTAAAATAAAATCAATAAATACTGTGAATACAGACCATTGATTTCAATAGACTGTGTTAGCTTTTGTATTAAAAAAATGATAAATCAAGGACTTAAAGGACACTTTGGAGACAATCTTTTTTGCTTTAAATGTATTTTTTAGATATTATCTCAAAATGAAATACCTTTTGAATGATTTGAAGAACTACTCCCCATTTCAAGTCCACCTACAACAAAAGTAAATAGACATGGTGAGCAATGACAAACACCCCCGGTATAAAAACACTGAAAAATTTCTGAGTCTAGGGTAAAGCAAAAAACCTTACAGTGATATGGTTGAGCACGCGTGTCTGCTCTACTTTTGAACTGCAGCACTTTAGTGAACTGAACACCATGTCCACTAGGAAATCGGTGTCCTTTCGATCATCCTGCTGGAGCCACACCAACACCCATTCCAGAAGGAAACACACGGCTGGATTTTTATACAATGAACCAAGTTTATCCTCTGATTCTAGTTCGAGTTTTCCATCTTCTGGCTTCAGCAAAGCCTGGAAGACCTGAACTTTTGGAAAAGCTTGTAGCAGCAGAGCCAGAAAGCACAGATGGCTCTCAGAGTGCTGCTCACTTACATAGACCATGTTCAGCTCAGCTAGCTGACACACCAGCTCCAGCAAGTGGCTGCTCCTTAAAGTAGAATCTTGCATCTCTTGGGCGTGCATGCCCTCCACCTCCACAGTTTCGTTTACAGGTTCCTCAACCGGGGTCTTCCCATCCAACTCTGTCAAAGAAATCTTTACAGCCTTCTTTCGTCGCCCCTGTTTTGTGCCACAACTAGCTGGGTTCTGCATGATCTGCAGCAAAGAAGCTATGCCTTGCAGTACCACTTGCTCTACTTGTGACTCTTTACAGTCCACACAGCGTACACATAGGTTTCCAAAACCCTCCCAGAAATCTTCTAAAAGCCTCTGAAAAGTAGCAGCATTGCTTTCAACTGCCCTCTTCTCCCACGAGAGCAGCATTTCTGTAACTTTAGAAAACAGGGGCCCGTTCTGCAAGGTTCGGCTACTTAGAGCATTGTCTATCAAAGGCAGAAGCTACAAAAAAATAAAAATAAAAAGGTACATTTTATAATCACCATTTAAACAGAATAGGTCAATAACTGCCAGTACGAACATTTATATGACTTTTAGACTCAATTTCTCACAATTCCACATATTTGATGTAATTATAAAACAAAAATATTCACTTTAAGATATTTACAATTGATTTTCTAATGAAGTCACATTGTAAATAAAACCTGAAATGGGTCAGTTTTCTTTTAATGTGATCATTTTTAGAAATTTGTTGTGCCTTTAATTAAATAGAATAGATTTTTTTTTTTTAAATATCTCAGAATTCTGACTTCTTATCTCAGAATTTTGACTTTATATATGCATATATTTTTTCATAGATGGAGGAATGAATAAACAGTTTGTACAGAGTGAATGTTATGAATAATAATACAGATGTACAAGTATTATGACAAGTACAAATTATATATATTACACACACACAGTATGTACATTGCACAAGTCTAGTATTAGGCTATGAAAATATACCAAGATGATGTATAAATAATGTAGTATTATAAAATAAAATGTAGTGTGTAATTAAAAGTCACAGCTTAAGGAAGGAAGAAGCACTTTAGTGTGTGGCGGAGGCTCCTGTAATGTCTACCACATGGTAGGAGATATCCACGGTTTAATTAAAAAAAACATCCTTGTTCTAAACAGAAAATCATTAAAATGGTGTATAAATGTGGTATTATTACAAATAAGATCTGTAAACAGGAAACCATTAAGGGCATTAAGAAAAACATATATCAATCTATGCATGTGTGTCTATGCACGTGCGTGCATAAACAATCCGACATGATATAAAGTCACAATTCTGGAATGCAAAGTCAGAATTTGGAGATTAAAAGTCAGAATTCAAAGATAATTTTGCCTTTTTTTCTACTTAGTGGCAGTATTGGGCTTCCATAATATGTAAACTTCAACTACACTATAGTTCATTCATTATCTTCTGCTTTATCCTATATTAGGGTCGCGGTGGGGTTCCCCATGCCCATCCAGGAGAGAACGTCTCGGGCGCTGGGCAGATACACCCAGGACAGGACGCCAATCTATCGCTGGACACACACTCACGCACTCATACACACTCTATATGGGGCAATTTGGAGAACTCAATTGACTTGATCCATGTTTTGGACTGTGGGAGGAAACCGGAGAACCCGGAGGAAACCCACGCAGACACGGGGAGAACATGGAAACTCCACCCAGATGGGGATTCGAACCGGGAATTCCTAGTGCTGAGAGGCGAACTACACTATAGTTACTGCAGGAATTCAAAATTAACACTCTGTGGACTGTTCTGACATGGAAAATACACTGAATACAGACCAGAATAATTCACAGATTTACATTTACATTTAGCAGATGCTTTTATCCAAAAGTAAGTAGTTATGGAGAAATGCAGTAGAATTATCAAACCTGATGGTTATTATTTTTTTTCTTTCTACAACAGGTATTTGTTAAAAAGATGCGTCTCTAGTAGTTTCTTAAAAATGCCAAGTGTTTATAACCTGAAACTATTCACCTGCTTTGTAATAAGTGTGTTCTGTAAGACTTGCTGCTCTGTCTCATCTCCTGCATTCTGCAGAAGGAAGAAACGCAAGCACTCCATGATGGTACAGACTATAGCTGCACACTCCGAGGGACTGGTTAATGCACGCTCGCTGGAAAGACTAAAGCAAATAGATAAAACTTTACAGCATCATTCAGACAAAGCATACACCAAGCAGTTATAACATTATAACCATGTACAATTCCAGACTGTTATATTTAGTTGCTCATACTTTGCTAGCCTTCTTTTTTCAGTGTTCAGTCAATAGTGAATCCACCCCAGAACGATCACAGAATATATTATGTAGGTGGAGGCTTATTCTCAGCCTTGTAATGACACTGTTATGGCACTGGCAGGTCAGTGTGTGCTGCACTTGTAAGAAGTGGATCGGATACAGTGAATTTAAACATGCAGTGTTACTACTAAACTGATAATAGTTCACCAGCTATAAATATCCAGCCAATGACACCCTGTGGTGTAAAAAAAAATGTAAGCATTAATGCAGAACTAAAGGATGACACACAAACAGTGCGGTAACAGATGAACTAATGTAACTGACATTACATTTGCAAGGTGAATGTAAGAGCAGCAAACAGACCCCCACCAGGATGTGGATGCCAACCTAAGCCATTTTGAGCAGCTCAGCAATTACCCGTTACTGAGATGCTGGCGGTCCCACACCACTGACGAGCTATTATGCAGTGAGTCAGCTGCTTGAAAAAAAAAAAAAGTAAATGGTTGCGGTTCTATAAAATTGAGTTTAGACCATTTGCTGCAGAAAAATCATGGCACCATCCAGGTTGATTATGCACAGGTCAATTTGTCACTGATTTCATGAAAGGACTTTTGAGCCCTTTATATTGGCACCAATTTCTTAAATATTTCTGATTAACTAAATTTGGTGAGAGTTCAATTTCATTAATATGTAAGCAATGTCGTGAAATGACATGCATACTGAGGTATGGTTTTTGTTGTAGAGGAACATACAATAAGAAGTATTTACTTCATGCTCTGTAGTATAAGAAGCATTTGACCTGAGGTATTTATGCATTGCTCTTAATATGATTACTATTATTAAATGTATCTTGTTAATGTCAAAGGATGAATTGATCAATCATTTTAGCTTAACTACAAAGAGCATCTTTATGGTAAGTGGAATTGTGCATATATTCTGGTGCATGATACAGCAGTCTAAGTGATCTATCCTTACCTTAATAAGCCTTAATAAGTTTAAAGCAACATTATATAAATGTGCTATTTGACCCAAAAGGCATAGACAGCTTTAGAACTATTACTGTAAGTCAGGTCTTCTCATTACACAGTAGTGTCTGACAAATGGTTTTGTGAAAATCCATCAACGGGTAAAGAAGTATAATACAGCTACATATTACAAAGTTAAGCATGATGGTCTGCTGCTACTTTACATTGTATAATGCATCCTTTTAGACCTAAAGCAGATTCATAAAGCAAAGTTGGTAATGGTGATGCCTTACCCTTGTATAAGGGAAGATATGAAAGTACTGCAGAAGTCAAGCTTGGGTTCAGTAACCTCTGCTGGCAGTTTGCTGATAAAGGGAAGCATATTGGGATGCAGAACTGTGGCCAGGCCTCGCCCTCCTTCCCTAAGCAGCACCCACAATTTGGGCAGCACACCTTTCCTGGCATTTACATGTTTCCAGCAATCCTGTTAAATATTTCACAAAAATTTGTTTGAGATTAATATTTGACAGAATACAACATACATAAAAGGTCAAGTCGGTAAGATAAATATTTTACACAACTGACAATATAAACAGCTTTCGAAGTATAGCATAGTGTGATTACTAGACTGAACTAGTGATTTTCAAATGTTCTGGCTTTAAAAACAGTGTAGTCCTGTATATATATATATATATATATATATATATATATATATATATATATATATATATATATATATATATATATATATATATATATAAAAAGTCCCTGTAAAGTAAAAAGTCCTGTAAAGTCCCCACATGGTTAAAGTTCAATTAATGTTCAATTGAAAAGAAAATTGAGATTAGAGAAAAAAAATACAATTTTAACAGCATTGTGTAATAAAACTTTGCACCTCTCTCATTAATCATCTTGTGACCTCTTAAATGGATCTGGAATTACCACAAATAAAACTATATAAAATAGCACCAGCTTCAACAACAACATGACAATACTGCTGATACACTAATTCAGTTCTAATCTTTTCATGATGTCTTATCATTGAATCATATAAATACAGGCCTTTTAATTGAATATGTGAATTGCTGCACTTTTACTTAAGTAGGCTTGTTAGGTAGCACTTTTTTACTTATATTTGAGCAGTTTTATATTGACTGTATTGGTACTTTTTCATTATTAAAGGAGCTGAAACTATCATTGTATAATCTTTCCACTTCTGTAAAATGGTAAAACTGTGATGTACATTTCACATATTAAAGAAGGTTCCTTCAGCTCCATTAAAACTATTAAAATAAATGTTCCCATATTAAAAAACTTAATTAAGGCTGCTGTAAAATGTTATGGCAACACCAACTCTTACATGCTGATTAATCTGAATCATCTGAGTCACTTCAGTTCAAAGAGTTTTTAAATAGTCATTGATGATACTGTCAGTGCATCATGATCAGTCATATTTTAATTTCAAAAGTTATGCCAACCCTGATACTAATCTTGTAGTTAACTCAATAGCTTTTCCATACAAAACGCCATTGAGAAATTTTATATTTATGTGATCGTTGATTCTCTGTAAGCATCTAATTTGCAATACTATCACGGCACTTCATAAATGCACAAAGATCTTAGGTTTTCAGTGAGAAGACTTAATTTAAAGACAAAAGTAAAGTCAACAGTCATCTGACGTTTGGAATTAAATAAAAGTGATAAAGAATAAAGTTGTTAAAACAAAGCTAGAGTAAATGGGTGCCTTAATGAAAACTAAAACCAGACCCATTTAATAATAGTGTGCAGCTGTTCTGAACAGATGCTATAAGAAGAAGTAGACAATTTGTTTGATAAAGATAAAGAAAACTGTTACAATTCACAATAAACTGCTGGTCATGATTACTGTGTTTTTAAGTTTATAAATATGTGCAAATGTATTTTTTTACACAATGTGTTTACAATTATACAAATGTAAGGAAAGATGCAACATTTTTCAAACACAAAACACACAACTATTTAAGTTAATTAATATAAACCTTCTGGTTTGCAAACATTAAGGGATGTAGTTTAATTTGAACAAAAAGCAAGTGAATGCTGTTGCTAATCTAAAACAAATTTTGAACCACAGTGACATCATTGTTAAAGTGATTTGATGTGACAAATGCTACTAATGAACAGGCTCACCAACAACCTGAACAATAAATACAATGGAAAAATGTTTCTTTTTTAATATATCATCCATAATAAATTAACATATTTCCTGTTGTCACTGCAGATGTTGGAAAACGTATGGCTGGAAAAATTGTGAAATATTACTCAAGAAAAGAAATTATTAAGGATCTGACCTCTACACTGGAGAGAACATGAAGCACCGCCTCCCATAGCGGAGGCAAGACAACAGGGTCTGAGTCATCAATACTGAGCAGCACCGCAGAACAGACTCGCGCTGCTTCGACTTGAACAAGCTGAGGAGTGAATTCACACAAAGCAGCCACCGCCTCAAAAAACGCACCTCTAACCTGGACAAAAGAACATTTTCCATTTTATCAAATTGAATTTTGGCCTTCCAGAATTAATTAAAAACACATTTAAGCCCACAATGTTAATTAGCTGAGTAAAAGTCAGCATCAGCAATTAACTGATGATAATTTTAAATGACTGGAGTTGTTTGAATAGTTAAGTAAATCATGAAGCTTTTAAAGCTTTTTACTTGTGCAGTTTTGTGCTTGCTGTATTTCCAGAATTTGCTCTGTGCAGTGACGTGTGTGAGCCGCTGACTCAGAGCCTCACGATCAGACTTTGGTAAAGACGTCAGAAGTTTCTTTAAAGCGAGCAAGGAGCCGGTCAGCACACGCACATATTTGGCCTCACGCTCCTCTTCAGGTATACATCTATATGTTTACAACAAACACAAGTGCATTAGTTGAATAAATTAAATTAGTTGAATAAATTAAAACACAAGAGCATGATTACATTTAACTCATAACAAGCAATACAGGATCCATTTTGTTTTATTGGATTACGGTCTTTCTTTTGCTAAATTCAATAAATATAAGTCATCTTATAATAATATGGTTACGCAAAGTCTTATGTAAACATGTGTACACAACTGGTTTACTGATTTTCTATAAAATTTTCTGTAACGTAACATAACCCGTCCACAAAATTAAAACTCACACAAAACACAAAAACTGTGCAGTTGCTGATTTACTGAATTCTAAAAGTCAAAATTAAAGTAATGGTGCATATAATGTATTACATTTCATTTTTTCCAATATATTAAAGTCAATAGAAAATCTGCTATTAGGGATGACCTGATCCATGTTTTATAACCCCGATCCAGAACCAGGTCAATGTGTATTTTTCTTTTCTTTAATATAATAATCAAGTTTTGATATGAGTGCATCTACTTGCTAAATATTAAAGCTCAATGTTGCATTTTTTAAGAAACAAATGCAGGTTGCTTTAGGTTAACAGCATAAAGGTAACCCTTTAAAATGCTCTATATTGCTATAAAAGTTGACCTTAAACCATAACAGATTTTCTGGCTTGTTATTAAAAAAGTAAATAAAAGAAACAAAAGAACAAATCAAACAAATTATATTTATAAAACAAATCAATATTACATTTTTGTGCATGGTAAAATTATGTGAAGCCTTAGGACTAAAAATTAATTTAAAGGTGTTAGGGGTGTTTTAAATTAATTGGGATGAAAGTGGTTTATATAAAGCAGAAATAACTCAAAGCCTAATCTTTGTAACACATTTTAAAATGCAGTTAGTGGTACAGTGAGAACACTCTGGTTCACACAACGATATTTCATCTTTATTTATTTGTGGTGAAATAATGAACAAAAAAGAAAGAAACAAAAATGTCCGTAAAGACTTTAAAATTGACTGTGACGTGTCCAAAATGTTTTTCTCGCCTAATAAACTCTGTATTTAGCACTAAACATTGTGATCGGTGACGCAAGTACAAATAGCTCTTTTATCATCTCCCTAAGAAACACTTACTGTGGGTCACTAAGTGTGTTGGCTGTTTCCTTCAGCAAATTTTCTTGGATCACCTGAGAACAAAATATAGAGGACAACCATTTGTCATAACAGTCTGGGTGTGTGAGTCATCTTAGGATTTAGTGATTGTATAATCAATTTTTCCATAGTGATAGCAAATCATGCAAAAAAATAAGATTTCAGACTTACATTGAGCACTTCGTCTTTGCAGAAGCTGAGAGCCTCTGGCTGTTTGTTAAGTGGGAAGGCTGCCTGAAAGGCGAGGCATGCAGCTGAGGCAGCAGGTGAATAAGTATCGCACTGCGCCATGAGCCAGTGGCCCATTATCCCCTTCAGATATGGTGCAAGGTTTCTTTTGACCTTCAGAATCAGTTGCTCAAATGCCAGTTGTGTGGCTTCCCGAACTCGCCGATCATGATCCTACCAGTGCAGTCAAACAAACAGCAAACTTTGGTCAGATAAATATTTTTAAAAAGAACCCTGTTCTGGGCACGAGCATCTAACCCAGTACCTTAAAGCCTTGAGATTATGGCACTACTTAATATGTCTTCCATATGAAGCCTCCAACATAAATCAACTTCCAAAAACAAAAAAAAATGTTAAATGTAACCAATTACCAGAGATATTTTGCAGTAAATACGTGGCCAGTAAGGTAGTACACCTTTTACAATGTCTGCGTCCCTCTCTTGACACATTGCTCCAAATTCTTGCACAGCCTGCAAGGAAAAAATAATAAGGTTTAAATAAAGCAAGTCAGGAGATTGTCCTGTAGGCCAATGTCAGTACTGAATGTGGGCAAATACTGAAATCTAATGAAGAGAGCTGAGTAATGGCATTGCATGGCTCACTTTGGTTGGCTTAACACCAGCCAAACTGCAGGGATTAGCTGAAGAGGCTTGATTGGGCAAGATAGAAAACCGAAAAGCAATGCATTGCAATTGTAAATTCAGGGTAAGATAACAGCTGAGTAAATAACTAACGAATCCACCCTTAAATCATTAAAAACATTTTTACATTGTTCTTTAGGAAAATCTTATCTAAAACATTACATAGCTAAACCCAATATTCATTCATTCATTATCTCCCGCTTTATCCTCTATTAGGGTCGCGGTGGGGTTCCCCATGCCCATCCAGGGGAGAACGTCTCGGGCGCTGGGCAGATAGACCCAGGACAGGGCGCCAATCCATCGCTGGGCACACACTCACTCACACAGACACACTCTATATGGGGCAATTTTTGAGAATTCAATTAACTTGATCCATGTTTTTGGACTGTGGGAGGAAACCGGAGAACCCGGAGGAAACCCACGCAGACACGGGGAGAACATGGAAACTCCACCCAGATGGGGATTCGAACTGGGAATCCCTAGCGCTGAGAGGCGAACGTGCTAACCACTAAGCCACCGTGAACCCAATATTACATTTTTAATAAATATATGTATGCAACAATATCTAACATACCAGATTGAGGAAAAAAATGGTATTTAAAATAACAAGAGATAAAAGCAGACAATGTACCTTTAATTTTGTGACTGTATCTTTCTTGGACAATTTCCTTAAAATCAGGCGGAAGTCAGCATCCACCAAGTTATCTACTTCTTCAGCTCCAAGGACCGCAGGCACATATCCTGGCTCAGTCGATGTTGAAATTCCAAAACCGACAAATCCAGGAACAATACCACTTTCTCGAGCTAGTAGCTCAGCTGCTCTTCCACTGCTAGAGGGCTGTAATTATTAAAAGGAAAATGTCCACATATAACACTGATCTGAATCTTTTTTCATGAATAAATTATCCTTATCAGTAATTGCAACAATTTCAACAACATTACTCCAATAATGTGTATGTGTGTAAAAATGTGTGTATGATTCTTGAGTAGGCACTGTGAAATGCAAAGTGTAATGTCCTTCACTGTCCTGAATCACATGAACATGCATGCATTTGTGTTTGACAGCAAATTTCACTAAACTGTTTCTCATTGTCTGTGTAACATATTTATAAATAAAATAAACTATTCCTCCACTAGTTGCTTAATGTTATTTCATTGTTCA